>JAEQBH010006962.1:0-185849 GCA_016808115.1 Tetrastigma voinierianum | reverse complement strand
CATTGCTTGTTCTATGAAGTTCTCAAATGCTAGATACCTTATTTTTTTTTTCGCTTGTTTTCGTCTCAACTACTGTTTTTAAAAACATATCTTACACAGAATGGAAATTATTTTATTTTTGGGCTTATTTTGAAAATATTACAATTAGTTTTTAGAAAGTGTTTCTATTATTATAATAATGGTGGATGACCATCTATAGCTCTTCTCTATTATGGTGATGATCACCATATTCTGTTTAAGTATAGCCTCCTTTACCATTAAGGCTTGTGTTCCTTCTTATACCCTTTTGTTTATTCATATTCAAGATTGTGAGCCTATAAAAAGGAGGACTTAGACCCTTTGAAAATATAGATGAAAGACAAAAATTTCTTATCTAAACTCTTCTACATTTTCATTACTTTCAACAGGGATGTTATTAGCATGAAGTTCAACCAAGTTATTAAGATTCTAACCAATTTTATTTTAAGGTGTTGGATCTGTTGATCGCCGTTTCTAAGATAAATGGTGGAAAGATATACTTAGCGATAGTGCTATTTGGCTGGTATGATCTTGTGTTGGATCGCCGCCTAAGATAAATGGTGGAAAGATATGTCGCTTAGCGTATAACGCTACTACTCATATAATTTTTCTGATCAAAATATTTTTCCCACATAACATTAGTTGAAGCTAATGTAAATACAATATCAGGTCCTGCAGAATTGATTGATGGTTCCGGGAGAGCCACTATTATGTTATCATGTGTCACGATATTCCATATTAATGATGAGTCAGATCCAAAAGAAATCTGCTAAGTCTTAAAGATATACGTCATAATGGATATCATATTGAGACCACATATGACAATAATAAAGAATATTTATGCATTACTCATATTGTTTCAAGCCAGAAGCTTGTAGTGGAAAAATTACCGGTGTTTTCTTAAGGATTATATTATACCACAATAACAACAATTGAATTAAATATGGCGATGAGCTAGAATCTCTTTCACCCAAATATTTTTATGCTTTGGCATGATAGACTTGGGCACCTAGGGTCAACAATGATGAGGCGAATTATTGAAAATTCACATGGACATCCATTAAAGAACCAAAAGATTATTTTGTCTAGTGATTATCCATGTACTGCTTGTTCACAAGGAAAATCGATCACAGACCATCTCATACAAAAGTTCTCGTTGAATCCCCAACATTTTGAACGAATCCAAGGGGACATATGTGGACCATTCATCCAATTGATGACCATTCGCTATTTCATGGTGCTAATAGGATGCCATCTCACGGTCACATGCCCACTGCTATTCACCCACAACGCCGCATTTGACGTGCTCCTCGTCAAATCATAAGGTTACAAGCACATTTTCCAGATTATCCAATCAAGAAGATCCGTCTCGATAATGCTGGTGAATTTATATCTAAAGTCTTTGATGATTATTGCATATCAGTTGAATTGAGGAAACATCCAATCGCCCATGTACATACACGTGCACGGCTTAGTAGAAGCCTTATCAAATGACCTAACCGATTGCTCGACCTTACTTACGAGACAGTTACCTATTTATGTCGGGACATGCCATTCTATATGCCGCAAAGACGGTTCGCATTCTCACCTAATTACCAATCACCAACAATCACCATTTCAATTGGTACTTGGTAAAATTCCAAATCTTTCCCATTTACGAGTGTTTGGATGCACTGTACAAGTTCCAATTGCACCTCCACAACACACAAAAATGGGTCCTTAACGTCGATAAGGAATATACATTGGTTTTGATTCACCATCAATCATCAAGTATCTTGAACCTTTGACAGGAGACGTTTTCAGAGCAAGATTTGTGGATTGCCATTTTGATGAGGTCAATTTCCCATCGTTAGGGGGAGATAAGCTACCAAAAGAGGAATGATGAAATTATTTGGAATGCATCATCCATGTCTCATCTCGACTCGTGCACTACTCAATGTGACAAGGAAGTACAGAGAATCACTCATTTTCAGAAGATTGCCAGCCAATTGCCTGATGCATTTACAGATACAGCTAAAGTAACCAAGTCCTATATACCGGCTGCAAATACACTAGCAAGGATCAAGATACTAATCGAAAACTCGCCATATTATGGCAATAATGAATCATCTATGACACGCCTAAAGTGTGGTCGACCCTTGGGTTCAAAAGATTTAATTCCCCATAAGAGGAAAATAAAAGGGGCAACAAACCCTCAGCCTTGAAGAAAATAAAGACTTTGAAGAGGCTACCCCAATTTCAAAATCTCATAACCCTTCAAGAGTAGTGCCATTGAAGTGACACATGCCCCTAAAGAGGCAATAGTCCCTAAAGAGATACAAAATAATGAAGATGCACAAGTACTTGCAAATGATGAAATTTCCATAAACTATGCATCCACCGAGGAATTGTGGGACCGTACAAAAGTGGTTATTAATGAGGTTTTTTGCTTTGCAGTAGCCACAAAAATTTTAAAAGAAGATGATGATCATGAACCACAAAGATCGATGAATGCCTAATAAAACATGATTGGTCAAAGTGGAAAGAAGCAATCCAAGTAGAATTGAACTCTCTAGCAAAAAGTAAAGTATTTGGGCATGTAGTCCTAACACCCAATGATGTGAAACCTGTAGGTTACAAATGGTTGTTTGTAAGGAAACGTAATGATAAAAATGAAATTGCTAGATACAAAGCACGTCTTGTGGCACAAGGTTTTTCATAAAGACATGAGATTGACATGACAAACGTATTCACCGACTTTATATTATTACGCTTCAATATTTAATTATTCATTTGCCCCATGTATGATTAGACACGCTGCCTCATAGACTAATTATCGATATTTGTATGGTATGCTAGAAAATGATATTCTATGAAAGTCCTTGAAGGATTTCAGTTGCCTCAAGTAAACACATCACAACAACAAAATATGTACTCAATTAAGTTGAGACAATCATTATATGGCTTAAAACAATATGGAAGAACGTGGAATAATTGTTTGAGTGAGTATTTGATCAAGGATGGGTATATTAACAATCCTATATGCCCTTGTGTTTTTATAAAGAAATCATAATTTGGATTTGCTATCCTTATAGTATATGTTGATGATATAAATTTATTTGGGATTCCTGAAGAGCTCACAAAAGCAACTACATATTTGAAGGATGAGTTTGAGATGAAAGACTTAGGAAAGACTAAATATTGTCTCGGTCTGCAAATCGAGCATAAGTCTAATGGAATTCTCATACACCAGCCAACATATGTCGGAAAGGTATTGAAGCAATTTAACACAAACAAAGCACATCCATTAAGTTCTCCAATGATTGTTAGATCCCTTGATGCTAAGAAAGATCCTTTTCGTCCCAAAGAAGAAAATGAAGCACTACTTGGTCCTGAAGTACCATATCTTAGTGCAATTGGTGCTTTGTTATACTTAGCACAGTGTACAAGGCCAGATATTGCATTTTTAGTTAATTTGTTGGCAAGATTCAACTCTGCACCAACTCGAAGACACTGGAATGACATGAAACATATCTTACGCTACTCTTCACGGATCTACGTATTTGGGTTTATTTAATTCAAAGGAATCAACCTAAAAGGATATGCGATTTTGATACCTTCAGATCCACAATGCCCCCTTCACAAATCCGGTATGTATTCACGTGGCAATATCATAATTTCGCGATCAACTAAGCGCACTTCGACCGCCACTTCCTTTTAATCACTGAGATAATTGCACTCATGAAGCAAGTGGTGGAATGTGTATGGTTAAGACCAGTGGTACACCACATTCGGAATGCGTGTGGGTTGCCTTTGATTACAAGCATTCCAACGACAATTTATGAAGACAATGCTGTGTGTATTGAACAAATCAAAGAAGGATTCATCAAAGGTGACAGAACCAAGCATATCTCACCAAAGTTTTTCTTCACTCAAGAACTCCAAAAGAGTCATGAAATTGAAGTGAAGAAAATAAGGCCGAAAGGGATAATGTTGCGCATTTATTTACCAAAGCTTTATCAACATCATGATCAACATTCAAGAAATTATTAGCACGGATGCGCCGAAGTTTAGTGATCGGGCCAAGTTGATACTCATCGTGGGAGTATTATCTTTAAGTCTACCGCTATTTAGACATATGCACGCCTCGTACTCTTTTTCCTTTCGTCTGTGTTTTTCCTAATTAGTTTTACTGCAAGGTTTTAATTTATGCTAGCTTTAGTGCGTTCAACATCACTATAAGATTTACAAAATGTTGTACTCATTTTCCTTTGCTACATTTTTTCCCTCAGGGTTTTTTTTAGCAAGGTTTTAATGAATCACATTATCTTAGTATGATGGGCATCCAAGGGGGAGTATTGTAATAATGGTGGATGACCACCCATATTCTTCATTATGGTGGATGACAACCCATATTCTTCATTATGGTGGATGACAACCCATATTTTGCCTAAGTATACCCCCCCTTACCATTAAGGTTTGTGACCCTTCCTATACGTACCCTTTTGTCTCTTCATATTCAAGATTGTGAGTCTATAAAATGGAGGACTTAAACCCTTTGAAAATATAGATGAAAGCCAAGAATTTCTTATCTAAACTTTTCTACCTTTTTATTATTTTCACAACATCTATATATTTTTAAGAGTAGAAGTCTTGTTTTGAGAACTTAAATATTTTTAATTTGTTTTTTTTTCACGTTTAGATTTTTCTTAGAAATGATATTTGTTTAGGGAGAATAATGTAAAGGTACACCAAGAGATCCCAAATAATGAAAATAGAACCAAATTATCCCATTTAACCATCAAATTATTATCTCAACCAAAATAATAAAATAATGCACTTGAAAACGACCTCCCCTTTTGAGACAATAATACCCTTAATGAGTTGACCATGCGAGACCTACCTATTTGAGAGATTCATCAAAATGAAATCTCTATCTTCTCTCTTCACCCAAACTTGGGAGCACTAGGTTTATTGGTGAGAAAAAAATTGGAGAAGAAGAAACATAGGTTCCCTAATCCAATCGACAAACCGAAACAAAAATCTTCAAGCTTAGTATTGTTTGCATGTGGAGTTGAAGTCTACGATGAAGAGTGTCCCTTAAACCCTTTTCTTTGGTTACCATCATTGTCGAGTGAAAGAAGAAATCAGACATATCACTTTATGGGTAAGTGTGTTCTATTAGTTCATGACTTTTTCATCAAACTTGATAGATTTCTAGATTTTTTTTTTTTTAATATGGTTGTTAAATGGGTCATATTGTTGTGTAAAAAATCGTATCCTCATGAAATATTAGCGTACTATCTTCTCTCACATCTCAATGGAAGAAAATTTTGATATTGTTTGATTTTTATGTAAAACTCTTCATTACTATTAGTGTGATATATTAAGTTGAAGTTAACCAATAAAAATATTGTGTTACATTAATGTAATATATGCAAGAATCTAATGGGCCGGGTTTTGTTTTATATAAAGCCCTATGAGCTCTAAATACTTAAGGGCCTCAATATTTTGGCTCAGGCCTTTTGACGTGCCGGGCTTTACGAGCCTTTGGTGGGTGGGCTTGGTGGACGAGCTTGGTAGGCCTTTGACGGGCGGGCTTGATGGACCTTTGGTGGGCAGGCTTGATGGGCCTTTAACGGACGGGCTTAGCGGACCTATTAAAAAATAGATTTTTTTTGTGGCATCCCTCAATAGTCAAATATAAAATTTTAGATAATCAAAGTTGTATACTAACTTACTACTAAATCATGACTTCAAATTTTAGATAATATTTTATTAATAATTTATATATATTAAATATAAAATAAATATTCTTAACCAACTAATCTATGTATAAGTAATAAGTTATAACTTATGAAAAAAATTATATTTTATATATAATATATATATATATATATATATATATATATATATATATATATAAAAGTGCTCAACATTTAAATAAGCATGGGGTTATGTCTGAAATCAGATAGAGACAATTCTGATTACATTATAATTATAATTAAAAGTGGTTAGTTATTAAAAAAAAAAAAAAACCTCATTACCCAAATGTCTACACCACCGCACCCACCCCCCTTCCCTCACACATGCCTCTCTCTTCTCTAATCGGACACCCCCTCCCCCAATCAATCACACCACCAACTCTATCAACCTCACACCTACTCAAATTCAATTTTTTTTTATCATTTCCATTCACTTCCCTCCCCTTTTCTCTTCCTATTTCACAATCTTTAAATTTTTTTATCACAGTAACGATCACTATCCGAACGTTTGGAATTCAAAATTCTACTATAAATATCCAACATTTTTTCCACACACTCTCCAATCTCAATCTCAAAAATTCTTTCTATTTGCTCTCATATTGTTTATGATCTAATTTTTTCACTCTATTGGTGGTGCAACTCAATTACTCAAATTGTAACGCCCCGACCCCGGGGTCTCATTGACCACCGTCAACCTGCGGAAAACCTATGTGTCTCAGTTCATTAGACCTATACATGAGTAAGATGACCCAATAGGGCCCATCATCCATACTCGTCCATGCAAGCATAAAACCGCATTTCTATTTGATCAAGAGTTGTCACATCCTCACTTAATATAAAACATATATTAAAACCAGTTCAATCGAATATATACACACAAACAAGAATCAAGGCCACAAATCGCTCGCTTTCATAATCTCTACTTAAGGAGCGCCCCGTCTCGCCTGTACTTGTCTCCAGACGAAGGTGATCCCATCGACGGAGTTTGTTAAGCGCCCGCAAGAGTTACAATCTCCTACAAGGGTTATCCCCGCCTGCGCCTATGCAACGGAAATCACACACATTCATAAATTCATGATTGCTACTCGAATGTCTACATGTTATGACGATGAATGTGACCACCCTTCCTACATCTCGAGCCCTCATTGGCTCCCCAGACCGGGTCCCTCCACCATGCCTAAGCCAAGTGTGAGAAAACACGCTTTCAAAAACAAGGTTTTTGTTCTTGAAAACATAATACCAATTTTTCCAATAAAATTATATTGGACAACCCTCCGAGGCTTAATCAGGCCGGATAATCCTCCTCAAACGCCATGGGTCATCCTCCGAGATGAACCGTTGGACAATCCTCCAAGGCAATCTTTCCTAAAATATTCCACGAAATTCATTTGACAAACACAAGCCATGTCATGCACTCATACCCCACCGTGGCTCTAGGTTGTCCTAAAGGCATATGAAACGCACATGCCACTTCACAATAATTCATGTTAACATATCAAGCATTTATATATATATATATATATATATATATATATATATATATATATATATATATATATATATATATATATATATATATATATATATTAATTAAATTACAATCGTATGTTATTACAAGGCAAGAATACATAACTCGTGTCACAATTGACCCATCTATAACAGTACTCTCACTACCCTTCACAAACATGAATTAGTTTGGTTCCAATCATCCATACAACATTAAACAACCAGAAAACCTAGAAACTTTTAGTTTCCAGTTCAAACCCTAACCCACCATAGTCTTGGATTATGTGAAACCGGTCATAGAAACCCTCTATCCTTCAATCCCAAGTTTTTGGAATTAAACCATATGGCCTCTCATGGCCTCCCATAGACAGTCATACCATTCCCATAGACAAATATAACACACCTAATACAATAGCTCTGCCAACATGCCACACGATGGTCATGTCATATCTCTACATCCAGCGTGACGCCCCACTCCCGGGGTCCCGCTGATCACCGTCAACCTCGCAGAAACCTCGTGTGTCCTCATATCATGAGACCCATACATTTAGTAAACGGCCACATCGGGCCTACACATCATACTCACCAAAATATATCCAACTATATTATTAAATAGTTTCAAGAGTTGTTACATCACTCTTTAATACAAACATGTTTCAATTGTAATATTTCACATGTTTTACAAACGTAATCAAAGCCACATGTCGACTTTCTTCCAAGCAAAGCTGGCCTCTAATGAGCCTCCTCGTCTTCCCAAACGTCCCGTACTCGAAAGGTGATTCCACGAAAGGATGAGCAACGCCCACAGTGATATTTTCCTACATGGGTTACTCCTCACCTAAATGTATGGAAGGCAACAACACAACATCCATAGTCCATACAATTCCCCACAATTCACACATGGAATGACTATATCATGCATGAAATGTTTTCATGCCCATATCCCGAGTCACTCACCGACTCCCTCACACATGCCTATGCCAAGTGTGGCAATCGTCATTGGTAATGCCAATAACACCCATATATCGAGCCTTTGTTGGCTCACCAACACCTAATGCAATTTGCCAATGGGTAACCATCCCGAGTCAATCTCGACTCCTATCACTTAACTCTAGGTCTAAGTGATGAACATGACTGTGTGTTTTCTCTTAGGCAACATAAATTTTGATTACACCATGGGTCTCTAACAATCTATATAGAACTTTTCGATAGTACCGCGGGTCTTCACACCCAAACCTTTAGGATAGTACCGCTGTCTCTCACACACAATCGGGGTCTCTCACACCCATACGTAACCTTCTGGGATAATACCACGGGGTCTCCCAAGACCCGAGTTCCAAGGACGCCCAACACACACACCTCTCGTTATTTCCTCATTTTATAATTTGAACTATGAGTCTTTGGCTTGAACTTAGTCTCAAAGACTAACTTCAACCCACATTCACCAAGAGTGGTGAATAATAACCATACCGCAACCCACACCCGACTAACGCGATGTCACCGTGCACATGAACGCAAAGAGGATGCTAATTCATATAATCAATTCCTATGGTTCATGACAATTATTTCATATAATTCACCACCATGTTAACATATCATTTTCCACACAATCCATGCCATCCAATTCAAGCAAATTCATTACGACATTTCATTCAACAGTGCAAATCTGGGAATCGCTTTTTACCGCCCCACATCACCCACGTGGCTGTCCAAGTGATATTCCCCCACATGCATCGGCCCCACTCAGAACCCAAACCATGGTCCTTCCCACTTTCACAACACCCAAAACTATTGTCATGGCTTTTAAACAAGAAATAACCAAGTAGGAGAAAACCCCTACCTCCCGGAGTTTGTCGAAACTCCACAAAACCGGTATCCACATGTAGCTCTTTCCGTGGGGAGCAACTTTGTCTCTTAGCTCACCGGATTCGGCTGTCCGATCATCGAATTCTGCAGGTATGCGACTCTCTCTCTAAAAATCTATTTTCTTTTTTTCTCTCTTTTTCCCTCTCCCCAAAACCGGTTTGGAGAGCTTGGGTCAAGAGGATTTCATTCCTCTCATACATGTCAAGCCACCATTGGTTGGCTTGGATTTATCCACTTATCCCTCTACTGGGGATTTTCATCAGCTGTGGCATCATGCCATGTGTCCACCCATGGCCCACACTTGAGCTCATGTTTGACTAATTCTTCACATGACACGTGGCACCTCTTGAGCCACTCAAAATGTGCCAAGTGTCCCGTACTACCCCCTTTGCCTCGAAAAACGTGAAATTATGAATGTCTCAAAATTCGACGAAATTTGACGTGGTAGCTAGATTTCGCGAGACGATACTAACGGTGAAGTCTGTTTTGTCATCCGAGATCTAGAAAAATTATAGATTTTGACCAAAATTACCATTTTACCATTTTTTTTGAAAAATAGAATTTTCTCTTGCCCACAATCCACTCTATTAATAACCATAACCTCGCACTTTATAGCAAAACATAGATTTTCAAAGGTGTTTATGATCACCTATTGTCTCTCCACAGGTGCATGGTTGAAATCTTGACTCAATGGGCTTTCCATAGTCTAAGAACACACAAACGGAGTTTCCGGACGAAGCTTACGACGTCCAAGCTGGAGGTCACACATGAGTAGCTACCCCACGCCAACCTACCTGACTTCGCTCGCCCCGACCTCCCCCTTTCTCTCCGACCAGCTCTAGTACCCACTTCCCTCCACTGGAATAAGACTGGAATCTTGATTCAATGGGCTTTCCATAGAGTCCAAGAACACCTGAAACGGAGTTCACCAAAAGCTTATTGTCCCGCTGAATACATGAATAGCCAACCCACCTCGCCAGCCTTACCTGACTCGCCTCGCTAGACCTCCCCTTTCGGCCGCCCCAAAGACTATTGCCTCCATCGGCATATTGAAATTACTCAATGGTCTTTCCATAGAGCTTCTAAGAACACCCGAAATGGAGTTCGGACAAAGAAGTTATGACTTTCCGAAGTTGGAGGTCATACATGACTAACCAGTCCTAGCCGGCCAGCACTAATCGGCCCGATTTCCCAATGTCCTCCATAGGAATATGGCTGTAATCTTGATTCAATGGGCTTTTCATAGAGTCCAAGAACACCCAAAACGGAGTTGGGACGAAGAAGTTACGACCATTCGAAGTTGGAGGTCACAAATGAATAGGCAGCCTTACTAGGCCAGCCTACCTGACCTACCTTGCCCGACCTCCCCTTTCCGGCAAGCTCCAGTACCCACTGCCCTCCACAGGCATATGGCTGGAATCTTGACTCAATGAGCTTTCCATAGAGTCTAAGAACACCTAAAACGGAAGTTCGGATTCAAGTTATGACTGGTTGAGGTCATATATGACTCTAGCCTGATTGACCTAACCGCATCTATCCATCGATCTACCGGCAGACCAAACAGATGATTCCAGCCAGCAGACCATCTGAATTGACTCAAACAGACTAATCGGATTGACTAAAATGGGCAAACACTGGATCGTTTCGAATCTGAACGGCACCCTCAAACATGAGGTCCGATTTGAGAAATCTAAAAGTCTAACATCAATTTCACCGATGTGACTACAATTTGCTACGAAGGACTCACTACCAAATTCCCTTTATTTCGCCCAAAACCGGGCCCCTAATGTCCCACCAATGCGTGATGATCAAAATGTGGTAACTTCTTGGTTCAAAATGCAACTAAACACCCTGGGGCAAGACATCACCACACAACCCTGTGGTAGAAAATAACCAGTAGAGAAGACTCAATTTCTTGAGTTTGCTGAGAAACTCCCGATTCCTATTCTACCAGAAGCCTTGTCACGAGGAAAGACTTTCCTCTTACTTCGCCTAAACCGATGGTCCGATTGCCGAAAATCTAGAGAGAAGGCAGAGCCCCTCCTCTCTCACTTCTTGCCGAAATTACTTGCCTTTCTCTCTCTCCTTTCCCTCCTCCCAACCTGCTGCAAGAGAAGATAGAAGTCAAGGAGATGTCCCTCTCACCTGCCACCTATCCAATTCTGCTGCTCCTGATTGCCCTATCACCCTATCCATCTACCTGATCCCCTCTAACCACATGCCACGTCTCTCTCCAGTCCCACTCTTGAGCTCATTTTCCTGACTAGCTTCAGATTTGGTCACGGTCTCATTCCTGAGCCACCAATTGGCGCCGGTCCCGGGACTCACTCGTATCCTCTAAAAACACTAAATCTGATTATCTCAATCTGACGTAAGTTCGACGGGTATATAGATGCACGCATTCCACCCAGAAGTCCGTTTCATCATCCATCTTAAAAAATTCGATTTTTGACAAAATTGCTGTACTTTCTTTATCCGAAAAATTGATTTTCCTGCTTTCACAAATATTTAATGGTTTTTGTTTCGATTCTCCAATTTAGTAACATTCTTCATCTTAACTTTTTTATTATATTTTTATTTCTATTTATTGCATTTTTATTTTTTGTTTTTAGATAATATTTTATAATAATTTAAATATGGATAGTGCATATGCATCTTCTTCCACTTAATGTGAATCATCAAACAAAAAATTTACTTCGAATGTATGGAATTTTTTTGATAGAATCAAAATAAATTTAGAAAATAATAAAAAAGAAATTAAAAGCAAATGTAAAATTTATGTCAAACTTCTTATCAGGATCAAGTGTCGGGCACAAGTAATCTAAAAAAACATTATGAACATTGTAAAACTAAAAATAATGTTGATATAAGAAATTACATACAATTAGGTAGAGATGAAGGTGAAAACTTAACAACATTTTCTTATGATGAAACTGCTTGTCAAGAAGAAATGGTTGATTATATAATAAGGGTTGAACAACCTTTTAATATGATGGAAACTTGTGATTTTTCAGGAACAATTCAAAGAGTTATTAACCCTTAATTTAGAGGTTGGTCTGGAAATACTGTGAAAATAGATATTATGAAAAAATTTACACAAAAGCAATTTAAAATTATTTTGCAAATTTTGAATAAAATTAGTTTAACATACGATATTTGAGTCCTTAACTCCATCGTTGGTTTTTTATGTATTATCAAGCCATTATATTGATAATGAATGAAAATTAAATAAAAGAATAGTTTAATTTAAAACAATAAATACTCCACATAATGATAAAAATACAACAACGTTAATAAATGATGAAATCATGGACTATATTTTTGTTAAAATATTTACACAACATTTAGACAATGCTTCTAATAATGACGCAACAACAAGATAAATTAAAAACATTTTAAATAAAACATCATAGTAAATTATTTCATGTATGTTGTTGTGCACATATTTTAAATTTGATTATAAAAGATGGATTAAAACAAGTTGATAGTACATTAAAAAAAATTAGAAACATTGCATATAGTATTATAGTTCCTCAAGAAAACATGACTTATTTTTTTAGTGTTCCAAAAATTGTTTCAACACATGAAAAAGAAAATATTAATTTTAGACATGCTAATTAGATGGAATTCTACTTATAAAATTTTTACAAAATATAGAAAAATAGTACAATTATATGAAATGTAATTAGTTAATAACGATTGTAGAGTAGATCTTGATATATACTAAATGTGATTATGATTGACATATTACGCATCTTCTTCTAGATCTTTTTCTAAAGTTTTCTTGATATTTCAACAATTATTTTTTGTGGTGTGTACTATCCAACTTCACATAGGGTTATTATACAAATAACTAATATTTACATTGTATTTTCGTAGATATTTATCTTTTGAAATGTTTAATGATACAATTTTAGCAATGATTGAAAAAATTTAAAAATATTGGGGAGAAATACCATATCTTATTTTATTAGTTTAATTGTAGAATTATAGATTAAAATTTGAAGCTGGGATGAATTACTGCAAGTTATTTATTTTGATGATCAAATTAAAATTGAAGAAATTAAAATGAAATCAATTCATCACATATATTTATATAATAATAATAAAGAAAATATGGTAATAGTATTAATTTATTAAATCTTATTTACATCTACAACATCCTCACATTTTTATAAAGGTGTTTAGAAATATTAAAACTAGAAGAAAGACAACAACTAGTTATCCAAATGATACAAATGATATAGATAAATATCTTAGTGTAGAAACCATGCCCTTTAAAGATAATGAAAATTTTGATATTTTAATATGGTGGAAAATTCAACAAATAAAATACCAAAACTTATCTATTATTGTACGTGATGTATTAATTGTGCTTATAAGTATAGTTGCATCGAAAGTTGCTTTTAGTGCAGGTAGAAGAGTGGTGGTTGTATGCGATGCAATTTGTCATACGGCGCGGAAGCATAAGTATGTTTGAAATATTGGAAGATAACGGACAAAAGATTACATGATTCTATTCAAGAAGCCACCTTGGAAAATGACATGGAGATTTAAAATTATCAAGACATGAATGAATGTATGATAGTTCCTCACTACCACCGAAATGATGGAAAATAAAAATATTTCATTAAATGTATATTGTATTTTTTTACTATTTGTGGTTGAAAAGTACAAATGATTGACAAATATAGGTGCCAACTTAGTTAGGATGTACTTATTTTGCAAAATGATGTAAACTTTTCCCACACTTCCAAACGTATTATTGTTGCATTCAATGGAAAATATAAAAGAGATATTTAAAAAAATTATTTCTAATTATTGGCCCATGGGTACTTCTAACTTTAAGTGAAGTTTTACGATAACAAACTAATGAATGGGTAAGTTTATTTTTATTTAAAATTTTAATAAAAAGGCAACCCTATATGTGCTTATGGACAGCCTACGGGCAGCGGCTGGACAGCTTACGAGCAGCTTAAAGTCAAGCTCATGGGTCGCCTCATAGGCTGCCACGAGCCAAGTCAATGTCTGTCTATGGCCGGGCCGAAATTAAATGAGGCCCACGACCGCCCGTCTCGCCTAAATAAGGGCTTGGCCGGGCTTGGCCCCGCCAACAGCCAGCTTTGATCGAGCATCGTCCTGATTTTCGAGATGCTTATATATGTGTTAGCATTAATGTAATATGTGTTACATTATGATAAATCATAAGATTAAATAAGTAAATTAATTTTACGATAATATTACATTATTACAGAATGGTATTACATTAGTAGTTATAGCAAAGATACATTATAAACAAATATTAGTGTGAGAACAATGTTACTTTGGTTTTATAACAATGTTGTTATTAGTGTTATAACATTGTAGCCACATTAGTGTTATAACTTTGTTACATTAAGATATTGTTGTTATTAGTTTCATGACACATAAGATGATGTATTGTGTGGTTGAGAAATTTCAAATTTTTAACACATTTCTATGGAATAATTGAAATAAGTATAATTTGTTATATTCATACAGAGAGTAGAGAGTCAGTCTCGAAAGTTGGTGATGTTAATGTTGATTAAAAGGGTAAAACCAGAGATGTCATGTCAATTGATCGTCGTATGAAGTACGAAGAATTCACAACAATAACATGCCAACAATTGAACATGCTCAAGAGAATTTAACATTTACGTACACTTTTCAAGATGACCTATGCACTGTGGTAGTCATCATTAAGGAATGATGCTGATTTTCAAAAATTTCTTAATTACAACGAACGTTCGGGCCTCAATTTATATATCTAGAACACCTCCAAGTGAAGTTGATGAATGTTGTCATCCTACGATTGGGTTAGTGTTTAAAAAATAATTTGATTTTCACAAATTTGATATACCTATGTGAAAAAAAAAGCCAAATTCCATATATTTATGATTATTAATCTCTTTTCTTTGTTCTTAATATACTTATAAGACACTTTGTGGGCATTTTGGGGTAACTCAACTATTGAATGTTCATAAAGGAATGTTGATATGACAATCTGAATCGCCTGTGGCTTCCTAAAATATGGTATGGACTAACTTATGCTCTATTATATTCTCAGGATTTCCAAAACCCGAGGGTTCTATTGACAACCTAAACCCGTGAATTTCGTGGAATTAGGGTGACCATACCACAATTATTGTGTCCCGTTTATCGAATCCAAAGTATTAAAAAAAAAATAGAACAGTCCTCTTGTTCAGGAGCTCTATCTAACATACAAATCCATAACCATAACTCCATCTAGGGCCCAAATGTATGTAGAATAATTCACAATAAGGTCCATCTGTCATATCCCTAATATACAACTATGGGAGCCACAACTACATGTGGACACCGATTTTACTCGGCACCACTCCTCAATACATCCTTTTTACGGATCCATTCATTCACATTTAAATCTAAAATATGAAAGTAAAATACTAATTATGCCATGAAGAGTCTAATCATGGCCCTCTACCAGTAATTACATACCCGACTATTTAGATAATAGTCCCAAAAGAACTTAATTACAATTTTTTTTTATACAAAATACTTTTCTTTACAAAGTAATATCAAGGCCACATCGGCCTCCTTCATAATCATGGCCCCGTCGAGCAATCAGCCCCGTACACTCCTATACCAAAGGGGGTCCTACGACGTGGGTAAAGGTAATGTTCAATAGAGAGTAATTCCTACAAGGGCTACTCCCCACCTATGCATGAATATCACACATTCATAAAAACATACGATTTTACCAAATGTCACGCCACATTTGGTAACGCCGACTACCCCGTCCCATGTCTCGATTCCACCGAATTTCACACATGCATATGCTGCGTGAAAAAACCGCTATCGTGTTTCACCCACAGACTTAACCTATTGAATAACCCTCCAATATTTATTTTCACTTCATCAACTCATGGTGTTTTTAAGGGTCACAATTCGAGGTCTCACCGCAGAAGCCAGACAGCTTTCTCGACACTTCGCGAACTTTCATCCCTTATGATCCACAAACAGCCAACAATAGAATTCGTTCTTCACCTCAAGATTCACCCCATCTTCGTTTCACCCAAAACACGCACAAAATTTATTATTATTATTTTATGCACCCGTGAGTCTCACTTTTGGATGTCGTCCCCACTGAGTTTCATCACACATTCACCAAGAATGGTGAATAACCAATACCATGCACACACACCTGACTTAACGTGGTGTCCCCGTGCATATGAATTGCAATTATTCCATTGCTCATTCATACCATGTTACATATATGATGAGTGCTATATGTGCATGCCTACTCATGCATAATTACCCATGCATCATTTGGACATTTATATCAAAAAGCATACAAATTCCAAATATATCATACACCATGCCATCATATCAATGCACGACATTTGATATCACAAGTCACTACTAATCGAATAGCAACGACAACTCGGGTCGAATTGCATAAGATGTCCACAACTAGCCTACAATAAGTCATAAATGGCCTTATTCATACAAGCACATCACAAGCCAAAACATAGAACACACAATTTGACTTCCACAATTTCAACCAAGTATATCACTCAATTCAAGAAATGATATACTACAATCATATACCAATTGTGACAAAAATTTGGACACAAATCATTAAATAGCCTAAGCTGTAGTAGTCCCGGAAAACGGACCATAACTTGAGTTATAGAGGTCCGATTTGGGTGATTCAAAAGCCTAACATCAAGTTCTCGGATAGGAATACAAGTTCCTTGAAGGATTCTAGTCCAAATTCTCACTTTTTCCCAGCCGAAAATCAGTCCCAAAAACCTGGATAGTAGGTTTGGCCAAACAGGCATTTGAGAAGGTTCGTGGAAACTAATTACACTCGAAAGCAGAGGTCCGATTTGGGTGATTCAAAAGCCTAACATCAAGTTCTCAATTAGGGATACAATTTACTTCTCAGTTAGGGATACAATTTACTGAAGGATATTAGTCCAAATTCTCTCTTTTTCTAACTGAAAATCAGCCCCGAAAACTGGATATCATATAGGGTCAAAACAGGACACTATTCCCATAACCCATTAATTTGCCAAACAGCCCTTGAGGGTAAAAAGGGCCAAACAGCCCCTTAGGGCATTAAAAATCAACCAAACAACCCATAGAATGGAAAATAAACCAAAGTAGTAAGAATCCCTACCTCTCGAGACGCAGTAAGAAAATATGAGAAGTCCCAGACATTTCTAAACCCGAAACCTTTGATTGAACTCTCGTCAATCTCCGATGAAACTCTTGATTTAGGTGTCCACGCTTTGCCCTCGATGAGTACTCCAACTTTAAGTCTTTGCCCGACACGAGACGACCACTCCGAAATTCAGATCTTGTAGAGAAGTCGAGCTCCTCTTTCCTCTCTCTCTTCTCTCCCTCTCCCTCCTCCGTTTCTCCCCTTCTTTCTCCCCTTCCTTTCCTTTTGTTTTCCTTTTCTTCTTAATCCTAATTTATTTTTAAGTTAAGTTTGATATGTGTGGTTCCTACTGGTGCCACGTGTCACGCGCGATCCTTCGCCTGATCCGCCTTACCCAAACAATTTCTTTTTTTGTTATGGTTCAAGTTCGAATTTATTTTAATGAATAACTTAAATAAGTCATTTCTTGACTTCGTAGATTTTAAAATCTCATCATTGAGCCATTGCCACTCACCACTTAGGAAAATCGTGAACGCCAATCGTCTCTAATTCGACAACTTTTCTCGGGGTTCACGATTTTCATGGTATTTAATCCAACAAGACACCGTTTTCATCATCCGAGATCTAAAGAATTTTTCAGGCTTCCCTAAACTATTATGACAATTTTTATTATTTTTGCCATTTTTCAGAAAAATTACATTTTTCCCGGGTTTTACATATTCAACCCATTTTGAGATTGCAATCATTGGTACCGCCAAACATTTCCAAATACCATGATTTGTAGAGATGTTGCTTGTTTGCTATCTATCGTCAGACAATTTCGATATAAATTTAAACGAGAGTCTCTCAAACTTACAACTATGGTATGCAATATCTATTGTAATCCACCAAAGCTTGTCTCTCATGCAGAAATAAAGGGGAATGACAAAAAAATTGTGCTACTCCCAAATTATGGATCCCCTGAGTCATTCAAAATTATCCACAATCATAGAAAATGCAAAGAAATGGTCATACCTTTGCAAAGTTTCGAACTTCTTTGCGTAGATTTGATGAAGTCGACCTTTGAGGAGCTGACCATCAAAACCAAGTGTTCCAAGGTAGGAACACCTCTAATGTTGATCCATACTAAGGTTGAAGAGGGAAAACTCCAAGGAAATGGTTGAGAGTTTTGGTTTAGTGCTATCCAAAACCAAACTTCAAGAGAGGTGACTAGAGGAGAGCAATCCAAAGAGAAAATGCTTTCCTCCAGCAAGTGACGCTGATAAGATGCTAGGGTTCTGACTTTGAGGCTTAAATATATCAGAGCATGAAAAGACCATGTGTTCTCACTTAAGTGAGGGAGGCGGCTAGGGCTTAAAGCCCATTCTTAGTCGCCTCTCTCAAGGGCTTCAAGCCTAAGCTTGAGCCTAATGACCCTAATACCCATCCAAATGGTCCCAAAATTCTTCTAATCCTTAGATGGTCCAATTCCTAAGATTCTAACAATTTGGATTCAATCACTCTCTCTACTCTAGATCCCATCCAAGACCGCTTATTTCTTCTTCACACCTTCTCAAGTGTGTGACCATTAGTTTCTCGTTATGTTACACTCAAACCAACTCTCGACTAACAAGCCACGAGCCAGATTTAGCAACACATCATGACACCTAATGGACTGAAGAGTCAAGGGTTTGACTGCAAACCTTTCCATAGACAATTACCATGCAATTTGTCCTTTCACTATTCTATACCCCACTCGGTTTGGAGCATGGACTATGTGTAGCTCGTACTATACTGACTATGCCACACCTAACCCAAGTGATATTAGTTATTGTCCCCATGACTTATTACTCATCAGTCATGCCACTTAAGACACTTTTCATGGCATTTCCACTGTGACGAGATTCCTGAGTAATAATCTTGACAAGAGGCCATGGGTATACCCTCCTTTTATCAGGAGTAGTGAATCCTTTATTGGTTACTCAAATACCTTAGAATGCCTCAAGCTGTACCCAATCATCACCCTATGAGCAACCTTTGAGAGGTAACAAGGAATGAAGTCAAAGCATAGAATCAACATCTAAGATATCATTGAGCACCTCAAATCTAAGGATACTTGTACCATTACTATGAGGACACTATCATCTACATTTGAACAGATTATCCATATGATTGTCTCAGAGCAGGTTTCCAATGTATTTGATTACACTTAGCAATCATCCATATGTTAACTTTAATCATCACAATGATTATAGTTTTATGAGATCTATTGTTTGATCAAATCAAGGAGTATAACATGTGCTAGTCTATCCAGATTAACAATGTCAAATCTTGTTGATCTTGACTGTTGTTGCAACCTCTAGTTTTATATGGTTGTTGAGCCAGACTGATGGAGATAAAATCTATGTTTTTCTCTTAACCATTTTAGGTTGGGCATGTTGTGTCTAGGCATGCAATAGAAGAGATGGCGAAACATCTAAGCTATGCCATTGCGGAATTGATACTTTACCAGTTCATTATGCTTTACGTTGTCCAAGAAATGTCCAATCTCCTTCTAAGTCTCCCTTTTTCCAGGAGGTATGCTTTATCCCTCGTTCTTTTGCATTATACCCAGGGATTTAAATTTCCTAGTAATCGATGAAATATGTCGGTAATGATATAAGCTGGACTGATAATCGACAAAGGAAAATTTTGCAATTTATTGCCATTATCAATACTTATTGATTTTTCCGTTACATATACTTGGTCAGCTCTCTAGTCAAACCCATGGTTGTTGGAACAATAAAATTATATTGTTATATCAGCAAGAAAAATTGTATTATGATGACGTTTATAATAAGTCATTATAAATAGAATGTGTCATTACAACAGAATACTCTATCCATCGACATCATAGAGTAGTTTCAATAGTATTACATTTGAAGTGAATACTTTAACACTCTCATTCATGTGTGGCATCATACCCAAAGTCCTTTATGGACTTTCAAATAATCAAATGATGATTCAAATTACAGCGGGAAGTATTAAATCCAGAACCTCCTACCAAATCAAGCTCTAGTATCATGTTAAACTACTAACTCATCTACAAGGTCAAGCTTGTAAGATTTGGATTTAATATGAATATCATGTTTTTTAACATTTGTAAAAGATATAATTGATTAACCCATAAATTACCTAAAATTATAGTAATAAATAATTTATTGTAAAATTATCTAAACAAAATATATTAAAATATTCTTCTCTAAGATTTATTTGGAAAGAGTTATTTTTTTAGAAATTTTTGCGTATTTATAAATATTACAACATAAAAAATTATTTCTAAAAGAATTAACCAATTAAACAAGAAATAATATAATTTTAAAAAATAAAGTAAATCACTTTATTCCAAAATTATCAAAACAAAATGTATTAAAATATGCTTGTCTATAATTACTTATATAGAAATTAATCATAAGATTGTTATTTAAAAATAATAAAAAATCATTTTATTCCAAAATTATCGAACAAAAATATATTAAAATTCTTCTTATAATTTATTTGGAAAAGAGTTCTTAGAATTTTTCAAGTACTTCTAAATATTACAACCTAAAAAATTTATTTCTTAAACAATTGAACAATTAAAGAAGAAATACGATTATTATTCAAAGAAAAAAAATCATTTTATTCCAAATTTATTCAAACAAAATATATTAAAATATTATTCTCTATAATTATTTTATTATACATAAAAATTCATTTTATTTTTTAGATAAAAATGAACTAATTTATTGGATATATTAATCATTTATTAAAGATATCAAAGAAATCTTATATTAGTTTGTTGAGATTATTTTTATAAAAAATATCTCATGGGTTTGATAAGAAAAGATGAAAGATGATACAGATCTGAAAGAGGTAAATAAAATTTATATATCTGATATGCAAAATAATAAAATTTTTGCACATTATGCTCCTAATTAGCATAAATAATAAAATGACCATCAGTTTATAAAATTATACCTACATAGTGTCACTTTTAGTATGACAATCATAAATCTAAAATAAAAATCAATATGATGACTCTTCTTAAAAGACACTATAATATAAAATTAGCACCATCTAGCTACTCCAATACATTTTTTTAATTTCATATGGTGTCACTTTTCAGAAAATGGCACCATAAATTTAAAACTAGCATTTCTAATTAAATATTTTTTATATGATGTTGTCACCTTTTATGAACTTTAAGTCATATAAAGTATTAAAATCATTTTTGAATTATAAATTAATGTTTGATTATCAAAATATTCATTATAAATAATCAAATTTAGAAATCCTTAAATAAAATATTTTGTATAAATTATAGAAATATAATAAATTTTGTGAGAAAATACAGCAAAGAAATTCCCCAATTTTTTTATATTATCATTCCTTATACTTAATTTTGAATATAAATTAAATATATCTTTAAATTTTCAATAATTTTTAATTATTGATATTTTTGAAAATATCCATTGATATTTTACTTATATTTATGATATATCAAAGAAAATTCAAATTCATAAATACTAACATTTTCATCCTTGAATATACTTGTGATTTTCTTATTTTTCAAATTTATTTATGAGATAATTGATTGATTAATAATTTTAATAATCTGAATTATTTGATCTAAATTGGTTTGGCATGTAAGATACTAAACAATTAGAATTTTCCTAGAAGACCTTAATTTCCTTAAGACTTTTTCAGTGTTTAAAAAATTAGATCTAATTACTAGTCGGTTTGATCGGTTATTGATTGTCGATCGTGATTCCTGCCTTACTTTAATCCGATTCGAGCATCGATTCAACCCATAAACCGATAATTTTTTTGGTTTAATCACCGGTTCAATTTTTCAACCATTTGTATTTTTTTTATATCTTATCTCTTGTAATGTTAGAACTCCAAAGAAGATTACCCTAGCCATTGGTAGGCCCACAAGAAGATTGACCGGGGTTGAGGAGAGGTCCATGCAAAGGCTGGATCTTTGTTAAATATATTTTGCATCTGAGCTTCACTTATCACTATAATTAATTGTTAGTTTTTTGTTTTGTTTTTGTTTTTGTGATTGCTGAATGAATAAGCTTTGTTTTGCTATTGTATTTTATGTTATACTCATTTAGTGGAATATGATAATGAATGAGAATTTATTAGGATCTCTCAGCTGATAGAATTTTTGTACTTGTCTATACTAGTTAGCTAGGATGGAAATGGAGGCAGATTACATTGGCACTGTTAATGGCTTCAGCCGGATACGTTGGAGAATGCGATAAGTTGGGGAAAAAGTATTTGGCAGAGTATTCGACAAGGAAAGATTATCTTTCTACCGATCCGTTTGGCAAAGAAGAGAGCGCAATTGTGTAGAATACTCAAGATTAATTATGCACCTCTATTAAATCACATAAGGTATAAATATACAAATGAATCCAATGAATAAGGTCACTAACCTAAATTAGGTATAGACAAATCCTAGAATCAATCTAAATTTAAATATTAAAAATTCGTAATTACAAGGTATATACTAATTAGACTTTACTTATTTGGATGTTGATCCTAATTCTCCAATATGCCCTTGCAAAAACCAATCTTGAGTAATAATTAGTGAAATCAGGTGCGGGGTAGAGGTTTGGTGAGAGCGTCTGCAAGCTGATCCGTGGAAGCAACATGGGTAACATGAAGATTTGAACCGGGTTCGAGAACATTTGTGGTAGCCTAAGTGCAACATGTTCATACATGAGTGGAACATCGGGTTCGAGCAAAGGTTGGTTGCACCGACATTGTCGCAATAGATGACTCGTGCCTGAGTAGAGGAGAGACCGAGCTTGCCAAGTAGATTGGATACCCAACAGTTCGGTAGTTGGGGCAACGACAACCCAGATTCAAGCCATGAGGACTAAGCAATCGCGGCGTTGTTTCTTGGAACTCCAAGAGAATGGACTACGACAGAGAGGTAGAGAAATGAAGGCCCCGTAGGAGGTAAATCATCCTTATTCCCCGCTTCCAATCGATACGCCCGAGTAGGTATGTACTGAAGTGGTGATCAGGCCATGAGAAGAACCCATGATCAATAGTACACATAACAATGAGAATACGCTTTACAATAGTCTAATGGTCACCGGTCGGGCAATGCATGTTCTGAGAAAGCTTATTTAATCGCATAAGCGTATCTAGCTCTGGGCCAATGTTATACCAAGGTCGCCATCGGGTGTGAAACGAAGGCCGACGAGGTAGTGTGATTGAAGAGATAATTAGGAGAGGTTGGACTTTGGGGTGGAGACGGCGGACGCTCCGTCATCACAACTCGGCAAGGAGGCCGACTATATACCTGGGAAAGGATCAATGAGTGGAGGTGAGAGGATCTTCAACACTATGAAATAAGTTAGGGGACCTGTGTCCTGAGAGAAAACTCCAGAGCAGAGGAGCAAGGTGATGAAGTGTTGAATAATCCACTGATTGTTGCATGTGATGATAATGTCATCAACATACACTATTAGATAAATGGTAACTGCAATGTGACGGAGGATGAATAAAGAGGTATCTGCAGTGGAGTTCAGAAAACCAGAGGTAAGTAAAAATTGTTTGAGCTCATTATACCACGCCGGGAGGCAATGCTTTAGCCCATAGATCACCATGGCCGAAAAACACATTGTGATGATCAATGTCCGTGAAGCCCTGTGGTTGAGCAATGAAGACATCCTTGGTATGCAGGAAGGCATTGTTGACATTGAGCCGACGAAGGCACCACCCATGACTAGTGGCAAGAGAAAGAACCAAACGAATAGTGGTTGGTTTCACTATCGGATTGAAGGTGTCATGATAGTCAATGTCAGGCCTTTGATGAAACCCCTTGGCAACTAGTCATGCTTTGTACATGTCCATAGAAATCACTAGGTAAGTGTTTAATTCCGGAAGATCTTAATTACACTCCACAAATGTTTCGAGCCAACTGGTGGTACCACCCCAAGTACCATTCCGGTCATGGTAGAATGAACTCTTTCCAACATTGTCGTGCACCATTCGTGGTCTTGATAATAAGAAGAACGGCTTGTCTTGTGTCTCTGGGCAAGTCAGAGAGGATGAGTTTCAGGATTGGAGGAGGGAAGGGCAGCCGGGTAAGAAAAGAGGGCTCTGGCCTCGAGTCGGTGGGCTCAGTTCCTGCAGGCATAAGGTACGTAGCTCCTAGTGCTCAGTAGGTGACACTGACCACTGCTGGGGGAGCAGAGACTTTGTCAGTTATAGAAGAGGGTGTGGGATGGTGGTGTAGGGCTCGAGTGCTTAGGCATGTTGAGATAGCTCGTTAAGGGGTTCAAGTCATGAGGAGTAGGGGGCGAGATCGGATGCATGTAGTCAGGGGTGTGATCTACAGCCTGGGATGCTAGAGGCATGGCTGAGTTGACCAGGGTGACCAAGAACCATGTGGAGATGGTGGACTTAGTAGATCGAGGAGATGGACGCTAGACAAGGGAAAAATGGACTTAACAAAGAGAATAATGACGAGTGACAGTCTTGAGTTGGTGAAGGGTCATAGATGTAGGCACTTTAGAAGCAGCCAAGGAAGACACAGGCGTAACGAGGAGCGAGTTTGTGCACCGAGTAAGGTCGAAGCCATGGATAACACAAACAACCAAAGACACGAAGTTTGGAATAATTGGGAGGAGACTCGAAGAGACTGTGATATGGAGAGGACATCTGTAGTGTAGGTATGGGGAGACAATTAATGAGATATGTAGCGTGAGAAATGCATATGACCAGAAGGAAAGAAGAAGAGAGGGCTTAAGAGAGAAAGTACCAAACGTTTCCAACTATGTGACGGCATGATGCTTAGAGAAACCATTGTGTTCCGTGAGTGCAGGGTGAGATGTATTATGAGATATGCCATGAGTGGTTAAAAAGGTGGACAAACCCGTGTATTCACCCCTATTATCGTAGTAAAGGGTAATAATTTTCCGTTTGAACAAATTTTCAACAAGTGATTTGAAGGAAAATCAAACCGATATCGACTTACGTTTTGAGTGGGTAAGAGCTGTATATAATGGGTGAATTGATCAACAGAGACAACGTAATATTTGAAGTTGTCAATCGACTGAATAGGAGATGTCCATACATCAGAAAAGATAATTTGTAGTAGAGAAAAAGACATAATAGTGGATTGTGAGAAAGGTAACTTATGACTTTTATTACAAAAACAGTCTTTACAATGAAATGAAGATGACAAGGCAGACAAGGTGTGTAACTTGTACTGTGAAACTAAATGTCGAAGAATAGGCTCGGAAGGATGGCCTAACTGATGATGCCGATCAGAAAGGGAGGCTTTGACATTGGAGAACGCAATGATAGAGGTGGAAGGCTTGGTCGGCCATTCATAAAAGCCGTCTTTAGTGCAACCTTGAATAAGTATTGCCCCCGTATGCAAATCCTTCACCTAAAAAGAAGAGGGTAAAAATTCAACTGATGTTTTGTTTGTTTTGCAAAATTAGGAGTTAGATATATGTTACGTTTATGTTGGGGACACATAAGGCATTCTATAAAGTAAAGGAATGGGAAGGAATAGATAAGGAAGTTGAGCTCGAATGTGTAATATGTAGCCTAGTACCATCACCAATGACTACGTCATATGGACCATCATAGGGAGCATGGAGGTTAAGGTCAGGGGCACGAGGCTCAGAGCGTGCATAAATGAGAGGTACCAATCGTTACAAACCATGCAGGCTTATGCTCGAGATGGAGAGGTGGTAACATGAGCCATGGGGTGCCACTGGCAATTGTAAAGTGAGCCGCAGGAGGGTCAAGCTCAGAGTGCAGGAGCTTCGTAAGGCCGAGGTTGTGGCACCCGCTTGGCAGAGCGAGCACTGGTCGATCGAGGACCACAGTTCACAGCCCGCACTTACCAAGGTGCGGGCAAGACTAGCGCTATGATGAGGTCAACTACAAGGCTCGAGGTGACGTCGAGGGGCCTGAAGCATGATGACCGCTAGTGGAGTGGAAGTGTGACAGGCGGGGCCCTCTGATAGGACACCCGGGGGCCATGTTGGCGGTAATTGGGAACAAGGAGGGATTGGACTACGAGTGTTTGAGAGCCAATTCCTCTATTGATCAATTTTTCATGTAATTCATCAAAGAGAATCGGAGTGTCACGACCTTGGACAATATCGACAATGGATTTGTAGTCTTCATCCAAGCCATCCAAGATTTTGTCAACAAGATCCTCATGGTCAAGCGCTTTCGAGACTTGCAAGTTGATCGCTCAACACTTGGCGCGAAGTGCATGTATTCTGATGGCTCGGGGAACCTTGACGATGTTCCTTGAGTTGGTCCTTGATTTGTTTGATATGCCCATGAGATGGACGAGCATATGTGTTGGCAAGGGTGAGCCATGCGTCACGAGAGGTGGTGGATTATTGAATCAGAGGGATTAAGGAAGCTTAAATGGATCCAACAAGAGCACTAAAAAGTAGTTTTTCCTAGTGGATCTAGGAGAGAAAGTTCGGATTTAGGGTTTCCTTGTTGACGGAGCGAGTTGTGGCTAGGGGACAAGGATGAGAGCCATCAATATATTTGTAGAGGTCGTAGCCAATGAGGATAGCTTCAATCTGTAGCTTTTAGGAGAGGTAGTTTATGGAGGTGAGTTTGATGATGTTTTGATACAAGATGGTGATGAGGGTGAGAGGTGAAGTGGAATATAAGGAATTGGGAATGGTGATTGGCTGCTATTCTTGAGTCATGATGGCAGAGAGCAGAAATGAGTTGAGGATCAGTGGAGAAGGGCGAGGTTTGAATCGTGGCTCATATCATGTGTAGAATACTCAAAAGGTTGGAAGATTAATTATGCACCTCTATTGAATCACATGAGGTATAAATAATACAAATGAATCAAAAGAATAAGGTGACTAACCTAAACTAGGTATAGACAAATCCTGGAATCAATCTAAATCTAAATATTACAAATTGGTAATTACAAGGTATACATTGATTAGGCTTTATTTATTTGGATGTGGATCCTGATTCTCCAATTAATTGCTAGCACAAGCCAAAGTCAGGCTAGAAGCCAAGAAGCTATGACTCTTATACTGGAAGCTAGAGAGGCAGAGAGGGATATGTTTCTTTTGTGACAAGAGATACCAAGGACAACTATTCTCTGTACACAAGCCAAGGATTCAGGTAGTGGAGTTAGAAAATTTTCATTAATTGTTTGAATCATGTCATGTAAATTTTTTTCCCATTATCACCTCTATAACAAGAAATTTTGCAATTCTTTATTAATAATTCTCTTTCCAATTGAGTGTTCTTGTTTTGTTTTCATCTATTCGGATTATATATGGGCATGGGTCGCTTAAATGGATTTGATCCAACCCATAACCCAAAAGACGAATCTCTACAATGAAAGGATATCTCAAGTTTCTTTAAATCTAGGAACCTTAGACAACCTATGTGATATGAAAAACACGTTTTCTCCTTCCTAAAAAATACATTTTTAATTAAAAATCTCCCTGAAAACAGAAAAAGAGTGTTTATATCGTGGAATTTTGGATACTGATTTTATTCCAATGATCTGATTCTTGCAAGTATTGATCAAAATCATTTTCTAGACTTCAACAAGTAAATACCCTTTTCTAGCGCAAAAGTTTACAAATGTGTAATCAATCTCCTTGAATTTTGGTTCTGATCTATCCATATAAAAAAAATTAAGGAAAATGTATGAGTTGCCTCAGGTCAACTCAATGAGATGGGATTCCGTAGCAGCCGTACTAGTAGACAGACCAAAACCACCCAATTGAGACTCTTTTGTTTGGCAAAGCACATCGTTGATATAGCCAAAGGTGAGCTGGAGAAAGCTTGACTTGAATAACTGGGGTCTGAGAGTAAGGGTGATAGATCAATCCTATCATTTCTATCACCAGGTGAGGAAGACAAAAACGCGAAGCAAACCTGTCCTT
This sequence comes from Tetrastigma voinierianum, assembly GCA_016808115.1. NCBI lineage: Eukaryota > Viridiplantae > Streptophyta > Magnoliopsida > Vitales > Vitaceae > Tetrastigma > Tetrastigma voinierianum. Next base: position 157,617 of record JAEQBH010006962.1, on the reverse strand, counting down.
CGGAACTTTGCTTTTTCGGCAACTGTTTTCAAAAATCAGTTCTTATACAGAATTTGAATAATTTTATTTTGAACGTTTTAGAAAACAATTCTCAAAGAATATCTTTTGAAAATAGTTCTTACAATTAGTTTCCTAAAAAATTGTTTTATATATTCTTAGAAGTATAAGTCTTATTTTGAGAACTTAAATATTTTTAAATTGTTTTCTGTATGTTTAAATATTTCTTAGAGATGATTTTTGTTTATAATATTTTATTTTTAGTTGTATTATTATTTATGTAATACTTATTTTTATTCTTAGAGATGATTTTTTGTTTAAATATGTCTTATTATTTATGTATAAAATATTTTTAAATATTTCTTATATTTATGTAATTATTATTTTTAAATTAAAATGACGTGGAAAACACAGAAAAATGAGTAAATATTTTTTTTGAAAGCAACCGTACAAAGAGTAGTTTAAAACAAGAAATACTTGGTTAAAATAATTCAAAATTTTGTAAATTTAACTTAAAATATTTTTTTTCCACTATTTACATTTATCTTTTAAAAGACTCTTTTTACAAGAAAATAAGAATGCTTTTTTTTTTTTCCTTAAACTAAGATCAAAACTTGATGGAGGGTGAGATTTCTAAAATAAGATCTTCAAAAGTTCTGTAAATCAAACCACCCTAAAAGCAAATGGTGAAGAGGAGAGCATTTGCTTAGATTCGTTAAATCTCAAATTTATTTATTTTAAATTTAATTTGATTCTTATAGAGAAACCCAAGGTTTACTTCAAAAAATATATATTCGGTCCCACCATTATTTGCAGGGACCAGTTGTGGGAAAGATGCTGGAACATCTGAAGAATAGAATCTTCCGCTTGATTGAGGAATGTAAGAGCATGAGAATGCTCAAACAAATTCATTCCCAGATCATAACATCACCCCACCTACCCAAATTCATTCCTCAATCTCCCAAAACCCACAACTATTTCCTCATAACTCGTCTCCTATTAGGTGATTTAGATTACATTATTTTTAATAAGTAAATTATGTCAATAGACTATTTAAGGGATATCTCTCTTGTGGGAGATTATATTAAAGCAGAAAAGATATATGATTTGATGTGCCAGAAGAAATATGATATCGATGCTCCATTGATGGAAAAGCTTGATTATGTTCTAAGCTTGAGAAGGAAAGTTGTTAGGACTAGGAGACCTGCGAGCCTGAAGCTAACCAAAGAACAACGGGAGATTTTGGTCGGTATGTTGCAAAGATAGGTTTACCGATGGAATCGGATGAAGAGAGGAAGAATCATGTGATTCATTTTGAGTTCAATGATAATTCTGGATGATGACTTGAAAGATCTTGTCAAAGCAGGCTGCCAAAATACCATTAGCTTTGGCAGGGGATCTGATACCGATGAATTAAATGCTTCAGATTACAGTGACGATATATGAGAATTCATTGGATCATCAAGTCATGCATTCACATTATCATAACATGGTCCATCATCCTCTTTACATATATCTGTTCTCAGTCTCTGGGTTGAAAATTTGAGTGCAGGCACCACTGGTTCATGAGGTAGGGCAACCTCCAAAGTTGTATATACTTCAGTGTAGACAGATCAAACCTTTCTATATCTTTAATTTGTTTGGTCATGCGGCAAGTGGTTTGTTGGAAATGTAGGGAAGGAAAAAGAAATTGAGTGTCATTCTTGCAATTTCTAGCTAGCCTCTATTGCCTTGGAAAAGCATAGACCTATATCTGCAAAATGTCTAACCACAATATGTTTGAACCTGTTCCATTACGATTCTTAGGTTCTATTATCGATCATACCATCGACATTCTATATATAGATCTTTGAACCTGTTCGTAAGGAGCATTTTGTCAGCGTCCTTCATTTTCAAACCTTAAAACCCGTCGGCTTCATGGCACAATATGTTTCACCCAATGATGGGGGATTTCTCTTTTGATCCTCACCTTTTGAAAGGATGCTCTCTTATAATTCTCAAAAGAGAACTCCTCTTTTGTATATCTAAGCAAGGCTATATAATTTAATTGGAAAATCTACGGGATCTCTGAGATCAAGGTTGCTCTTCAACCAAATGAAATGCAGTTTTCTTTTACGTTATTCTTTTATCCAAAGTTCAGTGGGAGGAACATAAGGAAGCTGGCCTGGATGGTAAGTTAAAGTTAGAGATTTGATTGAAAGGAAACTTTGCCAAGTTGTTTGGCAGGCATACCATATGTCCTCCATCCTCTAAAAAACCCTTATTCAAATCTATCTTAAAAATCTGAGGAGTTTAAGTGAGGTAAGCTTCCTGGCATGTTTATAGTTTCACTAGTGTGTACAAACATAAGGGCTAAAAATGAACTTAATGGAAAATAAATTTTTACAAGTTTTCTCCATCTGAAGTTATTAGTTGTGATATTATATTTTCAGGGTTCCACACATAAAATGGACTGATTTCTCATATTCTGTATTTGCACTGCCTTTTGATACATTGCAAGTGTTTTAGGCTATGCTAACACTTTCAAAATGAAGGAAAATTAAAAAAAAAATGTAGAGTCACTACATGAAAAACATGTTATAGCAACATAATTTTTAGTCAGTGGTCTAAAAAATTTAATAAAAACAAATATAGCCACTAAGTATTAAAATCATGTGAAAAATACCATTTAGTCGGCCAAACACATTAAACCGTTGCCATATAGAGTCTCAATGGACACATTATTTTTATTCCCTCTCCCATAGACCACCAATAGACATATTCATCTTAAGACTACAACCACAGATGACAAAACCCCGTTCTTTCCCTTTCTCTCAAAATCGATTCGCTCTTCTAGTTCTAATCTCTCCCACACGCTCACTTCCCTAACTTTCTAATTCCACTCTCTCAGTTTTCATTTGCCCGTCCTCGTTACAAAGATTTGAAAGTTTAATTGAACCCTAATTTTTGTTGTGTTTATTCGCTTCGCAACTTTGGAGAGAGAAATGGAGAAAGTCATCAACAGACAAAGGGTTCTGCATTTAACTCTCTCTTGATCCTCGATTTTTCCATCCTGTTAAATTTCTGCCACTAGCACCCTATCACTGATAGAGATAGAAGAGAGAGAGGGAGAAATGGGCGTAGAAGTAGGCGTGGATGCGCTCAGTAAGAGAGCGGCGACGATGAGAGAGTCGATGCAGAAGAGTCAAACCATCAACAACATCATCGTCTCCATTCTCAACTCCTTCAACCATCGTCTCTCTGCCCTTGAAACTGCCATGCGCCCCACTCAAGTAGGTCCCTCTCACTCACCCCCTTAATTTCAACCTATTAACCTATCCCTAATTTGTGAATCGAAAACCCTAATTTTATCCCCAATTTCTCTTTCATGAAACCGCAACTGATTTGTGGTGCATAAATTCTTCTTCCTCATGAAACCCTATATAGTTTTCTCCCCAATTTATGTCAAAGAAACCCTAACAGATTTGGTTTTGCTACCACATTTGAGAAATATGGAATATCATAACTAGGGTTCTTGATGATTGATTTTATTTGGACCATGTTTTGATGTGCTTGGATGGATTTTGGTAGTTCTTTGCAAATGTTTTGATTAATTCTTTTTATATGTCTCAACTCTAACACTCTTTGAACCACAATGCCTTAGAAATGAGCCAAAGGAGTCAAGAGAGAGAGAGAATATTATCGCTTGAAGATTGGAGGTGAATGAATTCACTCGTACGTGGGTATTAACGAAATTAAGATGGAAATGATGGATTAAAAGAAAAATATGGAAAATATGAAAGATGTGCATGCAAATGAGTGTTGTGTTGCAAATTACTGTGAACTAACTCCGATTACTTCATTTCATATGAAAAAAAAAAGAAAGTTAATTAATGGGAGAGGAGGAGCATCTCATCTGCCTTCATTCTTTCATGTCGAGTGCCTTTTCTTAACATCAAGTGATTGCATACGACACAAGTTGGAGAAAATTCTAGCCTACTTGGTGACTCTACAGTTTGGTAGGGTCCGACGCTTTATCTCACTTCACAGTGTTTACTGAAATAAAAGGCTATAGGTAGGTTGGCTATATACTCTATAAAGTCGAGAAAATCTTCACTTGGATGTCCTTGTTTCTTACTTTTTAAACTAAGTTCTAAACAATTAGTGGTGTTAAAATGGAGGCCAAAGCATTTAATGTGATCAAGTTCAACGCCAGGGGATTCAATTTTCTAAATGGGGAGCTGACAGTTGAGGCCACTTTCAAGATTGTTTCCAAAACGATTAAAAGCTCTACTATTTTATGTTTTTATTTCCAGAATTATGAGCTTCCATTTTTGAATTGACTGTTTTTGTTTTTGATATTCTACAGATGGTTTGACATCATTTATGAGAGCTCCAATCAATTCAGAAACTATTTTGCGTGACCTTGACTGAAGGAAAATATATATTGTTGGTGGCTTAGTTGATAGGAACCCGTGGAAATGGATAACAATTATTTTCCTTTGACATTTTAGAGGTGAAATTTTTCAAAATTTAGAGGTGAAATTTTTGCAAAATTCAATTATTTTTCCCTCAATGCTCATTATTTTCCCCTAGTATGTTTGTGTTATTTTTACGTTCTCTTTGGGATTTGTTTTTTCCCTTTTTTAATTTCTCCTATGTTTTTCCTTTGACATTTTTCCACCTTTGATTTTCTTCTTCTTGATTTTATCTCAACTTGGGTTTAAAGTAGGTAAGAAGAAAAAAAATGATACTTTCAATTGGACATATTTTGATAAGAAGCTAATACTTTAAAATTTCTACTCTCTTGAACTTATCTCAATCTATTTTTCTATTTCATGTTGATTTTTTTTCTTACATAGACCCAAGCTTCAACAAACTAATAGGGGATATCTTAAAGTTTCTTTCAACTCCAATAAGCTTTGATTTATTTTATTTTATTTTATTTTTTGTTCTTCTTTGCTTGCAGCTATACTCTCTTTCCCTTAGAGTTGAGAGGATGTTGTTTCCTTAGGATCTAGTTAATTGTTCTTAAGTGTGATGGTATTGGTAAAGTAGGGTAATCAGTCAGTTTTACAATTTTAATAAAAGCATCGTAGAAAAAATACTAAGAAAGTCAGGGTTTGGATCCACTAGAGATATAGGATGTGTCTGCTTTCTAGACTCGTATTTGGTTATTGCTGAATTGGGTTTTGAGTCAGCTAATATTATATTTACTAGATAATCTCGATCAAAAAAAAAAAAAAAAAAAAAAAAAAAAAAAATATATATATATATATATATATATATATATATATATATATATATATATATATATATATATATATATATATATATATATATATATATATATTATATTATTTATAGATAAATTCTTAGCATTAAGATAGTACCAATAGTTCAAATTATGCTATAACTAGAAGAGTTTCGAGACAATGTCCTTTTTTAATCTTTGGCTTATTTTGAGAGAAAGGTTTTGGAGAAAATACCAGTGAAATCCTCATCCAAGACTTTCTATCTAGTATAACATCAACAACTCTTGTAATTGAGAAAGTTTCAACAAGAAAGCACTAAATGGAGTTCCAAGTCCTAAAGATATAATATGATAAATCAAAGATAACTTTTTCCAAGACCAACACAAGATAATTTGGAAATGGAGTGAAAAGGAATCTATAAAAAAAATTCCATCCAAAATATGTCTGAACTCCTTAGTCATTCCAACCTTGATACCCTTCTCAAACTCCCAACTACCATATCAAACATTGCTTTGGCCTTCAGACATTTCCAAAATCATGCCTAGGAATGTACCAACAAACTACCCCATCTCTATTTTAATCTTTTGTAGAACTTAACTTTCTAACAGAAGAATGTAAGGAACTTTCCCAATTTGCAACCTTCATTTTCCACTAAATCCTTATGCGTAAGTTTGCATTGTCTCATATTTCTGATTTGATTTGTATTATCTTATACTATTGGTCCAAGCTATTTAAGTGGCTCTTAGAAGTCATTAGTTCTTGAAGTTTCTATTAGAAAATTCTCTTTCTCTTTCAACTGTCTAAAAGACCCAATGGCACTATCAAGCAAATTTAAAAGGACATTTTGTCTCACTAGGGCCACCTATGGAGCTCCACAATAAGGTTTTCAACTTACTTCTTTATCACTGCCAATGCAATTATAAATTATAACTTACTGTAGAAGCTTTTGAATCCTTCATCACACGCAAAATTTCCTTGAGATATTCTGTCTGTTGAGCCATTCAGAAATTTATTGAGCCATCAAGCAGTTCAACTTCAAACATAAGCACTTAGGCTGGATTTTAAAGATAGGGGATGAGGTTGAAGGAGCTAAACTAAACCTGCTTATATGTGGGCTTCTTCATTCATGATTCATAGACCAAGTTCTTAGTACACATATATTAATCTTGTGTAAGAAATGTGATGTTGCTAGTGTAAAACCCGGGTAAATTTGAATTTTTCTGAAAAAGGGCAAAAAGGTAAATTGTTGTAATAGTATAGGTTACAAACCTAGAATTTTTCTAGATCTTGGATGACAAAAAGAACCTTACCGTTGGATTTGTCTTTCGAAATCTAGTTACCCAATTTTTTTTTGTTGAATTCCGAGATAGTTGGATTTTCATGATTTTCGGGGCGTCTCCGATGGACCCTAAAAACGGGATTTTTGAGAAAAATATCGAAAGTGGAAAATAAATTAAGTAAATTTCATTTAAAATAAATCAAACTTGAATCGAGACGAAATAAAATCGCTTTTGGCGCAGCAAATGCATCAGATAAGTCAAGGACATAAAAGTGACGTGGTTACATGTCTAACTTAAACATTAAGTTAGAACAAAAGAGAAATTGGGAGAGGGGGAGCCCATTTTCTGGGCATTACGTGAGAGAAAGGAAGAGAGGAGAGAAAGAGAGTTCCTAAGATTTCTCTCTTTGATCTACAGAGTTCCGTCGGTCGAAATTCGTCGGGCCAAGAATGAAAATTCATCTACTCGACAAGGGCTATGTGTGGGTACCAAAAAGGAGGGATTTCATCGAAGATCCAAAGGAAGAGGTTTCGGGAAATCGAATTTTTCGGGATTAGGAGGTGTTCTTGAGACCTCCTTCGATTCTTCTACGCTCCAAGAGATAGAGAATTTTCTTACTAGTTTATTTTCCAATTCTAATGGTTGCTCGGGGTTTAAAAAAGAAGAGTTTTTATAAATCTTAAATAAGCTTGACTCGAAAAATAAGTTTTTACAGCTCCTTAGGGGCTATTTGGTTTGAAAAATTAGGTTTTAGGGCTCCTTAGGGGCTATTTGGACCGATAATCTAGTTCTATAGCTCCTTAGGAGCTATTTGGGTTGACAAATCAGGTTTTATGGCTCCTTAGGGGCTGTTTGGCAAAATTTTGGGGATGTGGGAATAGTGCCTTGTTTTGACCCTATATGATGTCCAGATTTTGGGGCTGATTTTCGATTAGAAAAAGAGGGAAATTGGACTAGTGTTCTTCTTGGAAATTGTAGCTGCAATTGTGAACTTGAGGTTTGGCTTTTGAATCACCCAAATTGGACCTCTATAACTAAAGTTATGGCCCATCTTCTGGGACTGCCACAAGCTGCCCTGTTTTGACCCTACATACTGTCCAGATTTTTGGATAGATTTTCAGTCAGGAAAAAGGGGGAAATTAGATTAGTGTCCTTCATGGAAATTGTATTTGTATCTGAGAAATTGATGTTAGGCTTTTGAATTACCCAAAATGGACCTCTATAACTTGAGTTATGGTCCATTTTCGGGACTCTATAGGTTACCCTGCTTTTGACCCCCATACACTCGTCCGTGACATTTTAGGACTGACTTTCGATCGGGGAAGATGGAATTTGACTAGTGTTATCCATGGAAATTATAGTTGCATCTATAAACTTGATGTAGTGATTTTAATCACCTAAATTGACCCATAGCCTGCTATGGCCCATTTCTGACAGCCTACAACTTAGGGTGTTTAATGGTTCAGGTCTAGATTTTAGATCATAGTAATCCATTTAAACCGACTGAAACTATTATGTGGTCTATTATGGTTTTTTGTGTGGAATGTTTTGTGGGCATCTCTAAGCCACAATTGGTCTTGAGGATCAAGTTGTCATTGCTTGAGCTCGGTTTACATGTCAGGTATTAATTGGAGGTCAATATGTGTGTCTTGAATGTATTGACATGCGATGAGTTTATGTATGGCAAGGCCATCAGATATTTGCTCAGAGGGCTATTTATGGACATGTTATGTCACAATTTGGCCTAGAGGATAAAATTTGTCATTGCTTGATTGGTGATGACTTGTTGATGTTGATATATGTGTGTGCAAATATGTTGACATGAAATATGCGATTGTTTATAAATTTTATGCTGATTGATATATTGTCCATGATGCATGGGTGATATGTATGAGTAGAATTGTCCATATAGCATACATCATATATGTGACATGGTATAGGCATGAAATAGCACATCGCATTACAGATATGCAATAGTGGACACGTATGAAATGGGTGTGAGTGCATGGTTATAATCAATGCTAAGGCTCGCGTTTGATCGGGTGGGCTCAGACAAAGGACAACGTCTAACGTGGTCGCATGGTTGCATACATAAAAATGAAAATATGTGCTCAATAGCGCAGGATAGATACCCTCTCGGGTGAAAGTCCCGTTATTTTTGGTTATACATATGTGTCCAATGGTGAAAGCCTGTGAAAGTGTAGGAAGGCTTGCGAAGCTTGCGGTGAAACCCTAGAAATTCGCTACCCGCAAAAAGATACATGGTTTTGAATATAAATGATCATTAAGGTTTAACATCTAAAAAACTTTTGGTTTGAAAACAAATGAATTTGTTTTGTAAAATGATTATTGATGTAACTTAAATGATGGATTTTATCACTTATGGCTTTGACATTGTGTGTGATGTGAGTAGGTAAGGCCTTAGGTGATGAGCGTTAGGACTCGTGAAGGACTCGGGGCATGCAGACATTATTGAGTCTCATCTCATCTCATGGTATAGAATCCAACCTAGGATTGCATAATCTTGTTTGGAATGTGTGAATTGTGGAATACGACCATTGCATGCGCACTTAGTGTAGTAGCCCTCAGAGGGAAGCTTACTTTACCAGCGTAGTCTTTCACCCTTTATGATGGGAAACATTTCAGGTGCAGAATAGACACCAGTGGACGACGCTCATTCGAGATCACAATTGTGAAGAAAGCCGGGTTGTGGCTTTGTAATCATTTTTGTAAAGATGTTTGGAACGAACTAGTTCTAGCATGTATTTTTTATATAAGAGTGTTGTACTAAGCTTTCCAAGGAGTATGGTAATATAGCCTTGTATATGTTTGAGTATGTGGATAAACGGGCCCTGGCCAGCCACTTCAGATCATAAACGGACCTCGTGGGGTCATCAGGCTATATCATCCTTAGACGGGTCATGTTATCAGATATCATATAGGTTCTATTTCGTAGAGCCTCCCCCCGTACAAAGGAGACTCTATCCGATTTTTGTTAAATTATGGGTCCCGGTAAAGGGGATACAACAGTGTGGTATCGGGTTATTCGACATCCACAAGTTTTTCGCAAGTTGACGGTTGGTCAATGCACTTCTAGCTAGGGACATCATAGCTTGCACGTGAGTGTAGGCATGCGATTACCAGACTTGATGGGCATGGGTTTAGACCATTGCATTCATTATGCATTTCATGTTTTATGCTCTAATATGCTACATGATTGTGTACTATGTGTTGTGTGAATTATATGCATGGTAAAATGTATATGGAAAAAGAGGAACACTAAGGTTAGAAAACATAACCTTATGAGTTCGAAAAATGAATGAACGAATTAGTTCAGGCTGTGATGTCTATCTTATGAACTACTAGTTAGACTAGAAAAAGAATCTCAATTTGCTATTTGACATGTGTAGATGGCAAGTCGAGGAAGAGGACGTAGAGGCGATGGACGACGCAACAACCAACCACCATAGGCCTTTGATCAACAAGCCTCATGTATTGATGGAGCATGGGATGTCGCCACCATCCACACTTAGCATATTTAGCGACTCCGAGTCACCGACCCTATCAGCTTGAAATTTCCATGTTTAACCTATTAAGACTGACAAGATTCGTATTAGAGTCACGTCATCCTTTATATACAAATGTGATGCATGTCACACATAATTCATAGAATTGCTTAAACCTATAGCTCTGATACCAAATAATTTATCGTGCCCCCGAGTCCGACCCGATTGTGAACCGAATTTGGAGACACAGACCGCATGAAACCATTTGTCAAAACACATTTCGTATAAACATACTTATTTATGAATATATGATATCATTACTAATACATTCATTAATATGAGAAATATACATCATATCATTTCAAGATGGCCCATATTTATTCTTTAGCACATATATAAATAAGTAAAAGTAAAATGGCATTTCATGCCAGAACATACATTTCCAAAATATTGCCAGTTCACCCTTTTCACCCCAATAGTAAAATACATTCCATAGAAGATTTATATATATTTGATTTCTATACAAATATAATTACATGGGATATCATGAAATGTAGTGGTATGCATGAACGAAGCATTTACGAGGCTACCCGAACCGTATGATGTTGACTCTATGCTCGACGGTCTTCAGTCTTGCTACTATCTACACGGTACCTACGCGTGAGATAAACATTTTTATGCTTAGTGGTTCTTTACGTTTCTATTCTCATTTCATACATTCAATACAACATATATATGTACATATAAACATATAAATAATCCCATATGCATCAATTAATCATCTCAATTACATATAATATGTTTATTTTCAAACAACATTATATATATATATATATATATATATATATATATATATATATATATATATATATATGATTTTATAATAGTTTAATATTACATTCATTTTATCTTGCACATAAAAAACACAATGATTCACACTTTTCATGTTTACTTATACTTCAGCATTTTACTGTGTGTAAATGTAAATAACTCAATTCACAATATTTACACATTTGTTAACCATCTTGCCCTTAAAATGAATCCAACTGAAATTTTTGGTGCATAGGATAACGGAATCACCGGCAAGGTCCCGTTAGGCCTGGCTGGTTTAACACTTTTAATAACTCAGTACTATTCCGCTGGGCTACGGACTTGTTATTTTTACATTTGCATTTTTGTGTACACTACCAATATCGTTCCCATTGGGTTAATGGATCGTATGTTATCAATCATATCATTCGCACATCACATTTATCCCTATCAAGATAAACAATCTATCCCTAACTTGAATATGACGGCTAACATTCTCTTAAGGGCATTAATAATTTATCATAGTAGTTACAAGATTTTATTCTCTATTCCCCTATATTCACATTTTCACAATACGATTCACATATTCGACGGATTTGTTTGTACATACTTTCATCCGTTATGTTTGCCACTTGATAGATCATTTATCAATGATCTTTCCACACATTTAAGAGGGAAATTAAACACATAATTTCCACAATAACACAAGTTGATACTCAATTACATAAAAAAAATATGAGTCAATTAACAGTTTGGAACTGGACCAAAATAATAAGCAAGAGAGCAGAATTTCACAGGGCACTACGAATTTTGCTATGAAAATTTGCTGCAGTTGTGTTTCGTTTTCTTTTCCTCTTTTTCCACTTGAAATCAATTAATCAACACTCAAACCAATTTATTTATGGTTCAAACTAGAACACACATGCAGATTTCATGGTAATCCACTTGAATTCAATTAATTAAACCCAACCAATTCATATATGGTTCAAAACAGAGTACATATGCAAATTTCATATAAAACCTTTCAGTTTTGATGACATAGCAAACACAAAACCGAAGCAAGAAAAGAAATGTGAAGAACAAACCAAAAGGGTTGTCGATTCTTAACTCCTATTCCTTGAATCCCTGATCTTAGCTCAGGTTTTATCATCACCATCCCCTAATCCATCACAAATATGTCACAATCAGATAACAAACAAAGAAAAAACTGGCCGTGCATGTCACTTCGGTTAGGCTGATTTCACCCAATACACCTTCACTTGAAAATTTTCTAGGAACAATTGAGCCTACATTTACCTAAGCTTACTTCAAGAAAATGATAGCCTATGAGTCTATTTTCAGTAGAAATTAGAATAACTTCATTCGAACATTACAACTCGCCAAACACCAAAACTGTACCAAAACAGAGGATAACCCAGCAGCTTACCCGTATTTTCACTTTAGTCTAAAAAAAAAGAGGACTTAGGGTCAGGTTTTCTTCTTGTACCTTCTATAATTTTGTAGGTCTACCTCTAGGTTCTTCAATCGAATCAATTAATTTGATTTACTAATGGCCAAGTTATGGCCAAAACAAAAACATGACACAACCTAGAAATTTTCCTGTTTCTAGACTCTATTTTGGTCCATCTCGGAAACACCAACATGGATGCTATTTCTGGACTGCTTTAGGTCTCTATTTCTTCTAGACATTTTCATCCATGATTCATGGACCATCTCCAATCGAATCATCCACTTTGAGGTCAAGAGGCCAAGTTATGGTCAAACAAAACATAGGTTTTTAAAAAAACTTTGACAGCAATCTTCAAACCTATACATCTCTTTTTACACTTCTGTCTTTAAGACCCCACAGTCGTGAAACCAACCCAAAGCAATAACCCAATTCAAAACAAATTACCCAAAGATGGAAGAGCAGGTTCTTCCTAAGCACAAAACGAAAATGAGTTAGGACTTTCCTAACAATCAAAAGGGAGAATCCACAACGAACCCTAAATCCAAATCAAAACAAACATCAACCCAACCTAACAAGCATACCACATGAATGAGAAGAGTTAGTTCTTCCTAACCTCAAACATGAACAACAGTGGTTAGGATAGTTTCCTAAACCCTGATTTTTGAAATACTTGAACTAGCTCCTTTCCTTCTATTGACAAGCAAAACTCTTGAACTAAATGGAGAGATAGCAAACCTTAATTGGCTTTCTTCTTTCACGTGAACCCTAGCTCCCAAAGTGTGAAATGCCCAAATCTAAGACCAAATTTGGTCTGGCCTCATTTTTATAAGGGCCTTGTTTAGCAAATCTCATTTTTGCTTAAGTTTTCCATTTTGTATTAAAGTCCTTCTATTTTATTTCTATTTGTAATTCATTTATTACATTTTCTAACTTTAAATAGATGTATTCTTCTAGATTTATGACCCTTTTTGAGTCCTTAATGTGATGGTTTTTCTATTTTACTTTCCGACTTTGTATTAATCTTGGCTTTATCATTTTCTCTCACTTAGTTTTTAATTTTTCAAAAAAAAATGCCAATTTAACTTATTTAATACCCTAAACATGTTATAAAACTATTATGGTATAATTTGGGGTGTTACAAGCTTACTAAGTTGGCACACTTTCAAGTTGTGCGGATGACCTTCACATTGGAGGATTTCAGTAGGTTATATATACAGGAAATAGTCTGGTTACATGGAGTGCCAGTATCCATAGTATCGGATTGGGATCTTAGGTTTACGACTCATTTTTGGAAGAGTTTCCAGAGAGCCATGGTGACACGGTTGATGATGAGCACAACTTTTCATTCTCAAATGGACGGTCAATCAGAAAGGACCATCTAAAAGTTAGAGGACATGTGCGTCCTTGATCTTAAGGGTAACTGGGAAGAACATTTACCCTTAGTAAATTTGCGTACAACAATAGTTATCAGTCAAGCATACATATGGCACCCTATGAGACACTATATGGGAGGCCATGTCGATCTCCGGTTTGTTGGACGGAGGTGGGCGAGAGATCCACCATTGGTCCGAAGTTGGTTAGAGACACCTCCGAGAAGGTGAACTTTGATACTAAGCCGCCTTTCTCACGCTCAAAAGCTGACGAAGAGCCACGCCGATGCACGACGAAGACCTTTAGGCCTGAGGTGAGATCATGTCTTCAAGGTGATGCCTAAGAGAGGAGAACTGCCCGCAGCAGGAAAGCTGTCGTCGAGGTATATTGGGCCCTTCGAGGTACTCGAGAGGGTTGGTGCAGTTGCTTATCGGTTGGCACTACTGCCAAGTTTATCAAGTGTTCATGTGGTATTCCATGTCTCCATGCTCCGAAAGTACACCCCAGATCCGACCCATGTTGTGGATTTGGGAGAGCTAGTGGTTGATACAGATGGGACCTTCAAGGAGAGACCAGTGCGTATTATGGATAGCCGGGATCAGATTTTATGAGGCAAGACTATGAGGCCAATAAAGGTGTTGTGGAAACACCGAGGAGGGGAGGAGGCAATATGGGAACTCGAGGACACAATACGTTCCAGTTATCCTTTCTTGTTTGAGGATGGAGGTGCATTTTCTTAGTCATTTGATATTAAAATGACTGTTACATATGCATGTTATTTAAATGTGTGTGTGTGTGAATTTCGGAGATGAAATTCTATTAAGGGGGTGGGGGAGAATGTAAAACCCAGGTAAATTTGAATTTTTATGAAAAATGATAAAACGGTAAATTGTCGTAATAGTACAGGTTACAAACCTGGAATTTTTCTAGATATCGAATGATGAAAAGGACCTCACCGTTGGATTCGTCTTGTGAAATCTAGTTACCTGGATGAATTTTGTTGAATTCCAAGATAGTTGGATTTTCACGATTTTGGGACGCCTGTGTTCGTGGACTCCAAACGGATTTTTGAGAAAATCTTGAAAGTGGAAAAATTGGCAAAGTCTATTTAAAATAAATTGAACTTGAATCGGGACGAAATAAATTGTTTTGAGGCAGAAACAGACTCGGATAAGTCAAAGACATGTGGCGTGACGTGGGCCACATATTTAACTTAAACATTAAGTTAGAACAAAAGAGAAATTAGGAGAGGGGGAGCCCATTTTCTGGGCAGTACGTGAGATAGAGGAAGAGAGGAGAGAAAGAGAGTTCCTAATACTTCTCTCTTCGACCTACAGAGTTCCGCCGATCGAAATTCGTCGGGCCAAGAACGAAAATTCATTTACTTGACAAGGGCTACGTGTGGGTGATAGGGCGAAAGCGTGATGTGTAAATTGTATAAACTGGGTAAGGCACCTATGTGCGCAAGTGCACGCGTTGTATCAAGTAATACAGTGTACCTAAGTATGGATATTGATCCATGGGGAGAAGTGTGTTGAATATTGGAACTAGCTCTATGATATTATCTGGACTTAGACTTTTAATGAATTTCTAATTAATGTAGAGAACTAAAACTAAATCTAAATGACTTGTCAAATTACTTTTATGAAAACTAGGGTTTTGCCTCCCCCTGCCACATTTGATGGATTTTTACCTAGAGGAATTATTCATTCAGTCTATAAATGAATTCTCACTGACGAGGTGATCGTGCCTACGAGATATCCTCTCTCAAGGTATATCCGCCTATCTCGCCAGTAGGGTTGGTCGCATCTCTACCCCGACCCTGTACTCCAAAACGCTTAAATGCTCAAACCCTAATTGCCACACTCAGAATCGGGATATCTCTATTTGCCAATTGACTAAGTATCGCTCTACTCATATCCCTGGGAGTCCTTATCTCTCGATCTCAAATACCCAGCAAGATCATGTCAATGTTGGCCAGACATTACCATGGAAATAAACCATAGACATAGAGCAAGTTAATATAACTCATGAAGAAACTGAACAAAATAGAATTAAACCCTAATCCATGTAACTGTAGTAGGGTTCAACAAAACCCTAGAAATAAATCTAGAACATAATGAAAGTTATTACAAACATTGTTCCATAAATCGTTGATAGTTTGAGAAGGGAAATACAAAGACACGAAGCCACGATCTCTCGAAATGCCTCCTACTTCGTGTTCCGTCTCTATCTCGTACGCTGCCGATACCGAAAATCGATCCTCAGGCTTTTATAATTATGTCGCATGAATCGCGCAACGCCGGCCGCAACACACGACGTTGAGTCGCTGCTTTGACTTTCATGACCAAAAGTCGCAATCGCAGGTTGGGTCTCACTTCTTCTTTACATCTCCACAAAGCTCCGAAACCACCATATTCACCAGAATGCACAAAAGACTAAAATCGACATAGGCAATAATGCACTTATTAATATATAAAATAGAACCAAAACGAAGTAAAGAAGCGGGTATGACATGAGTGTTTTAGACACTCATCACACCCCAAACTTAGCTTCTTGCTTGTTCCCAAGCAAGAAACAGACTCTAAACCAGAGACACAAGAAAATAACATACTAAAACTCAACGACACGAATGTGATGCACATGTTGCCAAAATGAAGGATCAACATGAACCGAACTCACAAATCTTGCCTTTTGTCTCTAAATTCAGAGGATCCTTAAGGTTGTTCGACTTTCGCAATTCGCTGAACACGGTCTGACAAGTGTGATTCAACCTCCTAGGCTTTGCAATGGCCTTTCCTAAGAAGTCTACGCGGCATTCGATGCATGATATCCAAGATATAACTCTGTTGAACCCCAAACTTGAATTCAACTTGCCTATTTTGGAGAGTCTAACTACTAAGGATAAGAACGCCCCCCCTTTATTCATAACAACCTACCTACTCATGAAAGAAATACTAGTGTCATGTTTTAGTCAGAGTAATCCTATAGCTGTGGGATCTGCGACTCCCCACTACTGGGGCTTAAGGGCACCAGCATCTGGGCCCTCGAACTTTAATTTCAACATTCAACCAAACCTAAGGCCCTAGGCCAGGGGAAACTTCCATCCTCTCGTCCCATGTAACGTTGAAGTCAATGGCTCTCGCCAATTAGCTACTGTGATTAAAGCCAGAGGCCCCTTCTGGGCCGTGCCCGAAATTCCGACTCAGAAGATCCCACTTGTTCTATTCAAGACTTTCTTTTATCTTGCTTTTCTTCTTCTCCTTTTTTTTGTCTTTAACCGCCTCATGGCAATCCTCTTTTTCTAAGGTGTCCCATCACTTAGGTATTTAGAAACCCCCAAGGTTTGTTGAACATTAGTAAGCCAGGTCAGGAGCCTAGGCATACCTTAGAGATCACATGTGTGTGGGTGTGGTAGACTAATCAGGAATTGGTTTCTTGAACACTAAGGAGGTGACTCACTATGTCACCCCTACCTATCCAAACATGTAATTCCTGAACATCTAACAACCCAAGGATCCTTTCTTGTGACTTGCACTATGTTTTTCCAAAAAGATTTGAAGAGGTTAAAAGGACCCTTGATTAGCAATCATGGCATCACTCACACATATTGCCTAACACAACCCTAAAACATGAAACAAAACTGAGACATCCTAACCCACGTAAACCGAAACGAAAACTGTAACAATATGAACATAAACATAAGCAAAATAGGCAAACATATCTTAGATAATTAAAGCACATGATGCCAAACCGATCACCCACTCCCCCTTAAATAAAAATAGACAATGTCCTTAGTGTCAAGAAAATAGAAGAAGGGTGTTGGAAACTCCCCTGTCGATCCAAGGGATCATTGCGATGGTGATGGTGGCATATGGAAAGCAAGAAGTCAAGAAGGTCGATGGCCTTCTAATCGCAAGCAGAGAACCGCCAGTCGTAACCGGCAGCCATTAGATTCTTGGGCCTCGCAGCACATCCACGCCCCGGTTGATGGAGACTGGCGCTCCTGCCCATCCCAAAAGGCATCACCTAGTCGGGAGCTCGGACTTGGTCCTCTCTAATGCAAGAGTGGGACCAGAGGAGGCCCTCAGGGGAAGGGGGGTGCAGAGCGAGGCAACTGCGGGAGTACTGCTCCAACTCCCTCCTAGGCATCGTCTCGTATCCCAAATCGAGTTTGGTATGCCCTAAGCTCTTCCTCGTTCGAGGGTTCATTGCCCGAGTCATAAACCTCTTCGTGCCGCGGGTACACTCCGCTTGTCCTTCTGGATGAGACTCTTTATAGGTGTATCCACACTGTCAGTTCTCTGTGGTTACCCCGACCTTTTGCATAGTTCAAACATGGTGCCCGTGATTCATCTTAGCATCTTTGTTATAGAGGATCGCGTCCTCTATAACCTAACCTACGTTGAAAGGAATGTCCTGAAGGATGGTGAAGTTGAGCAAGGCTCTCTTGGCCGTCACCTCGCAGACATTGGTGGTCGGTATGAGGCGCGAGGTAATGAAATGGTGCCATACCTTTGGGATATAGGCTAGGTGTTTTTCCTTGAAATGCACATCTTCCCCCTCATTATTCAATTTCCACTTCGCACTCATTTTTTCAATAATTCTAAGGATCTCGGTAGTTAAATGACAGAGTCTATCAAACGCCTCAGAGTCCACGGGCTCCAAATTGTAGTACTCATTGATGGACTTCGCGCAGAAGTCGACCCAAACCCCACGCACCCTAACCTTTTTATGCATGTGGGAAGCTAGATTGGCATAGAACTCTCGGACTACCATAGTGGCGCCTGGCCTGTATATTACATAGTGCCCCACCCTTATTCGTGATGGTTCAAAGGAAAAATCCTCACAGGTGGTGAAAGCCTTTCCTTAATGAATGAGCGTTGGATGAGATGAGTTTCTGAATAGCTCTACGCTGGCCATGTTAACAAATTTTGACCGATTAAAGTCCTCTTTGGGTCTTCTACTTACTTGCTTCTTTCGGGGCTAGCTTTTGTCTTTTCGAAGACATGCTAGGACTTAGGTGGCTTAGATGGGAATTGGTGGCCTAGGTTTTCCGAACAATCCTAAACGAGCACCTAGACTCCCAATGTGCTCATTTCAATCCTTAGTCTCTAAATAGTGTGAAAATTCCCACTTAGTCAAATTGTCGAACACAGGGGCAAGAGGAGCACACCGGTTCGCTCGAAATAGTCAATCCTATTTCCTCAAATCACTCCCTTATATTCTTCCGAACTCAAATGGATCCAACAGAGGCAAGGGTATTTGGTGATTTACCTTGAATCGCAAGGGGTAAGGAAATATGGCCGTTGGTGCAGAGTATGGAAGAACAGTGGATGAACCCTAGATATTGTGGATCTAAGGAGGTTCTTAGGTTTCTAGAGGAATCGAAAAGTACTTAGGTAGAGATTGGAGGAGGTTTTGAGGATCTAATCTACAAAGAACGCGATAGTTTATACGTAGAGCCGGAATAAAAATGAGGAATCAATATGTTCCGCAAGTAAGATCATAAATAGCAATGTCGCTGACGCTCAAAGCCGTAACATCGCGGACGCTCCAAAGAGTCACTTGCTAACGCCGCGACGCTGGAAATCCAACGTCGCGGACGCCTCCCGAAAGCATAATCAATCCAACGCCGCGACGCTACGCAGTGTAATTTTTCTCAACGCCGCGGACATTTGCGCTAATGTTGCGACGCTCGGCGAGAGCCCAAAATGTGGTCCGCCAACGTCACGCCATGTTGAGACCTAACGCCGCGGACGCTACGTAGGCCTGCTTTTTCGACTCTTTCAACGTCACGACGTTACAGAGAGGGTCAATTTCAATATTTTTTACAAAATTTTCTAAGTATGAGAAAACTCCCTGAATGAAGCTCCAACCCCTTTGTACTCTGGATTGATCTTGGTTTAACTAACCCCCACTCGCCCACTTCTATCTCGAATCCCGAAACAAACAAACATTTTCGACAGCTTTATGCGCTTCGAGAAAAATGTGTTTTTTAAGAGAAAGAAACAAAAAAACATGCAAAAAAAAACCCAAAAACACTCAAAACTACACTACGGAATGAAAACATCAAAAGGCTTGGGTTGCCTCCCAAGTAGCGCTTTGTTTAATGTCATTAGCTCAACTTCCCCACCTACTGTTCTCGACTACGGACTGCACTCCAACTCCCCTACGACACCATTTCTGTGCTCGATTTACGGCCCGGTCATTATTACGAAACTTGCCCCAAAGTATGGCTTCAATCGTCAGGCGTTAACTTTAAAGCCTTTCTTTGGGCATAATTTCGCTCCTCCATACAAAAAACCTCGAGTCACCCAGAAATGGTCCTAACCTTGATTTTAATTTCGGGAAGAGTTTGAGTCGAGTTAAATAGAGGAACTGCTTAGATCGCTAAAACTCTTTCCTTGCAATATGTTTATCGTGCCAGTTTTCGTTTTTCTTTATATATTCACATTCTTGCACGCCTATCATAGAACTCCTCACTTACTTCAAGCTGGCAGATGCCGGCCATCTTACTATCCATATTCAACTCCTAGCCGCCCCAGATGCCTATGTCGACCGCACCGAAAAGGCACACTTTCCCAAACACTAGCCTGAATGGTAACATTCCCAATGGTGTCTGAATGTCGTCTCTATATGCCTACAGAAAAATACTATCTTTTTCGCCAATCTTTCTTCTCGAAATAAGATCCGCTTTTCTCTAAGATAGATTTGATTTCTCTGTTTAACACTTCTGCTTGGCCATTAGTCTGTGGGTGGTATGCAAGTGCTATCCGATGCCGAACACCATATTTTCTCAACACGTTGTCAACCGCCATACAAATGTTCTCTCCATGATCACGCTCCTCGAGTTCCGAACGGTGAATATATGATTTGCATAAAGCTTGCGCTCACTTTGGCAACATTAGTTTGGTAGTATGGCCTTCACCCATTTAGAAACGTAATTCACGACAAGGAGAAATGTACAGGTTTCTAAAGATAAAGGAAAGGGACCCCACAAAATCCATCCCATATCAAACGCAGACCTCTAAAATGGGCTGCAAAGGCCGTCTATCCGCTGATATGTTCCCTACCTCTTGGCATTTGTCATGTGTGGACAATACAAACTATGTGCATCTTTGAATACTAAAAATAATAGAACCTAATTGAAGTACCTTCGTAGTTGTTCTATTTCCCCCAAAGTTCCCCCCACAAGCTAGAGTGTGACAATGATTTAGGATACTTTCCATTTCCTCCTCTGTGCATATATCTTCTTATCACTCCCATCGCACAATAATGCTTATACGTACGGGGCCTCCCGTAATAGTGCTTCAACTAGTGCGAAAAATAAATATCTCTGGCGCCGATAATCAACTTCGTGATCATCTGCCACCCCACAGTTCACAAATCAAACCAGCAAGGTATCGCTTATTTGCCTTCAATCACAAGAGTCTCACAAACCATCGTGATTTGAATTTCTACTGGCCTTCCAACTTGAAAGATGGCCCGCTACTGATTTTAGTCCCTTTCTATATTTAATTTCTAGGTTAAACTCCTAGAGTAGTAACACCCACCTTATCAATCTCAAGCCTAATGTCCTTTCGAAATACTGCTACCTACGCTGAACGGTCGGTGTGTCTTCATTACCCCGTTACCAATCAAGTACCTACTAACTTATCAAACAAACACTATAGCCGTAAGTTCTTTTAGCTAGTTATACAGTTAAGTTGCTCATCTCTTCCAACGTCCGCTCGTGAGCAATAGATAACCTGAAATGTTCCTTTCCCTTTTTTGCTCTAGTACCTCTATTGCATGGGCTAACAGACGCCATTAGTTCAAAAGGAAGATCTCACTCGGTGCTACTACAACATAATCTCTCAGAGAACCCCAAGACTCAGAGTTCTTTGACCTTTCACCAAGATGCGAGCTTCATTGTTTAAATCTGGGGCTGATCTACCCCATTCTCTTCGAGATCCTGTCCCAATATAATGCCTCACCAAGAAGTGACACTTTTCCCCACCTAAGACAAGTTAGTTTCACATCTGTCAGTTAAGCTTATCTCAAGTTCTAGGAACATCAAAGATTTCCTAGCACGTAGAAATCATCCATAGAAATATCTCAATTGACTTCTCGACCATGTCCGAGAATACGCACATCACAAACAAACGGCCTCTCGGTGCAAGCCATAGGCCTAAAGGCATTCACAAAAGCAAAATGACCATATGTGGCACGTGAATGTTGTCCTCAAAGATATAGTGAATCATTATAACCTTAATAACACCAGAAACAAAGACACTAAAATCACCTTGGCTCCAACATCCATCCCAGAACGGTAAAAACACATTTTATGGTCATTATTCACTGGTAGTTTATGCAAATTTTCCATCCTCAGAACTCGTCGAGAATACAAGGTGTTATTCTGCAATTCCACACTGTGGTCTCTCATTTTCGACAACCATACCTGCCATCTCAATTTAACTATCCTGGACAGATCACTTTTATCTAATCACTAATACCTCTTTCTTACCACTTCTTCATTGCTCAATATTCTTGAGCCCATCGATCTGCTGAGTCATCCTCACAGAGATCGCACATGGAGGGGCTGATCCCTTTCTTCAACTCAGCTAGAGACCACCCGATAAAGATCCCCATGACCTCAAGCACTCTCAGTGCTTCTTCTTCCATCGCTGTCGAGATGTTGATATGATAACCGGGTAGGGGTTGAGACTCCCCAGTAAGCATACCAAGTGACTAGGGGAGTGGCTTTGCTTCCAACTCAGGTGGTCGCCAACATAGCGGCACCAAGTTTGATGTGTTCTCTCCTAACGGTCATACTTCCTCCTATTCGTGAAAGAGTCCAACGGCTCTCATAATTCCTCGCCCTTCACTTAGTTCCTCCCTTAACATTTTGCATGTAAAGTGCCAGCCTCAAAGGGTTATCAAACCACTTCGGGCGGCACTATAGCCTCTACCGCCTATCATAAACATGTACGCTTTCTGAATGCCCCACCGCATTGGTCATACCAAATATGACCTCATCATCCTGTACTCCTTAGTTTCCGCCCCTTCACATCAATCATAGCCCCGGCCAATTGCTAGAAACAGACGCCTCAAAGAGGATGTAAGTATCTCTTATCTTCCTCCCATGTTTAACACTATGAAACTGCCGGAAGATAAACTTGTTCACCTTACTAAAGACATCTTTCTATCACCCCTGGAGGATGCTTCAATGATCTATCTGCCAACTGTAGGGTGACCATAGTAGGTCTAGCTTCACTTAACCTCAAATGCCTGAAAATGGATAAAGGCAGCTGAGGTTAATACTGCTCCCAAGTCAAGATGTGGTCTCTAAGATTTCAGTTCCCTATCTTATAGGGATTGCAAAGTTGCTTGATCCTTCAACTTTTGAAAATTTCCTCCTAAGTATAGCACCAGATCTCAATAAGATTCACTCCGTCAAATTTTGATTACCTTCTTTCCCTGATAAGATATCTTTCATGAATTTGACATAGCTAGGCATCTCGCTTTAATGGCATTTGTGAAATTGAAATGTTGATATGCGCTTAAACACTTCCATGAATTTAGTAAACTGCTTATCCAATTTATTCTTCCTCAAACGCTGGGGATATGGTACTGGTGCATAGGGTTCACGAATTCACTGCTTCAATCTCTTTCCCCCATCCTACCCTCCGTCAAGCCTCTGGGCTGCTCCTCTTGCATCTGATCTTCCGGGCTGAACTGGTCCACTACCTCAGTTTCCTCTTCTCTTACTACTAGTGCTTACCCCAGTGTAGCTAGCTCTCTACCACTTCTTAATGTGATAGCTTTATGTTTGCCTTTTTCTATATAGACCAAAAACCCTCAATTATTATAGTTACAAGAGCCTTTATAATTTCTCAGACCCATGTCACTTTGGATAAATTTGCTTAATTAAATAATTATGTCTTGATGTTTAGGATTTTAAAATTGGGTTTAGTCTATGACACTGCAAGTGCACAGGTCATACAAGTAGTAAAATCTGAATGTAAGTCCAAGTATCATTCCCACAGAGATTGACAAGAATTAGAAATCAATTAACTTAATCATCGGGGTTCTATGCCATTGAACTAAAAAGATTGATAGTGAAAGCGATCAAAAAATAATAAACTTAGGTTATTATCTAAAATAGAAAATTGCAATAACATGAAAACAACCAAAAACGTAAAGAACAAATTATCGACCTTAATCGTTTCCGGAGAAATGAAAACTATCGTTGAATTAATGAAATGTACCACCTTGCATTTAAAGTTCATCGTCATTGTATCATGAATACGGATTTGTCTAAAGATTGCCTAAATGTCGCAGTTTTGATTTCTCCACATTCACTGTTAGAAGCTTTGCTTCTCTCAAGTCAAGATCGAACCAAGCATTTTATTTATGCTTTTCTTTGCAAGATCTGTGTATTTTTCGCAATATTTCAAACTCCATTTCTTGATGACTGTAGAGCTTTACTTTTCCTTCTCGTGATTTTAAAAGTTCTACCACCAATTGGTGGCTCATCCTTCAGATCTATTGGTTCGTCCTTTCCTCGATTAGATCTCTCAACACATGGTCGGGAACTTCCCTTTAGATCGAGGTGAACTCTCCGCTATTTATATTGTTAAATGCTCCTCCAACTTCAATTATGAGCGAATGGGGGATTTATCAAAATAAACTTTAGAGCCAAGAATCAACAATGGTAGTCTAACATACCCATAAGGAATGCTCGCTCTCTCGTGAATCTCCATCTCCTGTTGGCTACGTAGGCATCCCGAAACAGAAAGCAAGATACACTCCTTAAACTGGTATTCGTTATTACCATTGGGAACTTATCGACCAAAACGACACCAAGCAAGTAAATCCAAACTCCAAATAATTTTCCATTTTTGCAAAAGACTGTAACTAATTGTATATCAAATCCAAAGCAGAGTCGCTGTCGACATCAGATCGTGATTAAAGGAGTGGAGCACCGATCACGTACATCCACTGTAATCGCAATGAAACTGAGAAGAAATGAATTCCAAAAATTTGTATAGATTTCATAAATTTTAAGGTAGTAATTTTAAGAAGAAAATAATAGAAATAAAAATCCATCTCCAATCGTTTCTGCATAGTTCGCAGATTC
This sequence comes from Tetrastigma voinierianum, assembly GCA_016808115.1. Taxonomy (NCBI): domain Eukaryota; kingdom Viridiplantae; phylum Streptophyta; class Magnoliopsida; order Vitales; family Vitaceae; genus Tetrastigma; species Tetrastigma voinierianum. The sequence continues at coordinate 132,844 of JAEQBH010006962.1, read as the reverse complement.
ATATCAAAAAAAGAATTTACTAAGAATAAAAATAAAAATAAAAATTTAAAAAAAATAAAATAAAATTCTACTCTAAACTATACACTGAGTTCCTCTCATTTCCCCTTTTTTTAGGTAGTGAAGACGGAAGCTACTTTACTATTCTAACACTGTCTATTTATAACTGTCAAAAGATATTGGGCCGAATCCCAAAAAAAACTCCATGTGGAATTCTCAAAAGAAAAGCCCAATTCACTGTTTCAGGTCGCGACCTCGAGTCGATGTTGCGACATGGGTTCTCTTTATCCGTCCGGTCAGCTTATGACTCAGCTTTTAGTTGCGACTCAAGCTGCAGCTCTTCGTTGATTAGTGGTCGCGAATTTCAATTTTGGTCGCGACCTCTTTGGCTCAGTTGTTCTCAAGAATTGATGTCGCAACCTCATTGCCGTTCCCTTCTGCTGAAATTTTGAGTCACGACTTCAGTTTTAGGTTACACTCTTTAGTCAGGCTACCACTTTAGTTATGAGTCGACTTCCTTTCCTTACTCGTGACCGCATTGCCGACCTAAGTTTTAAGTCAGCGCCACATTTCTGCTTTCTACCGGGCTTTCCGAGGTCGACTTTCTTTCTTCGTGTTGCGACTCCTTTTGGTCTTTTTGTTTTGATTCACCAGACATATGCTCGCACTCTCAATATTAGGTTGTGGATCAAGCATAGCCCATTGCCATTAAACAAGTCGTGACCTCAATATGATGTCGCGACCTTACGCTGCTCCTTTCTTGTTGTAGGTTGTCTCAGTTGCTTTAAACATACTTGCAACTTGGATGTTGATGCTCAGAGTGCATTCGGGTCGCGACCTCAATGACTGGTCGTGACTTCCTTTCAGGTTCTTTACTGACTAAGTGGTCGTGACTCCCTTTGCTCGGGTAAAGACTGCCAGGAGCCACGCGCGACCCAAATACAGTCACCACACGGCCAGAATGTTCAAGTTCTTTAGGTCGCGACCTCAGTGATTGGTCGCGACCTCCCTTGGGATCCTTGAATAACAAAATGGTTACAACTTCGATTTCCCTAACTGGGACTTAGCTTAGCTCAACTTCAGGTTTCCTGTCGCGACCTTAAGATGATGTCGCAACTTCATTTCTGCTTCTCCATCTCTTGTAGTTGCAACCTTCAAATCTCTTTGTTGTGACTCCCAATTCAGTTTCATGTCATGACCTCGAGATGATGTCGCAACCACAATTTGAGTCCTTCATTTAAGAACTGGTTGCAACCTCAAATTTTCTTGCAGAGACCTCATCTGTGGCTTCATCAACGGATCAACGTCGGGCGGGACTCACCAAGGCTGCGACCAGCCGCTTTCAATAGTTTTCGCCTCAACCATCAGCTGGTCGCAACTCCATTAATCGTCTTGGTGATAAGCTGTGACTTGGAAATAACTGAACAAAAGAGCCCTCTGTCGCGAACTTTCTTTTCTAGTCATGACCTCCTTCACGCAGCTGAATTTTTCTAGTTTACTGGATTTTCGCTTATGTCAGATTTTTCTCGCAAAATTAAATTTGAGCAAATTACCCAGGTTTCTGTATATGAATAAAAAATTAACTTGTAATAAACTCAGAAAAATGGATTAAAAATCAAATGAGTTTTTAGACTCATCACCTTAACATGTTCCTTACCTTCACCCCTCGGGTTTTTCTCCTCGAATTGCCTGCGGCGAACCTCGTCTCCTCAATCAATATATTAGCCATTTAACCCATTCGCACCTCCGTGTTTCAACGTTGCCCGATTATTCACTGGTCGACTGATTCTGCATAGTTGCCTTTGTTTCATTCATAAAGGTTATATGAGAAGTAAGAATTTGAGCTCGTGCTTCTTCCAAATCCACCTTTTTTTTGGTTTGCAGTTTGTTCACTTGGGGAGGTGGCATACTATTATGATTGTTCCTCCATCCATAGTTCTGATTGTTCTAATTGTTCCACCATCCTTGGCCCTGGTTATGGTTCTTATTTTGATAAGTGTTGCCCGCATATTGACCCTGTTGTTGATTATGGTTAAACCTTGACACATACTGTGCCCGTTTATCATTATTCGCTCAACTAGCATTCTGCGACAGGTCGCCCCCACATGATTCACATATCTCCCAAGTGTTACCAATAGCATTTGATAAAGACCTTGTCAATTTTTGTAATCGTTGGTGAGTCAGGCATGACTTAATAAATTGCTTGGGGGATCTTCGTGGTTCCAGACTCCCACTACCTTCCTTGGTATCATTCTTTCCCTGGGCCATTGGTTACTATTAGTAGCCATATCCTCTAAGATTCCATATGCTTGATCTGTTGTCTTCTTTATCAGTGCACCCCCTACTGAGGCATCTATTAGTGTTCTAGTAGAGTCACTCATATCGTTGTAAAAGGTGTGGACTTGCATCTAGTCAGCCTATGATGTGGGCACCTCCGTAACAGTTCATGGAATCTCTCCCATGCTTAAGCTAAGTTCTCTCCCTCCAGTTATCTAAAAGTATTGATCTCTTACACCAGCTGTGCAATCTTCGAAGGTGGGAAGAACTTTGTCAGGAACTTTTGCACCAAGTCATTCCATGAGATAATGGAACTGTCATTGTCACAACCAAAGGTTTAGCTCTATCACCCAACGAGTGGAAACAATCTTTGGCCCGGAGCGCTTCTTCCTGGTCAATTCCCATTGTACTTCGACAGTCGATACTTCAATGAAGTTTGTCAGATGCTTGTTCGGATTTTCACTTGGCAAACCGTGGAACTGAATGTTTTGAAGCATTTGCAATGTTACTGTTTTCAGCTCAAAATTGTTCACTTGAATAGGTGGTCTTCGGATAGCAGACTGAACAACCGTAGGCGGTAAATCGAACTCCTCTAGCAACATAAACGGATCATTTGATTGTATAAACGGACTGGGCGCATAATTCCTACCATTATTCCCATTCTCGAATTTCTTGCGACTCATTTTTCTTCTCGGCCCGATCTTGCTCTTTTATCGTTTCGCATGATCGCTGTGATCTTTTCTTTTTTTTTTTGCTCTCCGCGTGAATCGGGTGTAAGGTTCTTTCTGGTTTAAGATCGAACAAAAGTAGTTCAACTTGACCCCGTCTTCACATACACTCACAGTAACTTTCAATGTAATCACACGCATAAACACAAAGACCAAATTACAAGCACTTGTATAAACAAAATAGAATGAAAGGAAAAAATTTTCTAAAGTAATATCTAGTTGCACTATTGTTAATATCAACACGAAACTTCTCCCCGGAAACGACGCCAAAAACTTGATAGGGTGAAAGCGTGATGTGTAATTTGTATAAATCGGGTGGCATACTTAAGTGTGCAAGTGCATGCGTCAGAGTCAAGTAATACAAATTGTACCTAAGTACTGCGATATCAACCACAGGAGAAGTAAAATAATAATCGGAATTGCCTCTACGATATTATTTGGACTAGACTTTTAATGAATTTCTAATTAATGTAGAGAACTAAAACTAAATCTAAATGACTTGTAAAATTACTTTTATGAAAACTAGGGTTTTGCCTCCCCCTGCCACATTTGATGGATTTTTACTTAGAAGAATTATTTATTCAGTCTATTAATGAATTCTCATTGACGGGGTGATCGTGCCTACGAGATATTCTCTCTCGAGGTATATCCGCCTATCTCGCCAGTAGGGTTGGGCGCATCTCTACCCCAACCTTGGACTCTGAAACGCTTAAATGCTCAAACCCTAATCGCCACACTCGGAATCGGGATATCTCTATTCGCCGATTGACCAAGTATCGCTCTACTCCTATCCCTAGGAGTCCTTATCTCTCGATCTTGGATACCCAGCAAGATCATGTCAATGTTGATAGTTCGAGAAGGGAAATACAAAGACACGAGTTTTCACGATCTTTCGAGTCGCTCTTGCTTCATGTTCCGTTCCTCATCCGTACGTCACTCGATACCTCAAAATTGGATCTCCCTTGCTTTATAATTTTGCTGCAAGAGTCGCGGCAACGTCGCGACGTCGCGACATCGCAGCGTCATAACGTTGAGCTGCTATTTAGCTTTGACTTTTGTTGACCAAACGTCGCGACGTTGGTGTTGGGTCTTCATTTCTTCTTCTTCACATTCCACAAAGCTTCCGAAACCACCATATTCAATTGCATGCACAAAAGACCCAAAAATCATATATAGAGCAGTCAATGCATTTATTAATATATAAAATAACTAAAACGAAGTAAAGATGCGGGTATGACATGAGTGTTTGGGACACTCATCAGTAGGTACCAAAAAGGAGGGATTTCACCGAAGATCCAAAGGAAGAGGTTTTGGGAAATCGAATTTTTTGGGATTAGGAGGTGTGCTCGAGACCTCCTTCGGTTCTTCTACTCTCCAAGAGATAGGGATTCTTCCTATTTTGGTTTATTTTCAACTCTAAGGGTTGTTTGGCTGTGTTTTTTTTGCCTTAAGGGTTGTTTAGGTTAAAAAAAAAAAAAATCAGTTTTTATAGCTCTTGGGGTTGTTTGGACTGAAAAATTAGTTTTTACAACTCCTTAGGGGCTATTTGGTTTGAAAAATAAGGTTTTAGGGCTTCTTAAGGGCTCTTTGGACTGATAATCTGGTTCTATAGCTCCATAGGAGCTGGTTGGGTTGAAAAGTAAGGTTTTATGGCTCCTTAGGGGCTGTTTGGAAAATTTTTGGGGATGTGGGAATAGTGCCTTGTTTTGACCCTATATGATGTCCAGATTTTGGGGCTGATTTTCGGTTAGAAAAAGAGGAAATTTGGACTAGTGCTCTTCTTGGAAATTGTAGCTGCAATTGTGAACTCAAGGTTAGGATTTTGAATAACCCAAATTGGACCTCTATAACTAAAGTTATGGTATATTTTCTGGGACTGCCACAAGCTGCCCTATTTTGACTCTTTATACTTTCCAGATTTTAGGACTGATTTTCTATCCCTAGTGGTTTAGTACAGTTTAGGGTATAAGTAAAATTTGTATTTTTCGGAAAATTAAATGCTATAGGTGAAAAATGACATAACCGGGATTTTTAAAAAAGTCTAAAGGGTAAATTTGTAATTTGTCAAATTAAGGACCCAAAGGGCATTATGTAGGAAGATTATATGTTATTATGGAATATTAATAAGTGATTTGCAAATGACATAAAAGTGAAGGACTAATTAGAAAAAAGGCAAAAATTTGAGCCAATTTGCCTTAAGACCACATCTGTCTGTAATTGGGATTTCACATTTTTGGCTTAGAGAAAGGTAGGGCATGTTTTGGAGGAAAAGAACCAAAAATTTGGTTTGCTTTCACTCCTTTTGTGTGGGATTTTTCTTGATACAAGTAAAGTGAAGAAGAAAGGAAGAAGAAGTGAAGAAGAAGAATCAAGGTTAAGAAAACCCTAACTTCCTCCATCTATGGGTATATTTAATTTCTTGATCTGAAGTTCGTTAAGGCTCGGGATTTCCTCTTCTATTTTGTGTTCATGGTGTTGTGATTTTGTTTTGAATCCTCAATGGAGGAGTTTGGTGTAAAAAATGAGTTATGGTTTGTATGGTTGGAAGGTGTTGTCCATTTTTTTTTCTTCCCGACCCTTGTTCTTTGTCTGTCTATAACTTGGCCATTAGACCTCCAAATTGAGTGATTCTAGTTTGGGATGGGACTTGAGACCCAGATCTTGAATTAGCTAGAAGTAACCTGGACCAAAATGTGACTGTAAGAGCTCTGAAATTAGGGTTGAAGTCAAGTGTTATGTTATGTCCCTGAAATGGAGTATTTCTCAGTGTTTGGGTCATAAGTTGAGTTTTACTAATCCAAATTGAGTTATTCCAATTTACTGGTAAACTAGACTTCTTGTAGAATAACTTCCATAAGGAAGTATATTCAGATTTGGACCCCATTGTACCCAGAAATTCATCGAAGTGAAGCTATGTTTTCTATCAGTTAAGGTTCAACCAGACCAGCTTTCAGTGTTTGAGTCATATCTTGGGATAGGTTGATCCAAATGCAATGATTCAAATTTTTGTGTAATCTAGACTTATGGGAGAACAACTTTCATGAAGAAAGTATTGCAAAATGGTGTTGGGAGTGTCCTTTTCTAAGGACCATTTTGTGTAAAATGGATATGATAGAATTATAGGGGAAGTGCTATCAAAATTTCCCCAAAACCTGTTTTCTTATAATGGCCATAACTTGGCTTCCTGACCTCCAAATTGGATTATTCCAATTTCTACTAAAAATAGACTCATAGAATTATAACTTTCATGAAAGAAGATTTTGTAAAATATTTCTATTTGTGCCTGTGAAAAATTATGCAAAGTGAAGGTGAAAAACTGCTTTCTAGGTGGGAAGAAATATTTCCTATAATTTGACCTTTATTAAAATGCATTAAGTTAATGCATGATAGTTATGACTTGAACATGTTGATATGCATGAAGAAATAATTTGGCCTCTTTTCAAATACATTGTTAATGAGATGATAGTAATATGACTTGAACATGTTGATATGCATGAAGAAATTACGATCATAAGAATTGAATTGGAAAATAATATGAATGAGGTTAGACCTCTATAAAATGTTCTGAATCACATAATTGTATGCCTGCTTAAGGCCGGATCGTGAATAAATAGGGACTAGTGCTACGGAACTCCTGTTTAGTGCTTCGACACCGACAGTGTTACGCACTCTGCTTAGTGCTCGCACTCCCGTTTAGTGCTCGCACTCCCATTTAGTGCTTCTCTAAGACTCTATACCTGTAATTCCAAGGGCACCTACTCGCACTGTACCTGTTATGCATTCTTATTGTCTATGCAGACAAACATTTATATGAAAAGTACATGAATAAGGACCAGTAAGCTTATGAAAATAAGAATTTATGATGCATCAGTATACTTCTATACCGTACTGTAGTGTACCCTCGAGTGCCTTCTGTTCCGAATTGTATGGTATGTACTCCTATGAGAGAGATGAATATGATGATCCGCAAAGGATAAGTACATGTATATATATACATATGAACCTGTTAAGCATGAAAATGGTTAAATGTAATTACCTGAAATAATATTGCATGCCTACATCAGGATTCGGAGAATAGTTATAAGTGGTTTTGTTTTTATGTATTTTCCTCACTAAGCTATAAGCTTAGCATGAGTGTTTAATTCATGTAGGTGCTGAAGAAGTTGTCAGGGACACCCCTCGTTCGTCAAGGCCAACATAGCCTTAGGAGTCCCCCCTTTGAAAGACCCTATTCTTTTTGTAATAGAAGTGGTTGTGTAATATTTTTTTGTTATAATGAAACTTGTATTGATACAAGTAATTTTTTTTTTAGACTCAAGCATATGTACAAGACTTTTTAAACACCACTATGGTGGTAGTTTTACTTATTATACTGTAGTCTTCAATTTTTATAATCTGTGACTAAGTATGATTATGTCATTTTTTACTTTTTTCTTGAGTTGTTCTCAATTACTTGCAAAGGCAGGGTTACAGGTCTTAGCTCTATGTAGCGTTCCCCTCAGTTACCATAGTTGTGGGTTAGGGGCGTCATAAAATTGGATTAGTGTCCTTCATGGAAATTGTAGTCAGATCTCGAGAACTCGATGTTAAGCTAATCACCAAAATCGGGACCTCCTATAACTCGAGCTATGGTCAATTTTCCGACTCCGCCAGTCGCACTATTTTGACCCCATACACTGTCTAGATTTTGGGACTGATTTCAGGTTGACAAAACAGGGTAATTGTACTAGTGTTCAATGGAAATTATAGCAGATCCAGAACTCGACGTAGTTAATCACCCAAATTAATTCCATACAAATTTCAAGTTATGGTCCATTTCCTGGGACTACTACAACTTAGGTTGTTTAATGGTTTGTGTCTAGATTTTGGGACTGTTAGGGGACTAGTTTCTGAACTGAGTTCGGAACTATTTTGTGTTCTATTATGGCTTGTTGTGTGGAATGTTTTATGGGCATCACTATGCCACAACTGGTCTTGAGGATCAAGTTGTCATTGCTTGAGTTTGATGAAGTCACTGGATTGGAGGTCAATATGTGTCTTAATGTATTGACATGTGATGAGTTTGTGTATGGATAAGGCCATTGCATGGCTTGTTTGTAGGCTATTTGTGGACATGTTATGTCACAATTTGGCCTAGAGGATAAAGTATGTCATTGCTTGATTGGTGATGACTTTATTGATGCTCGACATATATGTGTGTGCAACATGTTGACATGAAATGTGTGATCGTTGGAAATTTTATGTCGATTGATATATTGTCCATCATGCATGTAAAGTGATATAATATAGAATTGTCCATGTTAGCATTCATCATATATGTGACATGGTATAGGCATGAAATGACACATTGCATTGTATATCCCCGGACATCGTATGAAATGGGCGTGGAGGCATGGTTATAATCAACACCGCATTCGTGTTTGATCGCGGGTGATTCGTACACAGAGGGTGATCCGAAATCAACAAAATTTGTATCCTCAATTCCTCCTACTGTCGTAGCAAAGCTACCGCAAAGATAGCCGTCAGGTCAAACTCGTGGATGGGTTTTCTTCTGCACAAATGATGCATGTCGGCGCTCAAAACCCGCGAATTTCCAATTTTATTTTTGGCTTTGGTAAAACAGGGGTCAAGGTTTGCGCTGAAATTAAAATAAGCAAAAAATGTAAAATAGAACCCCTTGAAGTGTCGGGCCACTGGTTTAGGGTTTTAAGGCAACCACCATGTCTCGAAGTCTTTTCGTCGGAGGATGACATATAGCCATTTCCGAATTAGATCTTCATTTGGCTTTAAAACCTAAACCCTAATAATTTTCCTTTGATAGAAATACTTATTTAGCATTTATGGTTCCTATAGTGAAAATCTATCACCTCGACTCATCCTACAATGACTGTAAAGGACAACTAATGAATCTTGATAGTACAATAAGCATCCACTCGAACCCTAAAAGATTACCAAGTATCGATCAATGAGGATGCATCTACAGTGGAAAATATAACCCTAACCTACCTCTAGTGGTCTTCGGGGGAATGGCAATTGGTTTGATATCGTTGTATCTAAAGCTAAGAATACACTGAACCTTAAAAGCTTGCTAAGTATTGGCCAAAGAAAGTACATCAAAAAGCTTTTTAACCTAGAGTTGCAAATTTGGGGAACCAAATGTCAAAACTCACAAGGTGAAAAAATGTGGGAACCGGGGAAGTATAATTTCAAAAACCGTTGTTCAAGAGGCCCTCCTCACAAGGAGGAAGATAGTCTGGCCAACCATCCTTTGAGTTGTCATCCTCGTGAGGAGTGTTTGGCAACAGAAAGAGGAAAGAAAATGAAAGAAATGGAGAAGTGAAGCAAAGGGGAACCGCGCCCGCTTTTGTATTGTCAAGGGAAGATTTGCAAGTTTGTACAGATCGAGGCTTATATAGGTGCTCAGGTAGAAAATTACTAAAAAACTGAAACTAAAAGCTATTACAAGGACAAAATAGGAAGAAACCAAAAAATTGTAACAAAAACAACAAAGCGTGAAATGCAGAGGAATGCGGGCTTCAGATGAACAGTTATTTGAGCCAGAACAAAGGCTTGAGAAACCAAATTTAAATGCTCCATTTTTCTTCACTTTTCTGCCTTTCTTTCCTTCCTCTCGATCTCGATTCGTAATGATGAGTTTGACTCGAATTCTTCTGCTGGACTGATCAACAATTTTGGCATAATTAGCTCGTAAAAACTGCAAAATTTGCCACAAAATGCGATTAGTAGAATAGTAGAGACCTTAATGTGCAAATCGGGTTAATTAGAATGATTAGTACACAAAAAACAATCAAAACCTATATAAACTGTGGTTCAAAAAATAGCACTTTGGGCATTAATAAGGTTCTAATATAGTGGACAACGCTCATAACGTGGTCGCACTACATAGCATGAAATGAAATATGTGTCGGTAATAACAAGTAGGGATAGATACCCCCTATAGTGAAAACCCCTTTATTTTTTGTTATACATACATATGTGTCCAACGGTGAAAGCCTGTGAAAGTGTAGAAAGGCTTATGAAGTCATGGGTGAGACCTGAAATTCGCACCCACAAAAAGACATATGGTTTTGAATATAAATGACATTTGAAAGGAACATCCAAAAGCTGGGCTGAAACAAATGAATTTGTTTTGTAAAATGATAATTAGATGTAATACAGAAATGATGGATTTTATCACGCATGGGCTTTGGCATTGTGTGATAGAAGTCGGTATGACTTAAGGCGGTACATGGTTTATCTCATCCATCTCATGAGATGTAGAATTCCAACCTACATCGTGCATAATCTTGTTTGAATGTGTGAATTGGTGGAAATATGACCATGGCATGTGCACTTAGGCTGAGCAGCCCTTATGCAGGAAGTTTAATATACTCGGGCGTAGCTCACCCTATATGGGAAACATTTCAAAAAGTGTGACGTACACCTATGGACTATGCTCATTCAAGGCCGTAATTGAGAAGAGTTTGGTCAGGCTGGCAATCATTTTGCAAAGATGTCTGGAGCAATCAGGTTTAGCATGTATTTTTTCGTGCTAAGAGTGTTGTAATTAAACTCTAAGAACTATGGTAATATAGCCTTGTATATGCTTGAGTATGGATAAATGTGCCCGAACAAGGCTACTTTTACTCAAACGGACCTCAGGTCATCAGGTTATATCGGGCTCCCTGATGGACTCAGGCGTTATCAGATATCCCATGATGTTGTATTTTGCAGAGCTCCCGCATGCAAAGGACACTCTATCCAATTTTTTGTTAAATTATGGGTCCCGTAAAGGGGATACAACAATGTGATATTTAAGTTACTCAACATCCACAAGTTTTTCAGAGTTGATGGTTGGGTCAACTGATCCCTAGGGTTTTGTAAGGCCACAACTAGATCTCGATACAAGCTAGCTTGAATGAGCAGAATAGATCCGACACCTTCGTGGGTTTGTCCAAGTCCCCGAGTTTTACCCAATTGGGAACCCCAATTTGTGAAAAAATAAAATACCATTAACTATGAGACACATGTAGTTTCACATCAAGTTTCTTATAGCTATAATAATTTATAGTTGTTATGTACCAAAAATCTAAACACATAGAGAAACTTCTTCATGTTTTTGAGTCTATGGGTACTTGAGCTTAAAATAATTGTATCACCGTGCTACTGGTTGTGTTTTAAAGATTACTTACATGGTGATTAAGGCTTATAATTAAAGAGAACAACTATATTTTGTTTATTTTGCTATGTACATTTACCATGGGGAATTTTAACGTTGGAATGTTTGTTTGAATGCGCATTTGTGAGAGCTAGAAAAGTAAATGATGGAAATTGATAAATAGAGAAGTTAAAACAGCAAAGGATTCGTAAGCTAAATCGCTGAAAAGTCTTCTATATTTATGAAATTTGATGTTCTCGTTGTAAATGGATATGTTTCCTATAAAAGGAGTTCATTATAATATTTCAGTTACAAACTTGTGATATACATCTAACATACTCCTGAAGTCTCATATATTATGTTGTTTGTTTTAGTTACGAACACAAGTTCTTGTTGCTCATGTTTCCTAGTGGCTTGTAATGAAGGTATCTTTTTTTTTTTTGGTTCATTTTTCATTATCCTTTATCCATTTTACACATTGATCAGGTCATTTCCAAGTTAACTCATTTCTCATATGTTCTATGCTTTGATTATTGAAACAAGGAAGAAAACGTAGAAAGCCTTATAGAGCATCATGGGTTCTTGATAAAGGAATTTGAAGAGCCTTATATGGTGAAGGAAGGCCCATTTCTTAATGCTGATAAGGACTACCCCACCAAATGCTCAAAACTTGTCCATTCGAAAAAGTTAAGAACTGTAGTTGAGGATGTTGTATATTTTTATCAAACGACATCCTTATTTTGTATTTCTCGCTTCATTTTCATTTTCCTCCTGTGAAGCAATCAAGCGCATGGTTTGGTGGTAGTCAAAGAAAATTGTATGCATCACATTACCTCCTAAAGTTTTCATTTCTAAGGCCATGTTTGGATTACTAGAATTGAGAATGGGGATAAGAAATAATTGTTATGAAAGTCAAATCTCATTCATTAGGATTTATTATATATTTAAAATGAATAAATGGAATTTTAAAGGATAATATATAGACTTTATCTTTCGTTATAATAAATTGCTTAGGAACTCAAAAATCAAAATATAGTTGCAGTTTCTACTTTCATTTGTATATCATCCTCACCTATATATTTGAATAAATATATCAAATTGGACTATATGGTCGCGGTCCAACTGAATCGTGGCTTATAACAAGCTATAGCCGCGGTTGTGATTGACCTCGGCTATAAAGTGCATATATATTTGACTCGGGCTACAAAGAAAACATATAGTCATGGCGAAAAATGGCCTCAGCTATAAAGGCCTTATAGTCGCAGGTTTCATAACCCACAGCTATAGACATTACCATATGGTCGCACATCTTAGCTTGCCTGTGGCTATAGGATTTAAACACACTATTTATAGTCATCCCATGCCACGGTTTCCTTCATCCACAGCTATAGTTTATAGCAGCATTCTATATTAGTTTTAGCCGGCGTCATGGACCGCTGGCTATAGGCTTTCCTCCTTGTAGTGAGTAAAGATAAATAGAAGAAAATTGAGGCCTAAGTCAGAAGGAGATGATGAAGTTGCCAAGGATGAAGAGAAGGAAGAAGAAGATAATAACTAACAAGGAAGTGCGAACAGTGGGCGAGGCTTTTATTATTTATTCCTTCTCTATCTCTTCCTCTTTGTTGTCATACTTATTTTGCTTTAGGCTTTTTGGGAAAAAAGATGGTTAATTGGAGTAGTTGTGCCTATAGAGGGAAGAAAGAAAAAAGAAAAAGAAAAAACTTAATTGGAATAGTAGTGACTCATGACTTCAGGAGGAAGTGAATTCAATTACCATATTTTTTTCCCCCACTGATTTAGAATCATATATAAGGAGTTGGTTTTCCTCCATCGAGTAGATGCATATTCCAGTGGCAAAACTGCTTTTTTATTTCATGCATGATTGAGTAGTGACTCTTCTCTAGGAATTTGGGTGTGGTGAAGAACATTCTTATTCGTGGACTAGATTACTGTCTTTAACTTTCTTTATGGCACGGGTAATTAAGTGCTTCAGATTATACATACTGCTCCCATGATTGATTCTTGAAGAGATAATATGCACAGTTTGAAGATGCAGATTGAAATATTTTTCACGGGCCTCTTTTAACTCGATGCAAGTATGGAATGAGGGTGGAAGCAAGGTTCTGAAAAAGATTCTTTTAATGGAAAAGATAGTTCACCTAAGGTGTAGAGTTAGCGAAGAAGTTTTATCTTGTCAAATGGTCTACGGATTTGATCGAGTTAGGGATTTGGGGCTTCTTCTTTGGTTAAACAAGGCACTTTTGTGTAAACGGTATTGGTAGAATGCTACTAAACGAGGTTTCTTTTCAATCTCTGAGTAATTAAAGGTAAATATGGACTATGGAGAGTCCATGAGAGATATGGAGTAAGGTTAGGGAAATCCATCATTAAGGAACAAACCACTTTCTCGATTATGGGATGGGCAATGGAAGAAGCAAGGTAAAGTATTGGATGAATATTTGGAGAACTCGAGCAAACCATTGTGTTTCTTTTCTTTCTATATTTTCTTCAATTGTTTCTATATATGGAAACTTGGGTCATTGGAGCCTTGTTTTATTAATGATTTGGAGGTGGAGATGGAGGCTGTGTAATGTGTATACACTACTTTTGAAAAAAAATTCTTAGGATTTTGTTAATTATCTTAGATTAAGAATTAAATTTTCTTAGGATTAGCTGAAGACACTAGGAAAGGGCTCATTTTGTGAAGGTTGCTTGGGTAACATGATTTGGTTTTTTTAGCCTTGTCCCACTTTTGTCTCCCCTACTTGAGTCTTCTGCTCAAACAGCCCTTCAGTTAGGCATTGACCAAGTATATATTGTTTTCAAAATTATTTTTTCACAACAATAAGATTCGAGACACTTTCCAAACTATACATCTCAAAGCTTTGGCAATATTTTGACAATATTCTTGATAATTCACTCACCATCATGCTCATGGAGGATAATGCCTCACACTCTAAGGAAGAACTAAAGGCTACTATCTCAGCTCCCAATTGAATGGATATAAAACCCATCTGAGTAAAATAAAAACAAATGGAATAATATTTCACTACTCATGAACAGAAACAGGGACTACACTGCCTTGCTCCACCAATTCAAGGACCAAACAGCCAAAATATTGGCCTCTTTGGGTGGCCAGACGTAGCTTACTCCCTTGGAAGCTTGCAGAACTTGAAAGGCCAAACGGGTATAATAAATGAGAAGATTGTAAATTACGTAAATAAAGAAGAGTTTGATTGATAGTTCAATACCAAATCTACATACTCACGATATTAGAAATTTCAAAGACCATTTTTGTTGTTAACAACCAAAATAAGCAACTAAAAAAAGTTCATACAGGTCCTAGAACAGGAAAATGATAAAAAAGTTCAGGGTTGCCTTAAAATTACTTCATGTCTTCATGAATCTTGTCTGAGTCTCTTTTCACATGCGTTTCTTCCCAACAACATAAAATCAATTGGAAGAAATGCATGTAAAAAGAGAGACTCGGGAAGGGTAGCTGTTGTGGGAGATTTGGAGAGTGAGGAAAAGGAGTGATGTCCCAAACTAATCTTTTAAGAAATAAAAAATTCCTAAAATAATTGATGTTTCAAAATAATGTCAAAACTAGTATTTTGTTACCACATCACCAAAACCATGGTTGGTGATTAATGTTTTAAATTTTTTTAAAAAGTTAAAACTATAGTTACCAATTACAGTTTAAGGTTAAAAGTTAGAACCATAGTCGCCAACTACGCTTTAACTTTTTTTAAAAGTTTAAAATCGTAGTTACTAAAAGCTAAAATCGTAATCATTAACTATGGTTTTAGTGATGCACAAGAAAGACTAGTTAACATTAATTATTTTGGGAATTTTTTTCTTAAAAGATTATTTTGAGATATGACTCGAGGAAAATGGAGGCTTAAAATTCTTATTTATACTAAAACCCTAGGTCTTTGGGTTTTGAGCCCTTTTCAATTTATTATGTTTATGCCTTAATCCTTATATTTACAGTTAAACACTTTAGTTACAAGCCCTGTTTGGTGGAGAGAGTTTTATGCCAAAATTAGAGGATTTGACCAATTTTACATGACTGATCAGTCAAAACCTCTAATATTGTTGTTTGGTGAAAAGCCGATTGGAAAACGAATTTGGTCAAATCCGCTAGTTTCAAAAACGTTGATGAGAGCACCATTTTCAAATAGAGGATTACATATGTAGAGTTGAAAAGATAAGTTTATCCCAAAGTTGTCAATAATTACTACCCTTACCCTAAGGTTCTCACAAAACCCTAGCCAATTGCCCTATCTTCGAAACCCTCCTCTTACCTCCATAGCAAATCCTAGTCAGTGCGAAATCTGATTTTCCTCGATAAGGTTAGTTGATTTCTTTCTAACTTTTCTTCCATATATGAATCTTGGTAGAATGGTAGTGGAATTGGTATCCCCAAGCTTTTGGAGATCGCTTTTGTCTTCTTTTTAGTTTTTAGTTCCCATTTATAAAAAGGCCTCCACGTGTTATGCAACTTAGGCCTCGGAGTTTTCTGTTCATGCCCATCGTTTCTTAGCACGCATCGACTTAAAAAGACAGCTTAAACCATTTTCTTGGTGGAACGAGAAATATGTAAAAGACAAACACCATCGAACGGCAACACAGTTTGAAAATTTCTTCACCAAAATATCAAAATTATGGTCCTGTTTGGTTCCAATGTTTTGAAAACTGTAAAACAAAGACAACACCATTTTAGGCATGTTTGGTTTGTGTTTTTGAAAACTGTTTTATGCTGTTTTAAATGGAGAACACGTTTAGTTCTTAGTTTTTTTGTTTAAAAAACACAGAGAAGACAAAAAAATACTAAATTTAGATAACAAAAACAGTTAAACTATTCTCTATTGGCCTATTTGATTCCTGTTTTTGAAAACTATTTTTTGTTCTAAAAAACAAGAAAAACAAAGAAAAACAAAGAAAACATATTTAGTTCAATTTTTTTTTTTGACAGAGAATACAAAAAATGCTAAATTAAGAGAACAAGAAAGTTTTTAGAGATGATGTTCTTTGTGTTTTCAAAAACTATTATCAATAACATTTTTCAAAAATAAGAACCAAACAGACCCTATGTTTTCAAAAACTATTCTCAAGAACAGTGAACCAAACATGCCCTTAGTATTCTTTGAAAACTATTCTTATTATCTGAATTTAATGTTTTCTGTGTTCTTTGTGTTTTTAAAAAATGTTTATATGGCTATGTGGTTGTGGTATGTGTTTGATAATATGTCGTGATTTCTGTTTCATATATTAAAGAATGTGATTTTTGTTCTCTTATATAATACATAGATGGCACCAAACAAGAAAATTGACAATGAAGAAACTGAAGGTGGGGTTAGATTTGAGTTAAGTTTAATTGGTATAAAGAAACTTTACACCTATTTTGTGATTTGTGTATTGTCTAACACAATAAGTACAATATTTATACTTGCTTTTAACCTTTCTAATTCGTGATGGCCCTTAGTTTCGTAGAATAGGTGCTTGACTTTCTTTGCTTTTAAGGATCTTGAAGGTTGTCTCAATGTTCCTTGCACCTTAAAGTGTCTGGGATGCTAGAGACAACCATGTGTCAAGGGAAGCACTTATGAGCGTTTTACTTCCAAGCAGCTACCAAGCACCACAAAAGCTCACTCAAATATTGTTCTTCCTCTCCTCAACCTAAGGAATGGCTCCCCAATGTGATTGAGGACTTTCAAAGTCGGGATGGTCACTGAGGTTTTATACTTCTAACTGGGAGGTTCCATGTGCATCTAAGGAGGAAATTATGTAAATTAAAGGTGAGTACCCCAGATCGGGAAATGTGAGTGCCGGTACTCAAAGTCAAGTAGCTGCAGTTAAGGTGAGTACCGGTGCTAGATATTTGAGTACTGATACTCAAAGCTATTAAAGGCCCAATGGATGTGGAGTATTGGTACCGAAAGGAGTAATTTACTCTAGTGGCTCGAGATTCAACTCTTGCGGTATCCAAATTATGATATTTGTGCAAGGGCATGGTCATCTTTTGCTCCCTCGTTCATGTAGTTGTTTGGGGGGAAGGGGTGGTATTTAAGCCTCTTTGGTAGTTGAGTTGAGGACACACATCTCCTAAGTTAGGGTTTTCTTAGTTTTAGTTAGGGTTTTCTCTCTTTTCAGTGGTTCTTCAATTTCTATTTTGCATAGCTTAGATCTTTGTTTGTTCTTGTAGTTAATCAATGTGAATACTTAGTCTAAGTCTTTTTAATTTGTAGCTTCATCTCTAAACTTGTTTCATTCGGTTTTACATCAATCTATAGCATTTATTTCTGCTCTACTTGCATTTATGTTGGATGTTCTTGCATTTATTAGTCATTTCCTAGTTTTTAATGAGTTCTAACTCAAGATAGGATTCAACAAAGGGAACTCATCACTCTCAACAAAGGTAACAACACTCTCTCACCCTTGTGCTTCAATGGAAGTTGGATGATATTAAATACTTACTACATTCTCTCTAAATGCTCAACTGCATATTCTCGACTAATGTGTACAAGAGATCTGTACACATTGTGCTTGAACCTAAATACATACTAAGTGTTTGTATAAATTTTCCAAGTGAGCATTTGACATCATTCTCCTATCCTTCTTTTTATAAAAAGCTTTTAAAGTCATATCTTCCATCATAGACAATTCCTCAATGGATCCTAGATGAGAATATAAGTGAGAGATGCTTGTTACCTAGTTGTGGATAAGTGAGACCCTAGAATCCTATCACTCGTCTTTCTAAATGGATAATATAATCTTAAATCAATCGGTTGCAAATCAAACAATCAAAGCCCCCCATGATTTACGTTATTTGCACATTCATTGGATATCAATAGTTAAGGATCCTTTTAGAACCCCACTCTCTGTGGAGATGACCTTTGGACTTCCCATATAATTATTATGCTTGGCGATATTTAGTTCTTACGCTTGGGAACATATTGAATGCACCGCAGAGGGATAAGCATGTATCCAATATGTTGAAAGGGGTAAGGGAAAACGTGGTGCAATGATTTCACAAAGAATGTCATGGAAGGTGCTAGAAGTGGAGTTTAAAAAAAGGACGAGCTTATCATATGACAAGAATAAACTTAAGAACAAGTGGGATTTGATGAGGAATAGATGGAGCCTTTGCAAAGCATTGAAAGGAAAAGAAATGGGATTAGGTTGGGATCATAAAAAAGGAACAATAAGCGCTAGTGAGAAGTGGTGGAAAAAAAAAATTGAGGTTAGGTCATTTACCTATACTTGAATTATTACTTCATTATTAGAAAATTAAACAAACTAAGTTGGTTTCAGTTCTTAGAAAATTAAGCTGGCTTCATTTATCTTTCTTTATAGGAAAATATGCATTTTAAAGCATTTCAAGATGAAGGGATTGAACCTGAACTTGAATACAAGATGGAACAACAATTTAGAGTTTCAATTGCTCAAGGAGCGCTTAGGTTTACTCTGATTCAACATGAAAAGGAAACAATTTATACCTCTTCTCCTCCCCTAGGTTTAAATGTTGGTAATGCACCATATGATTGTGATGATGAAATGAGTGAGAATAGTGCTTTTAACCACCACCAAGATAATAGGGAATGGCAAGAAGTTTGGAATGATAATGTGAAACCCCGGAAAATCCAAATTCTTGGATGAAGGGTAAAATGGTAATTTCGATCGAATAACCAGATTTTTTCTAGATCTCGGATGACGAAACAAACTTTACCGTTGGAATCGTCTCGCGAAATCTAGCTACCACGTCGAATTTCGTTGAATTCCGAGGTAATCAGGATTTCATGTTTTTTTTGAGACGTGGGGTGTTAGATGACACATGGTGGGATTAGGGGATGCCACTTGGCACCCTAAGAGAGTGACACTTGGCAAAGCCATGTGATTCACTTAAAGGGATGGCTCACAATGAGCCACATGGGTGTGTGATGCAATAAAAGAATTAGAAATAAAAGAAAAGGAAGGAAAAACAATGGCCACACAAGTTGACATGAGAAAATGAGGAGAAGCCTCCCCTTTGGCCCACTCTGATCCAATGGCCATCAAAGGAGGAGAAAAATCCCAAAAGAAGCTGATGAAATGAGAAGAAAGAAATGAGGAAGAGAAAAAGAGATAGAAAAAAATAAATAAAAGAATTCGTTGGGTAAAAGCAAAAAGGAAAGAAAAGCAAGAAGAAAAAGAAAAGAAAGAAAAATAAAGAAAGGAGGAAAAAGGGTTCGTAGGAAATATAGAAGGAAAAGAAAGAAAGTGGGGGCTTGGCTGAGTGTAGTGTGGGGGGAGAGGGAGGAAGGAGAAAGAAAGGGAGGGATTTCCCGGCGACTTGTGATCTCGAAGCTCGATAGTCAGTCTTAAGTTAGTGTTACATACGGCGTGATCTACGTGTGGATACCAAAAACTTGGAGTTTCGACAAACTCCATAAGGTAGGGAATTTTCCTACTTGGTTTATTTTTAACGTAAAGGTCATATAATGGTATGGGTTGTTTCAGGGGCCAGATTAGGCCATGTGATTTAGTCTCAAGATGATGGGACTAAATGGAAATTATGAGGCTGTTTTCCCAGGACATTGTCTAGATTTGAGTTTTGAGGTCGATATCGAGCGGTTTAGTTCAGGATTATTGGAAAATGCATGTTCGGCTTTGTTGTGGCCGATTTTGGATAGTTTCATGACCGGGTTTTGAGAACAGGTTTGATTAGGAAGTCTTTATCGGTTTCCCATGAACCCGTGGCGGTGTTTGGCCGTAGCAGCCATCACTCATTGAATTGGTGATTGAGGAATTTTGGGTAAAATAGACTTATAGGAGAACATATCTCCTTGAAATAGGTATATGCAAATTTCGAACCCTTAAGGCTCAAAAATTCATCCAAAGTGGAGCAGCACACTAAGGTATGCAGCAGCCCAGGTAGGACAAAATTGTCATTTTTCTGATTGTTGGCCTCCAACTTCGGATGACCATAAGTTCTTCGTTCGAACTCCATTTCGGGTGTTCTTAGACTCTATGGAAAGCCCATTGAGTCAAGATTCCAGCCATGTGCCTGTGGAGGGTAGTAGGTGATCATAACCTTTCTGAAAACCTATGTTTTGCTCTAAGTGTGCAGGTTGCTTGGTTGTGTCGATGTAAATAGTCGGGTTTTGACATGACTATTACATGGCATGTCATAAGCTATTGTATTGGGTAGGAATTGTCATGAGTTAGCCTAAGGAAGGTTGTACGACATTATTCGTTTAGTCATGGATGCATGGAACCAAGCTAGTTCGTATTTGTAGAAGAGGATGAGGTACCTTGTTGGATGGGTCGAATTATGACCTTGTTGTGTGTTATGACTTATGTGAATAACATCTGCATCGTGGAAATATCATGTTAGTACTATTTGATGTATTAACGGTTGCATGGATGTAGTATATGCCAAGAATTATAATTATCCATGGTGTATTAATGTTTAATGTAGCACTCATATATACATGTAACATGAAGGAAAATGCATTGGCATCATGCATTTCATATGCACGATCACATCGCGTCGAGTCGAGTGTGGGTGCATGGTATTGAGTAATCACCGGTGTTAGTGAATGAGTCGTGAGCTCGGAAAATGGGACAAAGTCCAAGGTTGAGACTCATGGAGGTGTAAATTGATCAAAATGATAAATTACATGTTTTGGGCGGAGCAAGTTGGGGTAGATCCCCCGAATTGAAAAGACCCAAATGTTCACGATTGAAGGCTTGATTCCGGCAATGTATGCCAACACCCACAGCTCACCTAGTTGTTTTCAACATGTTTAAGGTATTTTGTAGGCATAAATTGAATTTTCGTAAATTAAATGAGAAAATATGGAAAGTTAGAAACCCAAAAATTTTATAAGACTTAAGGACAAAATCGTAATTTGTCCAAAAAGGGGCATCAAAGACATGGATTAATAGGATTAGAGGCCAAAATAAAATAATGGAAAATTGGAATACAAATGGTCAAAAGTTGGAGGAATTTAAAAAAAGAAGGCAAATAAAAGCGAATAAGAAAAACTTTAATTTATAAATAGGAGAGACCAAAAATGAGTTATTTTGGTCTCAAACAAACTTACGGGAAGAAGAGGAGGAGGAAGGAGAAGGAGAGGAAGATAGAGAGAGATCAAGCTAAGGTATGGATACATGACTTTTGTATGGATTTTGGTAAGATTTTGTCAAAAATCTACTTGGTATCTGGATTATTCTGGCTTTTTCTTTGGACGTTACTTTGGTTCCCTTATCTAGGGTTTTGTTGGGAATACATCCTAACTCTAGATTTAAGGGAAGTTGGGTTGAAAATCCCTAGTTGACAATAAGTGGATATGGAATCCTTCACAATTCCAAGGTTTTGTAGAGTTGGGTGAACTTGGGTAGGAATCCTTGGATTCTTTGACTAATTAAAAGTATTGGTGGAGTTGTTTTGAGGGATTCCATGTTAGTTTTTGATGAAGGATGTCATAGAAGTGATATATGGAAGAAAAGTGCATGATAAATGGTGCAATTTACCATTTCTGGGCAAAATTCGGAGATTGGTATCGGTACCTTTGGGTGATCTGGGGTACGTGATCTGATAACAAAGCGATTGTGCAGCTCAAATCCCGTCTGCGTCTCTCGGCCCGAATCGTCTGGGTATCAGGCGGAGGCGATGCAGATGGGTGGACTCTTACTATTTGTTTTTGCTATTTTGCGTATTTAATTTAAAGTCGCATATCAGTATAGAAAGGATGAGACCAGAAGTGAAAATGTATCAGTACCTCGCCGCCTCGTGACTTCTGCCATACCGGCAAGTGATAGAACGAGTTCATGCCCAGGTAATAAGATAGGAAGTTTAAGATACATATAATCGTAAAGATGCGAGGCCTGGAGCGTATTAAATGACCTGAAACACCTGGCTAAGTGGCGACACGTATAGTACTTAGTGCTCTGTTTTGTGCCGGTGCATAGGCTGGTCGGCGGCACTCTCTGGCGTGCTTGACGCATTATAGTGCCGATACTCTCGTTAGTACTTGATTACTCTCGATTAGTAACGGTACTCTCTGATTAGTCTGCAGCGGCCTCTGCATCATTAGCCGGCACTCACTGGCAGTCTTCTGGCAATCTTTGTATCTTGAATACTTAGCCAATCTTTGTGTGCTTACTCATTTATTATTCTTTTGGTCGCATTATTCCCTTAGTTATATGAAAATAACTTGAATGATGAATAAGAGTAAATGAATGTGTATCGTTAAATCATAATACCCTGCGATCTCAGAGCAAAATAGTTAACAACTCACAGGAGATCCAAATAAGCAAACACATTATAAGCATAAGTAATTATTATAAGTCCATTATATGAATGTAAAATTCTAATATTCTTTATTGTTATAATGCTATATATAAATGTATATGCATGCATATATGTTTCCATAAAAAGTGACAAAAAAAGCTGCATGGGTTTAATCAGTGTAGGCCAGGAAAGGAAGCAGTGATCTTTGCATTAGCTAGACGGCCTTTGCAGTAGGAGTTCATCATAGGTTAACACTTCGATCGATCAGTTAAATGTATGGTTTTGAATATGTAAGTGGGACTCAAAGCGTATATGTGACCTTTGTAAACACCACTCACGATTGGTAGTTTATTCTGGACTTTTGTATATGTTATGTTGATATGGATTATAAGACTTGGACCCACCCTTTGTCGGTAAGCGGGTAGAGTCCCATTTTTATAGTCTCGCCGAACTCTCGGTTCGAGGATCGACCCGTCGGGTCGGATAGGAAATTGAGTGACAATGTAAGTTCACGAAAATGTTGGAAAGGTCACGGCGATCACGGTGAAAACCAGAAAAATACTGTGTATGAAAAGAAAATCATGATTTGATAAATTAAAGATTGGAGGGTTGTCCGATGGTTTTGAGTCATTGGGTTAAACAAATGCGATGACTAGTTTTTCTGTAGCATTCAGTGAAGTCGAGTTGGACTTGAGTTGACATAGGAATTAGCATCTCATGCGCCTGGGGCTGAATTCACCATAATGTTGCATAAATTGTATGAAATGTGATTAATGTTATAACATGCCATTGCGTATTGTGCATTTTAGGTGGGGGTATGTAGGAGATTATCACCTGCAGGCTGCTGCTTCCGTCGTGGGACCTTCCTTTCGGTGGTCAATCTTGAGTGGAAGTGACCGCATATGGGATGAGAATGGGATATAGTTCATGTATACCTTTTTGTTGTATAAAAGGGTGCAAATGGGTATTGATTAAATACTATATCATATATTTTGTATATTTATGAATTAATGTACGGGAATAGAGTCTCGATACATGAGACAAATGGAGTGTGATGTCAGGACACGAGTATCCTGAGTTCAGAGTTGGCGGGTTGTCGCGGGACCCTCGGGATAGAGAATTATCTCAGATAATAGCCAGTCCTTCCTCAAACCTTCTCACCCAATCCCGAACATAGAATGATCTTTTAGAGTTCTAAGGCGTAGGATGAAACTAACGAAGGGTGAAGGAGGCTGGAATGTTGATGGAGAAACTTGATGCTCTCGTGAAAGTTGTTACAGAGAGGAACATTAAGGATATGGAGTTAATGAATCTTGAAGCACGTCCACTTGATGATTATTTTTATACACTTGCTGATTCTTTGGCAAAGTTAGTGTCCATGCTAGCAGCTTAATACAGAGCCTTAGTGCATTTTTGCTTGCACCTTGGTAGAATCCCAGAGGATAATTCTTAATGGCATGCCAAATGACAACTGAGAACTTAAATGGATAAAAATTCTTGTATAGAAAAAAGAAAAGAAAAGAAAAAAGAAAAGAAAAAAAAAAGAAATATGAAGGAGTGAACCGGGCGATTTTATTCTAGAACAATATCAAGTGTTTTCTTCCATTATTTTATTCTTGGTGTAGAAAATATTTAGAAGACAACTTTTAGATAGTACTTAGCATATATATGCTTGTCTCAGGTTTTGTTGTCTGATGCAACTTAATGAAATGGCATTGTAAACATCAAGCTGCTACTACTTATGCCTTTTTGTTTAGGCTTGTCTCAAGTTTTGTTTTTGTGGTTTGTTTGCAACTTGGAATGACATTGTAAAACAACACGGTACTATTGTGTGTGCCTTTTTGTTCGGACTCTCCGTCTGATATTTCTTCTTAGGATTCTAATGTATGTAAGCGTCATTTATTTAGTTTTGTTTGTTTTTATTTATAGGTATGGATTTGTAGGCTAAACGCAATGGAATACGTATGAGGCGCTTAAATAGTGCATTTTGGGACTTGGTGGCTTGTGCATTAAGTTATATATGTCTTTGTGCTTATGTAAAAAAATACCTGAGGCCATGCATGACTCCGTTTCAAGCCCAGAAAGAAAAATGGATGCTTGAATTGTTGAATGGTCATAAAAAAAACGCTGCTTTAACATGTTTAGAATGACACAAAACACATTTCGACAATTATGCATGGATTTAGAAAGTAAGTATGGGCTACTTCCTTCATATAGAATATCAACTTTGAAGAAAGTGGGTTTATTTGTCTATATTCTTAGTAAAATAGCCTCAAATCGGGATGCCCAAGAGCAATTTCAACATTTTGGTGAAACTGTAAGTAGAATTTTTAAAGAAGTTTTGGATGCCATGGATGGTTTGTCAATAGATATATTAAGACCAAGTGATCCTAAGTTCAAGGAAATTCCTTCCCAAATTGCCTATGATACGAGATATATGCCCCATTTTAAGGTAATTATTTATAAATTTTGTCGTTCCTTATATTCTATAGATAAAATTAACAATCTCATTAAGATTTGATATCAATTATTTCATATTAGGAGTGCATTGGAGCTATTAATGGCACTCATATGAATGTGTATTCTGAGGAGGATCGAATTGTGATATGGAGGAAGGAAATGGACCACCCACCCTCAATGTTATGGCGGCATGTGACTTTGATTTGCTTTTTACATATGTGCTAACTAGTTGGGAGGGGTCGGCTCATGATTCTTGTATTTTCCTCGATGCAATTGGTAACCCAAGTCTAAATTTTCCAAGACCTCCTACAGTGAGTATATTCATTTTAGTTAATGTAATAATCTTATTCATTCACAGCTTATTCATTTAATTTGAACAATCGAGAGCACATTTAATTATGTGGTTCATATTTTTATGCTTGAAAAGGCAAATACTTAGCAGACAAAGGAATGTCACGAAGAAGGTATTTGATGCCTTACCATAAGACAAGGTATCATCCATTGGAGTTTCATGGTGCAAATCCAAGAGGGCCTCGAGAAATTTTCAAACAAGCCCATTCATCCTTAAGGAGTTGTATTGAAAGGGTGTTTGGCGTTTTAAAGGCATGGTGAAAGATAATAGCGAAATTACCAAAATATTCGCCACAAGTTCAAAACATAATAGTTTGTATTGCATTTGCATTGCATAACTACATTGGAAGAAGCAAAGTTCCTGACCCGACATTTAGAATCATAGATGAAGATCCGAATTTCATTCCTCTCAAAGTATTTTTGGATGTCGAATGTAATTTTATGCAAGAAGTTCAGTGTATGGTGACTAACAAAATGACAAAAGTTCATGATGACATTACTACTAGTTTGATGGGAGCTAGACGACCTAGACAACGTCATCGTGTTTCTTGATCATTTGTTTTACTTGTTTGAATAGTAATGTAATAAGTGAAATAAGCTACTTGATCAATTAGTTTGGCTAATTTCAAGAGCTAACATATGTATTATTTTGCATCTAATTTAATATCTAATTATTATGAAAAAATTAACATATTAAGAATATGACATATTTATCACTAATTTACATAAAAAAAAAAATTTATTCACTACTCTATTGATAAACTAATAGTAATATTTATCTATTCGCACAAGGTTAATATTTTTGCAAATTAGCAACTCAATAAATTTGTATATTTTAAAATTTTAAAATGACTAATCTTTTTTCTGTAAATGATGTTTTAATTCTTCAATATTAGTGTACCTTATTTTTTATTAACTCACCTTATAAATCTAAATTAACAAAAAAATACTCAACAATAAATTGTGTCAATGTCCTTATTGGTCATTTTACACAATTAAATAACTATCAACTATCAGTTAAATTTTACCAAACACGTTTATGCAAACAACTAATACAATTTGCTCGAATCAGTTAATAGAATCATTAATGTCTTCTATCGATTATCAGCTAGTTGCCAAAATAGGAGGGCCAATAATGTAATGCGATATACTCCACCAAATTCAAGCAGGGACCTCTTTCCTCAAATATATATATATATTCTTAAAAACCCCTTCCAAAATTTGATCTATAATTAAACCATTTTTATTGTGATCATTGTCTTATTCATTGGGAGGATATCTTCCTTCATTCATGTCAAAAAGATGCTGTCTTCATATGAATTTCCAAAATGTCAATGACCCAACTCTTCACTCTTATTTACTCCCATAATCTCCAAGAGATTAAGGATTAATTCTTGGAAGAGTAACTACAAAGCCAAGAAACCATCCCATCCCTAACCTACTGTCACAGTATCATTGAATCCGTTTTTTGGCATAACAGCCGGACTAATGACAGAGCCTTGTCACAATGCTCAGCTTTAATTCCGAGGTACTCCGTCCAGGTGACCGGCCGGTACAGAGGAGGGTGGGCGGAGTCAACCAGCTTCGGCAGCGGTGAGATGGGAACACCGGCTGGTGGGCCATAGAGGTAGGCGACGGAGAGGCGGTGATTTGTCCGGTTAACCACCGCCCTGTGAACGACGCTAGGGAACACCCCATTGGAGAGGATATGAAGGAGGTCTCCAACGTTGATAACAAGTGCACCGGGAAGCGGAGGGACGGTGATCCATCCGGCTCCCTCCCGTTTAACCTGCAGACCGCTGACGGTGTTCTGGTAGAGGATTGTGAAGAGGGTGGAGTCGGTGTGGGCGGCGAGACCCATCGCCCGGTCCGGCTCCGGACAAGGCGGATAGAAGTTCAGCTGTAGGGCGGCTTTAAAGTCTCCTTTTGAGCTAGCCCAAGCCCAGGTGACGTCTTCTTTCGTTATCCCCAGTGACCCAAGAATGAGCCACATGAGCTTTTCTGCTAGTTGGTTCATTTCTTCCTCAAACTTCTCCGTGACATCACTGTAAAAGAGATAAGAAAGAGCGAATTAATTCGTCTCGTCTTAACACACTGTCGTATGATATAAGATATGTACGATATAAGATAGCACAAAGATTATATTACGAACTTTGTGGGTGAAAGTCCAAGTGCTCTCGGTAGCCTTGGATCTTCACAGTTTTTTCTTTATTTCATCATTTTTTTCTTTTTTGCTCGCAGTCCTTTTATAGGTTATTTAGGCAACACATGTTTTTTTCTTTATCCAAACAATTGACCTTTCAATCCGTGGATCCCACTTGAGTCTCATCACTTTAGAGGGCTACGTAGAATCTTGATGATAGCCTTTTGAACTCCACCTATCGACAACAAGGTGTGTCCTTCACTAACCAATAGTTAGATTAGAGCCACGGTTGTTTCCTGTTAACTAGTTGGAGCCAAGCGCTGGACATTCTTACTTGACGGACAATGTCATTGCCACTTGACAGACGAAACAGAGACCATCTCCACTTGACAGACAAAGTAGAGAGAGAATCTCTAGCGAAAGCGCATTCAATAGCCTCGGTCTCATTCAAAATCTTTTCATGTTTTTTGGATAAAGCCAAAATATGTTGCATCATAATTTCTTCAAATACACCATCCTTAATTTTGTAAATATCACAGTATTAGTAACAGATATATTAGTGCATGCGAGGATTCATTATCTTTTTTTTTTCAAATAGCGGGGTGTTTGACATGTGCCAAGCCTTAGTGGGCGTAGAGCCCTGTCGGGTGCATGACTCAGGTGGAGTGCTACCTTGATAGACTAGTTTAGGTGTGTATGCTTATTTAGATGCGGCCGGCGAACTTCTTCTTGGCCAATGACTGTTTAGGTTTGTGACCTCTTAGCTAAAGTTCTTATCGCCCGCGACTGGCTGTCTTTGGGAGCTTGTTTAGGTCTACCTCTTAGAAACATTGCATGAGCGCCGAGCCCTTCCGATTAATGAAAAACTAAGTGTTTTGACGTGAAGAGTCAATTGATAATCTCAACTACTAAAAAGGTTAACAACACATAATTGTAGTAAATGGAGGGAGAGAATCTATTTCATATTTTATTTGAAATTATTTAACTTGATCATGTATTTAAAAAAATTATGGCTAAGGAGCATTGGCCCTTCCAGTTAAAATATGTTTTATTTTTAAATCAAACATATTTTTTTATTTTTTAAATTATACATATTGGGGCAAATTTTATTGGCAAAAATAATGGGTAACTAATTGGCTTTTCAATTTTTTATTTTTTTATTTTTTTATTTTTATTTTTTATTTTTTATTTTTTATTTTTTATTTCTAAACCAAACGACTTACCAATAACCTTTATAGGATAAGAATCAAGATTTAGTCATATTATTGTTGAAGTAGATTCGTAAAATAACATAAATTATTTTGTATAAGCACAGTTATAGGAAAATGTAATATAGCACGAAAGAAGATGAAGTTATTAATTGATATTTTTTTGAAAGCCTAACTCTTACCGAAAATGAGAATATTTTCCAGCCATCAAAGGCATTTGTTATCTATATACTGTTTGGATCCCTCGAATCAGGGAAACGGGAATTAACAGGAGGAATTATCTCCGCGGCAACAAGTAAGCAAAATATTTTAGATTAACTATTATCATAAAAGGAAATTGGACATAATCTTAAAAATAAATTAACCATTATTTTAAAATTTTCATTTATCCATAACACTCTTTTGTATAATATAGGTTTAAAAATTATATTCTGCATTAAGTTTTTAAAACCGTAACCTTATTGGTAGAAATAATTAATTACTTTATCTTTTCATTTTTTACTCTAGAATTCGTGCTAGGTAAACAAAATATTTTAGATTA
This sequence comes from Tetrastigma voinierianum, assembly GCA_016808115.1. NCBI lineage: Eukaryota > Viridiplantae > Streptophyta > Magnoliopsida > Vitales > Vitaceae > Tetrastigma > Tetrastigma voinierianum. Next base: position 103,700 of record JAEQBH010006962.1, on the reverse strand, counting down.
AGTAATATGATAAAAGAAATTAGACATAATCCTAAAAATAAACTAACCATTATTTTAAAAATTCCATTTATTCATAACACTCTTTTTTTATAAGATAGGTTTAAAATTTATATTATAATAGCTATTAATTCGGTTCTACAGATAATTTCATTCTGATACTTTTCTTTTATTATATTTTTTAAATTATTAATTATGATTATATATCCTCAAATCATCAACAAAAAAGGTAGGGAATTCGTTTCCAAACTAAACTTTTGCATAAAAAGCATTAGTCAAAAAACAAAATCGCTGAAAAACTAGGTTTTAGTCAATCTGATTTAGCATTACTTGGCTTACCGGAAGCGAAGAATGGCTCCTACACCGTGTCTCCCGGTGTCATTTTTGCTTAGTATGGCCGACTAGGTTCATGGCGGGGCAAAATCGTGACTCATACTTCTTTTGAAAATCGACAGTGTGACTCATACTTCTTTGAACAGAAACAAGATTAACATGAACAAGTTTTTTGGTTATTTCCATAGACCGCGCTAATGAAAGTCCAAGTGTTCTCAGGCTCCCCTAACGATTCCGGAGCTTATGGATCTTCATAGGTTTTTTTTTTTTTTCACTCGAGACAACTGCCCGTTCCTCATTAGCCCACTTCCATCACTTTAGATGGTTGCGTAGAGTCGGGCGGCGAAACCTGGAGTGTACTAGGCTCGTCTCCGACGGGAATATGTGGCCCCTTTAATGGGTACCATGACTATCATTAACATTATACTTTGCCATTAGCTATGAATGTGCATGAGCATGCTTGGAACATATACCAGAATATGGTGTAGTCATGAGGCCAAAGTTGGCGGGCGTGTTCAAGCGGAGACCCGCAGATGGTGAAGCCTTCATACCACATGAGCTTGTTGAAGAAAGACGAAATCCTGGCGGGACCGTAGCCGGCAACGGTGTCCGGGGAGCGGGCGGCCTTGAGCTTCTGCTGGGCGGGGAGGGCGAAAAGACTCCGCCCAGCAGACTCAACATCGTTCAGAAGGCTGTCGGGGACGCCATGGTTGGTGACTTGGAACATGCCCCAGATCTTGCATGCATGACCCACTTGTTCTGAAGCATTCCGGTCCGTGAGATCGATAACCGGCACCGATTCAGTTATCGGCGAGTCTCCGGACGAGTTCGCGTCCACCCCGGTCCATTCATATGAGTCCGGTAGTTCCTGGACCGAGTTCAAGCATTCCAAGTGTTTGTGATTGAAATGGGGAGTTGCGATTCTTGTAGGCATCATAGTTGGAGATTGAAGGGCTAGAAAGTGATAGGCTTGGGAGAAGATGGGGGTGGTGGTGATGGTGGCAGCAGCCAGTAGCAGGAACCGTGGGTGGTGGTGGTACTTGTGTGTTATGGTGAAAACATAGGATGGTATTTTCAATTTTGTCTACAAAGATGAGATGATAAAGGATGGAGGTGAGAGTCAGTATATGTAGAGATGATGAAGGAGATGGTGACAAGTTGGGTGAGATTGAGTTGTACTAGTGAAGGATAACGAGGAAATATCGTAGTCAAACCATTTTTTTTTTAGCTTTTCCATTTCCTTTCTTCATGGCACTATTTGTGCCTTTTTATTATTTGATACTTCCTCAGCTTCGTGGCTCATTTAGTTTTTAATTTGAAATAAATTTAATTAAATAATAAATATAGTTTTAATTAATAATAAATGTAGTTTAATATAATTTATTATGACTATATTTAATTTCAAAAAATATATTGTTTTTACAAATAAATTTAATTAAAGAAGAATAATAAGTGTAATACCTATAAACCCAAAAAAATCACATTTTTTGAAAATTTAATTAGTATAGACATGTATAAGAAAATTTAAAAAGTTAATTTATTGTCAAGAAAAATAATAAAATATTATAATGATATATATTAAACAAAAAGTTCCTATAATTGAACATATACTATAAGATCTAATTTGTTGAATAAAATTATAATTGAAAACATTCTTAATCAAAACTAATTTATAATGTGTTAAATTAGCATGTCCTATTATGTATTTTACATTTTAGAAATGTATATATACTACTCTTAAAAGTAGTACCTTTCATCATCTCACCCAAAGCTGTAAACAAGCTGATCCGACCCATATTGGACTGGTCCATTTTCACCATGGATCAAAATATGAGGTCATTTGGACTCACTTTTATTTGGAATTGTTTTTTACTAGACAAACCCGACCTTATGCGGATAAAGGGTTAAAACGAGCCAACATGAGTACAATATTTATATTTTAAAACCTTTATTTTTATTTGTTGTAAAAAAATTAAAGAATGAAAACCAATGTTAAGTAAATTATTGTTCATATCTGATTGTCCCAATGCATAATATTAAAGAAAAATATAATTAAAATCCAATAAGAAATTATTTAAATTTTATGTTAAATAAAGTATATTTGCCATACTGTTAGTTCATCTTCTTTTCTCTTCTTTCTTTTTTTCAAACAAAGAAATAAAGAAAAAGGGAGAAAGCAAGTGGTGCAATTGGAGTGAGTGCCTCACCACAAGAAACAAGCATTTGAAAATAGATCATGATTAAAGTACAATAAATTAATAAACCTAAAAAACAATATACCAAAAGAAAATTACTTTTTCGCTTATGCAAAAGCAGGTCCCTGCATCCATCTTCAATTTATCAACTAATGCTACAAATCTGCAACAAAATGTCAATCTGGAAAAAATGTACCTTATTTCACTAAAATCAAAAAGAATATCAAAAGAAAATTTTTTGATGATATATAAAAATCTCGATATGAATAAGCCCTATAGTTTCATCAAATAATTTACTAAAAATTTAAAACAATACAAAACAAGAAAATTGGGGTAGGACTTAGGAGCTACAAGCATTAACAAAAATAAATAATATTAATTTTTTTTAAGCAATATAAAGAGGGAAAGAGAAGGGAGAAGCCGTCTGCCTGCAAGCATTAACAAAAAAAAAAGAAAAAGATTTTTAAGTTTTTAAGAAAGATAAAGAGAGATAGAGAAAGAGGCAAGGTCAAGCTAGATCATCGGCGTTAATCGGGGTGGTACAGCACCTGGTGAAGGTAAGCCTGCACGATCATCCTGCAGCAACTCCTCAGCCTTCTGCTTCATTGTGTGGGTACCATGGGAAGTGAGAAGCCCGACTACTCAGCTAGCGGGGCCTGAGCCAGAGCTAAAGATCACGGGATGATGGTCAGTTTACGAACTGGGTTTTCCTCTATTAGTGAATCGAGCAACCCACGCACTACCATCCGGGTAAGATATCTATCTCCTCTTAGATATAGTCTCCTCATGGCCAGGATATATCTTGAACTTGAACAAGTATAGAGTCATGCTCATAGCTACCACGAGGGTGAGATCAAACATTTCTTGAGGCGAAAGTGCGAGCATTAGAAATTTATCTAAGGGAAAAATGGTCATCAGCGAGAAAAGCGCCATCTTCCCCTTCCGTTTCGGAAGGAAATCTTCTACTTTCCATGGAAAGAGGGTCGCCTTCCTTCGGGATAGAAAGGAGGAAAGAACGGAAGAAAAAGGTACGTGATTCCATCTTGCCCGAAAAAGAGGCGTTTTCACTCTCATGGGAGCCAGATCTAACCCAAGCATCGGGAGAATTGGCTAGCAAACCATAGTCGTTTTCTTGTTGTTAACGGTGTGCCTAAATTTGGTTCGTATGACAGGTTGTTGATTTAGAAGTTCGAGGAGACCCACAGTGGCGTCGTGCGTAAGAATAATGAAGAAATCTCATGAAGCGTCACATTGAGCTTAGGTACCTTGATCCCAGTGATCTCCATTCCCGGCACAGTGATTCAGATCCATTCCATCGAAGCGTTGGAGTTTATAGCCATCATCTAGCAATCCATCGAGACAGGCTGATGAGGGAATAGTTTCTCGGTTGGGCGCGAGATGAAGTAGAGCGGGAGGAACATGCCCCGGACATATGGTAGGATTGCACGAACCGCCAGCCCGACAAACACACGGCGGAGATGAGCGGCTTGAACCATTACGGAGACTCACTTAGGGGTAATGACTCGAAAGATTAAATTCATCTGCGCTGACTCGACTAAATGAGTAAAGAGCCCATCCTCATGGAGAAGAGTGATCCCCAACCGGATGATGAACTATCTTGGGGTGGCTCTCAAGCTCCTTGGCTCACCACCTAGAACAAGCAGCGGTGAGTTGAGGCCCCAGTGGATCCGGTCAAATCTATCGGTGTAGCGCCATGGTCTGAAAATTCGATGAAGACAGAACACCATTCGGATCACAGCCCCTGAATATATCTGATCGACCCAGGCATGGCTCCTCAATTCACTTGGTCATCATCCATTCGGGGTAGCCTCGCCTCGCATTTTGGTTTCTTTCCCATTTGTCCGAAATGGGAGGATATCTTTGTCCCTCACCCTGAACTACGTATCTAAGCTATAAACCCCATGACTTCGTTATGTCGTCATTTGCTATGTATGATGGCTCTTACGACTAGAATGCGACTATATGCTACATTTAACGAACAATGATTCTTAAGCGGAGTAATGGCGCATCTCGTAATGCAGGTATTCACGGCAAACTGAAGGGACCCGCTACGGCACAGTTCCATAAACTCCAGAAGATCTGTCAGCTGTTTAGCGATTTGTGAGCAACGTTCATCTCTAGCAGTACTTATGCCAAATTACGACAGTGAAAAGGCTGTCGACTCACTCGAGGGCCATCCTCAGCGGAAAGATGAATCCTATCAGGGTTTCACCCAGAAAGATTTGAAGCGGCCGAGTCGATAAATTGATATTCTGACATGGACGATCTTGAGAACTAGAAGAAGCTTGAGCCTACCTGCTCTTTCAATCTCGTCATGGATCCTCCACTTAACTGATAGGAAGAAGCGTATCAGTAATAACAAAGAGTATTCATTTGGAGGATAATATCTGGCAGCTTCTACCTGTGTGATAAGCCTTTCAGGCCAGAAATGAGGAGCCAAAGTAAGTGCCAGAGCAAGGAGCGAATAGAATCAAGCGCTCCCGAAGCAGTCAGAAAAAGAGGAGCCTCCCGATTCACCACTTCTCGGTATCTCTTGTGGCCAGGCTCTACCTGCGTCGGGGACCACCCTAGATTTAAGTGGCCCCATGCGTGTAAGGCGGCTTCGGACAAACCACTGATCGATCCCGGGAATCGATTACCCACCGGGGACCATGGCCGTGAGCTCAAGCCATTGCCCGAAGCCTAAAGTTCTTGGTAAAAAAGAAAAAATTGATCAGACTGAGCCATATCGGAAGTAACATTCGGGGCGAGCCGCAGCCAGAAACTACCCTGTGTCGGCGGGCGAATGTTGAGTGCTAAACATCCATCTGAACCCGAGGCCCATGCTCCAGTTTCATGACCAGGGCTGGCCAGGTGTTTCAGTACTGATCGAATGACAAAGAGAAAAATGTCCCCGGCCTTAGTCGAGGAGGCAGGATAAAGCACCATGATTACCCGGGAGGAAGCGTATGACAGATTGATGGAGTTGTGGCCCCATATCACTTTCCTCCTATCAAGCAGGCTAGGGTCATCACTCCTCATTATGTCTCTTTGTACTTGCTGTATATTAAAAATTTTGATGTGCATAGAGTTCTTGTTGATCTGTGGCGTCGATTTGTTGCATCCTTCGACCTTCCAGTGGATGAAAGTCGAAACCCGATGCGTCTTGGTTCGGCTGAAAGTAGAGTTTTGTCTTGGGTTCAGCGGAGCCACCACCGCGATGGTGGTGATATTTTCTTTTCAGTCAAGGCCGGGGTCGTGCTTCACGGCAAAGTATCGTTTTCGGTGGTTGAGGACACAGGGCGGGTCTGATGCGCCAATGGGTTAGAGCTGGTTACATCTTGTAAAGCCGATCCCTCGACTATCACCAAACTATCCCGATTATCGAAATTTGTGTCAGGCGGGTTAACCTCCGAGGAGTAGCTAATTAGTTGCTCGTCAGGTGTTACCAATTATCGGTGCGGGGAACATGAAAAGATAGAAACCTCGACGACTACGCCCAGAAGTTGACCCTCGGAATAGCGATCATAGATTCTTTGTAGAATTGTTGTGGAAGGCGAGGAACGAGTTGGTAGTAGATCCTCACGGAGTCCATACTCATTGGCGGGCTGATAGAGTACACCTATGTTAAGTTCCTTCTAACGAGAAGAAGGCACAAATTACACCATCACTCTGGTAATCTTAGACGTGATCGCACGGACCCATTCGAATATGTGAAATCGATCTATGCATGCTTCTCACAAGTTAAATGTTTTCTCATCCGCCAGACCTGTCAGGCAAAGAGTAAGGCGCTCCCACTCGGACCGCCACCAAATCATCCAGGACGAGGTGGATAATCTTCTGAAAGTTGGGTTTATTAGAGAAGTTAAATACCCTGGAATGGCTTGCCAACGTGGTGTGGTTCCTAAGAAAGGAGGCAAATGGAGAGTATGCGTAGATTATATGGATCTTAATGACACGTGTCCTAAGGACATTTTTCCTTTACCCCGCATAGATCATATAGTTGACTCCTCAGAGGGGCATGGCATGTTGTCCTTCCTCGATGCATTTTCAGGGTATCATCATATCCCCATGCACCCGCCTGATGCAGAGAAAACATCTTTGAGGGGAACATGTACATGTACCTCAGGACTACAATGATAAAGTATGCCTTGGCCACGGTGGCCGCCTCTCTGCTAATAGCTAAAACAATATTCTTGCCCATCCTCTTCTGGTAGTTTTCCTCTATCTCTCCCTCCCAGTGAGCCGGTGAGAGGGAAGTCCTCCTCATTAATTTGGACCCACATTAATCATTACATCGGCGGGAACTCCATTTTAGTGAGAAGGGTAAGGCCCACAATTACAAATCCGGTCAGACGAATTTTCATGATTATTGATGGAAATTGTTCTAAGATCCACCAGTGGTCAGTGATGTCGAGAATGTGATGCGGAAACAGGAGATCGTTATGTGTTGAAGTAGAGAGCTGCGTGAGGGAATATGTTAGGAAACAATCTAATGAATGGAACTTTGGCACCCTGGGGCTCACACTCGAGGGTACTATTGGTAGATATGGCCAAATGTTGCTTGGTCATATGCAAAATCAATGACCATTTACTTGACTAGCTCCCATCCTGAAATCACTTAGTCTCGAGATTTGATCTCAGTCGAGCCCTTGGCCCTTTGCAATGGGAATTGATATGATGGGGCCGTGCAAGCCGCGCTACGACCTCGGAAAAATTATTATTGAGGTGGCAATTGACTATTTCGAGTAAATGGGTAGAAGCGGGACCTTCTCTCGATCAGAGCAAGGATGTTACTCGATTTATCTAGAAAAATATTGATTGTCGTTTAAACATCCCGGATCAATCGTATCAAATGACGACTGATTAGATAGTCGGTCCTATTGAAACTTTTCAAATTGAAAATAAAAATTAAACCTCCCACCCCGGTGTCATAAGCAATGGAATAGCGAGAAGCCTTCAACAAAACCACATTGGCGCCTAAAAAATGGTTGGATTAAATTTCCAAAGGTAAATGGGTGGATGAACTCCCTAGGATGCTTTGGGCTTACAGAACTACCGGCATATCCCCCTTTGCGATTACTTATGGGATGGAAACTATAATCCCTACTGAAATTGGCATGCCTACCATCCGAAGTGATATGCCAGAGTAAGAAAATGTAGAGTTGGTAATCAAGGACCTAGACCACGGTGGAGTGGTACGAGAGTCGTGATGATCATATGGCGATCCACATAGCATCCTTGACAAATTCTTACAACAAACGGGTGAAGCCTCGGATGTTCATGAGAGACTTAGTCTAAGAAAGGTATTCGAAAATCTTGTCGACCTTGCGGTCCGGAAAGTTCAACCAATGGGAGGGACCATATCACCATGCCGTGGTGAATGGGATCTTCGCTTTAGACAAGCTTGGCGAACCCACGTACCTAGAATGTAAGGAATGCCATGCATCTTAAAAGGTATTATCAATAAAGGGATGATTAAATATTTACACATATTTTTTGTCAGTTTTTAAGTTATGCAGTCCAGCTTCAACTTGGGATAAGGCGCGATAAATGGCTTTATCCAACCCGGTATAGATAACATCCTAGCGGTCGACTTCAAAACTGAATCGCGCATTAAATGATACGTAGACCTAGTATAGATAACATCCTGGCGGTGAACATTAAAAGCTTGAATAGCCTTGATGAAATGACATGTCCAGGCCCGGTATAGATAACATCCCAACTAGTCGATTTAAAAGCCGGATGGCGCGATCGTGTATGTTAGGCCCGATATAGATAACATTTAATTGATCATTAAAAGCCTAAAGATTAGGCGCGATCGTAACTATCAGGCCCGAGTATAGATAACATCTAATTGGTTAACTTCAAAGCAGGATAAATATGATAAATGACCTATCAGGCCCGAGTATAGATAACATCAGCCTGGTGACTAAAGCTTAGATGGCGATGTTAAATGACACATGCAGCCCGGTATAAGATAACATCCTAGCGGTCGAACATTAAAAGCTTAGGATGGTACGATAAGTGACTGTCTAGGCCCGATCTAGATAACATCCCAATTGAGGTGACTTAAAGCCGGATGGGCGTAATAAATGACACAATCGGCTTCGGTATAAGATAACATCTAAGCGAGTCGACATTAAAATCCGGATCATCCGCGATAAGTAGCCTATCGGCCCGAGTATAAGATAATATCTAATGGTCAAACATTAAAAACTTTGGATGGCGTAGTAAATGACCTATCAGGCCGATTATGAGAACATCCCGAATTGGACAACTTAAAAGTCGAATAGTGCGATCAAATGACTATCAGGCTGGTGTAGATAACATCTAAATGAATGACACTAAAAAGCAGGATAGCATAATATGATTAATAGCTTATCCGGCCTAAAGCCTAGTTAGCCACCCACATCGTAATTCGAATTTAAATAGAAGAAACTATTTCATCCACCACTAAGTTAGGCACATTTTGTAAGCCAGAAATTAAGAGGTGTTGAATGTCAAAATCACGACCAAAAGATAAAAGGCTCGTCCCGTGGCGCAAGGTTAAACCCTAGCCATCGGTACAGCGTCGGATTCACCATCAGTTCTAATGGGAGCTCAGAGTACATATACATCCCATCGACAACGACCCGAAGGACTGAAATTTGGGGTTCCTCTCTAATGATGCTTGACCGATGGGAGGATTCGGGAGGAAGCACTTTGGGGGCATTGGGGTTGATAAAACTGCGAGGCGATAACTCGACGTATCGAGACGTGGGGTTGAGGATCATAGGTTTTCCTTCCAAATATATATCATCTTGCCAGCGACAATCGTAGTAATAGTTAAGAATCACGCATCAACTGCTTCGCGTCGAATTCTTCCTCCATTCCTTTCTTTCATGGTGCCTTTTCCGAGGAAGGTGCCAGTTCATATTATTGGCCCAGATCCATGATTAAGTCGGTCGCTCATCTACCGTTAGCAAACGCCCTATGTCTTATCAGTGCAGCCGTACATTATCCAAGTAATATAGTCAATACCCTAAATGCAGGATATCGATCCACCGAGGAGAAGTGCGAAAGCTATTGTAGGAAATTGTTCTTATAATATTATCTGGACTTAAACTCTGAATTTCTATCTAACTAACGTGTGTGTTTACAATTAAAGCTTTATTAACTTATATAATTACTCTGCGAGTAAAGACTAGGGATTTGTCTCCCCGCCGCACACGATGGATTATTACCTATGGGATTACTACTCGATCCCAGTGGCCGACTTCTCGGTATTGTGGGGGAGTGATCGTACTCTGAATGCCTCTCTCGAGTATATCACGCCCCTGTATCTCGTCGAGTAGGGGTTGGGTGCATCTCTGCCCAGGCCAATACTCTGGCAGCAAATGTTGAGCCTAATCCACCACGCTCCGGGGTCCAGAGATATCTCTGTTCTGGGTTGCTTGAAATTAGCTCTATTCCCAGATCCACGGAGTCTTATCTCACGGATCTCGGATACCCGACGGGATCATGCCAATGTTGGCGGACATTACCATGTGTTAAATCACGGATATGAGGCGATCGATGAAAATCGCCAAATAAACGGAATAAAATAAAAGTTTAAACCTTAATGCATTGATTGTGATAGGGTTCGACAAAACCACAGATAAATCCTAGAACTGATGGGTAGGATATAAACATTAATTTGTATATCATTAAGCGGTTTATCGAAAAGAAATACAAAAGCAATGTCTTTCTCATGGTCAGAGTCCATTCTTTGCTCTACTTCCAGCGCTCGTCCATGCGAGTTCTTCGATGCCTCGAGTGGAGTCTCACTCGCTTTTATAATTCTGTCTGAAATTGCGATGACGTCGCGACGTTGGGTCACTTGTTAACACTGGCGGTGACCGGTGTCGTTGGGGCGTCAACGAGTTGTGATGTCAGCGACGTTGCTATATCATTTCTCCACACTTCTTACGTTCGGCTCCAAATTGCCAAAACCACCCTCTTGACTGTGATTCACAAAAAACTCGAGAAATCGAGATCTTGGGCTACAATGCGCTTATTTAAATGTAAAATCAACTAAAAACACAAAGCGGGCCTTGGTATAATATAAAGTGTTTTAGGCACTCATCAAAACATATCTCCTCCTCGCCTTGAAGCCAGGCCTCCTCGCGACTAAGGCTTGTTGAATAGAGTCCATTTCGGACTGCCTTTAAATTGGACACCTTCTGGAAGTAGTCAAGGCATCTTGGACCCGAGATCCTTTCGGATTCCATGCAGTGCTGGGCGCTACCGCGCTGTCGCCTCGGACCCCCATTGTCGCTTCATGTCGAGGCGGCATCCTCTGCCTCCTCTGCGCACCATTTCGGTAGCCTTATCCCTGACTTTTTAACCTCCCGACTCCAGTGCCGGGCGTTCGATTGAGCCTCCTTCAAGGGAACATTCAAGCTCTCTTGAAATTAGCCAGGCTTAACATCTGATCAGCTTCTCTGGTCCTTAAGCGGGAATTGGAATTAAGCGATGTGAGAAGGGCCCGTATTCGGGATGGCGGTGATTTCCTGCAAAGAAGCATATTAGGAATATGACAGGATATGACGTTAACACTTTTTATGAGTATTACTACTTTACCAGCTCAGTCGATTGGACATAATTCTAGTTGCGAATTTGCATCCTATCCTCGACTATCTACTGAAGATCCTCTTTTCTAGTACCGACCGAGAGCTGTGAGGAATACTCTTTGCCAGATCCATCGGCAGGAGAGATTCTGAGGCATCCGTGGCGTTCTCAAGTCTCAAGTCATCCCGAACTGATCACTGGTCATACGATTAAAACTTCAGTGATGGATGATATCTTGATGTCTTGAGCCGGGGTGCTGATCACTTCCTCAGTGAGGTAAATGCGAAGGAGATAAGAAATTCATGATGCGGTTGGCGGCCATGACTTCTTGTGCTCGGCTCGTGCAGCTTGACCTTGTCACTGACGGCTTTTGAGCCGGGGAGGTGGATCACTGCGATAAGGTGGGATCGGAGTGACCTCCCTTGGCTCCCCTAGGGTGACACCCTCGAGCAGGTTGAAGATGGCTTATTGTTCCCGGGTGAGCCCGAAATGATGATCGCCTGCATCTCCGAACCCCCATTTGTGGAGGGTAGGTCCCGATCCTTGGCCTGATCGAGACTCCTGCAGCAGTTCTACGGCGAGCATAGGCGGTCCTGGTAGCCTCAGTCATCTCTTCCTCCTCTCTTCTTCTTCGAAACTATGGGCGGCTAGATTCGAGATAGACAAGGGAATAAAATCTTTCACTTGGGCCCAGGGGCAGTTCAGAGTATTGGGATGTCTCTCCCAGCCTTACAGTCTTTAGTACACAGAGCGAAAACTAGTCCCCTTTTTAGTAGCGGAAGGCTTTACGTGACAACCCCTTTCACCTGCTAAAGGCGCATTAGAATGACCAGAAACCCCAGGTAGAGTGGATGATCAGATAGAAATTCTAGGAGACACTAGTTCGACTTGATGTTCCGGCGTCGAACCACGGATGAAAACCCCTTTGCCTAGATTAAATTTAACAGGATTAGCGAGTGAAAAATGTTCCAGATCCACAATTTTTGAAGGCAACAAGCATGGGATAACTGGAAGGCTATAAGGAGCCGAGTTAAGTCTCACATCGGCTAGATTCTTCAGAGTGAGAAGAACCTCATAATGGCGCTCATGTCGAGAAATCTCTAGGCCAAGCCAGTTTTCTCGAGGCTTGCCTTTTCCACCCCGATGTACCCGACCCTACCCCTCGGGTTTTCACACACCCAGTAATCATAGTCAAATTGTGCATAAAAAAGTCATATGTGTTTTTACACATCGTTAAACTCGACCTGCCCTACCTGAACTGGAAAGATGTAATGGAGTTAATATCAAATGGAAGCCCGAGAGGGAACACGGGGTCTCATCTGAGAGCCTGGCCGGTCATCACACCCTTTGCCTGCATTTAGTGAGATTAGGAAGTCCATTAACAAATTACAGTTGGGGAACTCTAGGTCAACATGGACATCCGTGACCATGCTACGATGAAATAAGCGAAACAAATCTCAACCCAGCGGCCAGATCGAAGTTAGTACGAGGAGTTGTTACATTGCGCATCCATTAGAGTCGAATGGTGTTGGGATGGATAAGAGTGGCCGGCGCCACGGTGAAATCACAAAACTACTTAACAATGGCGGAGCCACGAGACGAGCCTCGCGCAAAAGTGCTCAGGGTAAAAACCGCAGCGTTGTGTTCTCCGCTTTAGAGTAGACTCATCGGCTCCTCCGTCGAGTTTGGGGTCGATGTTAGCGGGGACATCGCGGTGAGCCCTCGATTCCTTCATCGTAGGGATGAGATGATCTTTGCTTCTGCGAGAAGGCGTCCAGGGTAAGTCTTATCGCGAGCCGCTTGGCCAGGTGGAAGTAAACTACGACCTCTCGCCGATGCAAGTAGACCCAAAAAGGAGAGTGAAAACAAAGTCGACCACAGGTGAGATACATTAGTAAGAGAACCAAAGTCATAGCTTTGAAGCCGAGATCAGAACAAAGTTCTAAATATACCTATACTAGAACCACTGCGACGAGCAACTACAATTTCTTAACTAGATTCAGGAAAGCAGTTACCTATAAAATGAAAGATGAGCAAATCATCTTGGAAAAATGGTTCTTGAAAAAGCATAATCGCACCGTACCGCGGAAAACTTGAACGAGAGAAGGAAAGCTAGTAGACAAATCTGTGAAATGGGAGAAGTCGCGGCTTCAATGTGACTCACATGTCTGAACACCTAGGCTCTGAGACGCATTAAATGCGCAGCTAACTCAATCATCCATAAGACGGTTTGAATTATAAGCGGCGATTCACTGTTAGAGGCAAGGTAAACAAGCGTAAGAGCCCGAACTTCATGAAGCCACTTGTATCATCTTAGCAGTGCTTGACCAACTATGTCATCGAGCTTGGCCCGTTCCGGTCAAAGCATGCGAATACCATAGCCAACCGATATAGAGTCGATCATTGTCACTAACTTGACAAATGAGAAGGCATGGAGCCGTTATATCACGAGAATGCGAAATTTAAGAAATATGAATTCATTAATCAATACGAAGAGTTCATAATTACCGGCATCGTTTTTTTTTAACAAAGTAGTACTATGACTACATAATCCGTCGGATCGATCTGAGGCTGAACGAAGCAATTATGGGCGCGTACCAGTAGAAAAGAGGAAAAAGCGGAAAGTGAAGAAGAAAGGCCCTATGGAAGTGGAAAGGGATGCGTAGAACCCTATTGTTGTGAGAGGGGGTGTCCTTGGATGCAGAGGATTCCATTCGAGTTTTAGAACCACCCAAAGACCAACTAGAATAAGGACATTCAATTCCGACTCAACTCAATCCTTGTAATCTTTGATGCATTTCATGCAAATCACATTGACGATCTATCACATGATCATCAGCCGTTAATGAGCCCTGATCGACTCAGTGTCTATGTAGATCTTCTATCATTGAAAGACTAAGGGATTACGGTGGCATGAAGGAATCCACTATCCTCAAAACTTTTTATAGGAGCTTAGGCCTCAGGGTATCCCAGCGACTATAACGAAATGCGAGATCCTAAAAGTTAGAAAATTCGCGTTGGAACATACCAGCATTGATTGTCTCGCGATTCCCCGTCTTAGGTTGGTAAACAAGTTTTCTTTTCCGTCGGGGATATTTGCCCTCAGCGGGGAAAAGGGGGGCATTAGTGCCAAGGTACCATGGGCCGAAACCCATTCTCCCTTCAGCGGGCCGCGACCCGACTAAGACCACGGGATGATGGCCCCGATCTATGGGCTGCTTAGTTTCCTCTATCGGTCAGGTCGAAGACATACCCCCGTAGGGTGGGATATACCTCTTAGACATTGTTGTCCCTCATGGCTAGGATAACCTCTTTAAAGGCATCTAGATGACCTCTTGAACTTGAACAAAGTATAAAGTCATGCTACATTAACTACTAGGGTGGTTAGAAAACATTTCTTAGAAGAGGCGAAAGTGCGGGATGAGATAAAATTGTATCTAAAAGGAAGAACGGTCATAACGAGCAGAGCCACGCTACGCCAGTTTTAGAGGAAATCTTCTACTTTCCATGAAAAGAGGATCTCCTTCCTTAGGGATAAAGGAGGAAAAGATGGAAGAAAAGAATTATGTGATTCCATCTTGAAAGAGAAGAGCATTTCACTCTCGAGGAGGCCGAATCTAACAAGCATCGGAGGCGTGAGGCAAACCCTTCTTTGTTTTCTTATTTGTTTTGCAGGTATTCGCTAGCTGGTTCATGCTTCAACGGTTCAGTGATTCATAAAGTTCAGGAGACCACATTCATGATCTTCAACTTCACCTCCGTCCAACTCGTCCTAACTCTTCAATTTTTTGAGCCAGCCCACATTGATCTATCGACTCATATTCTCAGTTATAATCCCCTTTGCTACGATCATTTATTGAAGGTAACCTCGATCCCGATCTTTCCCTCATCATATATCAATGTTTTTATTTTCACATTTTCTTTTTATCTTTTTGAAATCTCATTCATCTATCCATTTGAATATCATTTATCAAGGTTCACTATTTTTCGATTTTCTTTCTTTATTTTTAAGGTTTTTTATCTTTTGAAAAATTCCCTTTATCTTCCCATTTGATTCTGGCAAGTGGAAATAAACTTCGGTTTCAGGTGTTATTGCTAATTAGGTTCTCTCTTTTGGCATATTCATTTTCTTTGCTTTTCCCTTTATTTTTATTTTCTCAGCCATGCCACTCTTGCATTGTGTCTGATCTTGTAATTGTGATCACAGTGGCCTTAGACCTGAACCCATTGCCAATAGGTCCGACCACCGTGATGAGTCGCCGCTAGCCACGTCGTAAGACGGTAGGCTGTAGTATTAAAACCATCTTGGGAACGGACCGGAAGAGTCATAGAGCATCTGGGATCCCAGTCCACGTAGGTCGTTACATACATTTGGAAAGTTAGATTATGGATAAATGCATTGAGGCGAAGTGCGCAAAAATTGTTATCCATGGATTTCCTAATTTCCAAATCCCTTACTTCTCAGAAGATTAATCCTTGATAAGGAATAATTAGTCTTTGATAAGGAAAGAGAGATTTATCGTCAAAATCATGAGATTATTTTTCCTTAAATCAAGGAGAATTTCGAATGTAAAAGAAAAAGACTCCATATAAGAGAGAGATATGCAACTTCAACTGTGCTAACTCCCTTCTTTCTCTTCTCCACCCTTTTGTTGACTTAATCATTGGAGAGGCCATGAGCCTGCCATGCGTCGGGACCCACTTTTTCGGGTTTACTTCCCGCCTGCTTCTAATGCTCAGAAGGTCGAAGCAATTCAGTGCCAGCAAATTGGCATCGTGCGTAGGTCAAGGCAAAATGTCTCATCGAAGGCTTCATGAGAGCTTGGCTCCGATGGTTTCAGTAGTCTTTCGCAACCCGGTAGCTCAGGTAGTTCCCACTTTCCACATCCTAATTCGTCGACCTGATGGCAATGTCAAGTGCTTGAAGATCGATCCACTAAATTAATTCCTTCATTAGCGTCAGGACACGGAGAGAAAGTAGGAGGAACAAGCAAGAAATATGAAGGAGTTGCAAAGTCATGTTAAACGCTTATAACGTGAGAATGACCAGTCGCGAACTCAGATCAGAGAAAGTCGCGATCCTGGAAAAGGTATTATCAATAAAGTTTTCTTTAAAGCATTACATTTTGATCTTCTGATAGCCGCTTCGAAAGTTCGAGATATGGTGATATCACGCTAACACTTACGAAGTCTGGGCCATGGTTGATATCACATTGGCACTCCACAAAGTCCAAACATGATTGTTTTCTTGCTGACAAGTAAAAAAGAAAAAATGAAAAACCCAGATATGGTTGTTGTCTTGCTGGCATAAAAGCCCAGATATGGTTGTTGTCCTGCTGGCTTTTAAAAAAAAAAGAAAAAAGGAAAAGCCCAAATATGGTTGTTGTCTTGCTGTCATTTTTAAAAGCCCAGATATGGTTGTTGTCCTGCTGGCTTTAAAAAAAAAAAAAAAAGCCCAGATATGGTTGTCCACGGATAAATACACTGATTTCCTAGTTTCCAAATCCCTTGCTTCTCAGAAGATTAATCCTTGTTAAGGAATAATTAGTTTTTGATAAGGAAATAGATATTTTATTGTCAAAATCATGAGATTATCTTTCCTTAAATCAAAGAGAAATTCAAATATAAAAGAAAAAGACTCCCGTAGGGGAGAATTGTGCAACCATTCAGCTAACTCCTTTCTTTCTCTTCTCCACCCTTTTTTGCTAGCAATGTCGGAGAAGAGATCGGCACACCTCTTAGTCGGATTGTTTTGCGGGGTTTACTTGGCATAGCTAATGCCGAAGATTAGGACAATCAGTCTTGACAATTGGCGAGTCATGGAGACAAGCAAAGTCTCATCCAGCGACTCGCGAGCTTGGCTCGATGGCTTTCTAGTAGCCCATGCGCCACCGGTAGCTCAGAGTTCCCCTTTTCCATGTCGATTAAGTCCGACACGATTCTGATGTCAAGTAACCAGATATCGATTACTCGAAGATCAATTCCTTCATTGGCGTCAGGACATGAGAAAGCATGAGGAACAAGTAAGAAAAGATGAAGAGGTTACCAAAGTCATGTTGAAACATTTACAGTGAGAATAACCGATCCATGAGACTCAAAATCGGAGAAAGTCGCAATCCTGAAAGAGGTATTATCAATAAAGTTTTCTTTAAAGCATTCTATTTCAATCTTTGCAATAGTCCACTTTTCAAGTTAGGATGTAGGTTGATATCCTGTGGAAATCACAAAGTCGGACATGAAGTTGTTGTCTATGGCATTTAAAAAAAAAAAAAAGAATCGGATATGGTTGTTATCTGTGACATATTTTTATTTTTTAAAGTCGGATATGGTGATCTCCTAATGACACTTATCAAAGCCCGGATGTGACTCTAACCTCACGGCACTTTCCAAAGGCCGGACACCAGAACAAGCCCTATCACTAACAAATTGAAAATTTACCTCTGAGGAAAATTCTATAGGTAATATAAAAAATTAAAGTCGATGAAATTAAAGTTTTCTCACGGAATCTGAACATTATATTTCGTTGGTTGTTATCGCGTGAGTAAATAAGTGCTCGTGGAAAATCAATCGGTAGGTAAAATTCCTGCGGAAATTCCAGCTCGATGGGAATTGTGGAAAAGTTGAGGCCCGATCTGAAGTGGGGGCGAAATGCAGACAAAATTACGTAGGTAATATGTCGTGTGTACCTCCTGAAATCGGTTGGTATTTTGTTGGTGAGTTTATAGGTAATCAAGTCGATGAAATTAACCACTTTTATAGGCATTAAACCTGTATTTTGTCGTGGTTACTCACAATATACTTTGTAGGTATTTTGTTGGTGATTTTGTAGGTAATATGTCAGTAATTGGTAACCACTTTTATAGGCATTCCATTGGTATTCTATTTGTAATTGGCTATGAATTCTATTGATGATTTTGTGAGTAGTCGTCCCCATGGATTGAACATATACTGTAGATCTAGTTTGTTGAATAAATTATGATTGAAGCATTCTTAATTAGGGGGGGGGGCAATTTATAATGGTAGAATTGGCATGTCCTATTATGTATTTTACATTTTAGAAATATATATATATATATATATATACACGATTCTTAAAAGTAGTACCTTTTCATCATCTCACCCAAAGATGGGAAACAAACTGATCCGACCCATATTGGTCTGGTTCATTTATACCATGGATTAAAATATTGGTTCATTTGTATCATGATCAAAATAGGTCAAGTCATTTGGACCCACTTTTATTCGGAATTGTTTTTTATTAGTCAAACCCGACCTTATGCGGATAAAGGGCTAAAACGAGCCAACATGAAATTTTGTATTTTATATTTTAAAAACCTTTATTTTTTATTTATTTGTAAAAAAAAAAATTAAAGAATGAAAACCAATGTTAAGTAAAATTAATTGTTCATATCTGATTGTCCCAATGCATAATATTAAAGAAAAATATAATTAAAATCAATAAAAATTATTTTAATTTTTATGTTAAAATATTAAAAATTATATTTGCCATACATTGGTTCATCTTCTTTTCTCAAATTTTTTTTTTTCAAACAAAAAGAGAGGAAATAAAGAGAAAAAGGAGAAGCCGTGAATTGCAATTGAGTGAGTGCCTCACCAAAAACAAGCATTTGAAAATAGTCCTTGATTAAGTACAATAAATTAATAAACTAAAAAACAATATACCAAAAGAGTACTTTTCAACATGCAAGCAGGTCCACTGCATCCCATCTTCAATTTATCAACTAATGCTACAAATCTGCAACAAAATGTCAATCTGGAAAAAAAATGCTACCTTATTTCACTAAAATCAAAAGAATATCAAAGAAAATTTTTAGTGATATAGCTATACCAAAAATCTCGATATGAATAAACCCTAGTTTCATCAAATAATTTACTAAAAATTTAGAACAATACAAAACAAGAAAACTGGGGTAGGACTTAGGAGCTACAAGCATTAACAAAAATAAATAATATTAATTTTTTTTAAGAAATATAAAGAGAGAAAGAAGAGAGGAGAAGTCGTCACGGCCTGCAAGCATTAACAAAAAAAAAAAAAAAAAAGATTTTTAAAGTTTTTCAAGAAAGATAAAGAGATAAGAGAGAGAAAAATGCAAGGTCAAACCGATCATCGACGTTAATAGGGTGATACAACACCTGGTGCAAGGTAAGCCCCTGCACGTCCATCCTACTCAACAACTCCTCCAACTGCTTCTTCATGATCTTCAACTTCACCTCCGTCCAACTCGTCCTAACTCTTCAATTTTTTGAGCCAGCCCACATTGATCTATCGGCTCATATTCTCAGTTCTAATCCCACTGCTACGATCCATTTCTGACTGCGTAACCTCGATCTGATCTTTCCCACATCATTTATCAATGTTTGCCTATTTCCTGTTTTCTTTTATTCCTTGGAAATTTTTATCTCATTCATCCATTTGAATATCATTTATCAAGGTTCACCTATTTTTCTGATTTTCTTTTTTCTTTATTTTTCTGGGTTTTTTTTATCTTTTGAAAATTCCCTTTATCTTCCATTTTGATTACGAGAAACCGTGAGAAATAAACTTCGGTTTTAAGGTGTTGTTGCTAATTAGAGTTCTCTCTTTTGGCATATTTCATTTTTGTTTTCTTTTCCCTTTATTTTTTTATTTTTCTACCATGCCACTACTTGCATTGTGTCACAATTGTAATGTATAACGTGACTTTTAAACTCCAGGAATCCACTACTTAATGAGCCTCAAGCACACGGTCGCTGGCCATGAAGCTGCCCAAGTCGACTGTCAGATAAAAACCACGTAACTAACCAAACTAATGGGGCCTTAAAATCCCGTCTGAGATCCCAAGTCTCAACCCATTCTACCACATTTGAAAAGTCTGCTATGGATAAATACATTGAGTGCGTAAATTACGAAAAATTATTTATCCATTTTTCGCTTTCAAACTCCTTACTGTAAGATTAATTACAAGAAATAAATTGCCTTCTCGACAAGGAAAGAGAGATTTTATCGCCAAAATCATGAGATTATTTTTCCTTAAATCAAGGAGAATTTCGAATATAAAAGAAAAAGACTCCACATAAGGGAGAGATATGCAACTTCAACTGCGCTAACTCCCTTCTTTCTCTTCTTCACCCTTTTGCTAACTTAATCATTGAAGAGACGACGACACACATCTGAATTTCTTTTTGTGTTTACCACGCCGCTAATGCCCCGAAGGTCAAACAATGCAGGTAACAACAATTGGCACCGTATGTGGGAACTGATCAAAAAGTCTCATCGAAGACTCGCAAGAGCTTCGTCTAATGGCTTTCTCTCTCAAAGCAGCCCCTTCACCCGTAGTTCTCCCCAGTGTCTGCTCAAGACAGAAACAATGTATTCGTGTTCGTTCAAAAAACAGAAACCAAAAAAAAATATGAAGGAAACAAACCTATAGTACAAACAATAATTAGAAAGCAGATCTGAGCTCAACGATAACGTTGTGTCCTTAAGACGAATTTGGCCCCTCAACTTGTACCGAGGATAGTGGACAATCGTCTCCCAAGATAGAACGGATCTCGTTCCTCCAAAGTGGTACGGATCGGAGGACCCCGAAGAACTCAACTTGTAGAATAATCGAACAAAAATGACAGTGATGAAGTGAGGAGAATGGAGAATAGTTTTTCATACGCGGAAATGGAAAACAGAGTATAAATAAGCCAGAGTGTTCCACGAATGTATTATGTCTGCTCGAAAAATATGAACCAAACAATGTTTCTGTTCGAAGTGGGACACACATTTTGATTCACTTAAGGATTTTGTGGATACCAAAGTCCAACAATCCCCCACATGAATGAAAAGTTATGATATCAATACTCTCAGTGTATGCATGAGATGCCACGCATTGAGATTCCACGAGAAAACGTCAGATCGTGATAAGAGTCTGAGACTTTGAACTTTCCTTTAGCGGCTCACTGCCACTTTGGCCAATCAAGAGATTGATGTCTTTGAATTGTCGACCTTTCGTGTAAGCCTAGACAATTGAAATCACACAACTTTTTCTCGAACAAAATTGGTTCTCACTGTTATGTTTGTTTTGGCCATGAACACCGCATGGTCTCATGAGTGTTTTAGAGAATTCGGCCTTTGCAATTCTCACGTGCTTTACCTCACTTCACACTCACATAGGTGATTTCTCAACACAGTTCCATAATCATTAAAAGCTTTTGCTTAACCTTCACATATTAATATCGCCTTTATCCCGAATGGGTAAAACAAATTACACAAGACTTCACCGCCTTCATAACTTAGTTGTCCCTTTCAACCTAGATCCCGGGATCTCCAAATAACTAGGGTAGGTGTCCGCTATGATGACTTGTTTAGAGGCCTCCAAACTTATTCCCTTGGATGTTTTTTTGGTAACCATCTCTAGTTAGGCCTTTGTCAATGGATCCGCAATATTATTCACTCACATACTACCTATGATAATTCCACCAAAGAAGTTGTCTTATCGTGTCATGTCTTCGACGTGATGTGTCGAGACTTACCGTTATACATGATATCATCTTTGCTCCTTCCTATTGCCGCTTGACTATCACAATGTATACATACAATGTGGGCAATCGGTTTAAAGCAACTAGAATATTCTGTTAGACTTAAGCCACTCATTTCTTCACCGGCTTTATCTAAAGTAATAAATTATGATTCCATAGTGATCTACAATACAAGTTTGTTCGGGATGATTTAAGACATCGTCGTTTCCACCAAGTGCGTGAATACATTATCCACTTGTTGATTTTGTGTCTTACATGGTGTTATCCACCCCAGATCACAAGATTCTTCAAGTACGTCTGATATTCTATGTAATGCAAAGCATGATCTTCGCATGCTTTAAGTAGCCCAATAAACGCTTCACAGCTTTCCAATGATTTTCATTCGACTAACTATAACCGACTTAGCTTGCTAACTCGCACAAGCTTTGAACGCCTAGGCGCTTCATGACATACATTAAACTCTAGTATACTAGCATACTCATTAAATATTTTCACCCGCATTCTAGAAAGATGTAAAATTAACTGAGTCTTTATCAAGTACAATACCTAGATTCTCAGACTTTCCTGAATCGCTTCAATATATAATGGGATTGTGATGTATTAATCCTCCGTATGTCTTATGGATTTTAACCCTAAAATAACATCACGACTTCATATCTTTCTATTTCAAATTTATTTCTGCAAGCAAACATTTGATTTTCTTAATAGTCTCACCATCATCATCATATAAGTATATCGTCTACATATAGACATAAAATGGCAGGTGCTAACCATGAGTCGCTTAACATATACATTTATCCACTCATTAATTCTTTGAAAACATTCGACAACATGACTTCGTCGAATTTAGCATGCCATTGTTTTGGTACTTGTTTCAATCCATGTAGTGACTTGATGTCGACATACTTTTCTCGCTTCGTCTTCAAATAAATGAACCCTTCAAGTTACCTAAATATATTTCTTCTTCTTCCAAATCTCCGTTTAAGAAGGCCGTTTTTACGTCTATTTGATGGATTTCAAGCTTATACACCGCTGCTATAGCAATTAGCATCCTTATAGATGTAATTCTAGTAATAGGTGAATAAGTATCAAAATAATCAAGACCTTCTCATTGCTTGTATCCTTTTACTACAAGCCTAGTCTTATATTTATCAATAGCACCATCCACTTTCATTTTCCTCTTGAAAATCCACTTCATATCAGAAAGTGGCTTATTACCGTGGAGGAAGGTCAACCAATTTCCATGTATGATTCGACAAGATGGATTCAACTTCACTATTGATACTTTCTTTCTAACCCGGCTTCCGGCGGTCACGCCTTCCTTGAATGTCCGAGGTTCATTCTCCAACATATACGTTAAGAAATTAGGTCCAAAAGACGGGAAGTCCTTGTCTCTTTACTACGCTTCCAGGGTTCATCCTCCATTGATCACTTAGATATGTGATTCGAGACTCTATTATTATCAATGGGACTCATATACTATGTTATACAGAATATATTTTCAAAGAACGAAGGGTCCCTTGATTCAATGATCGTATTGACATGTATATTTGGGATCTATAACTTGTGAACAAGAAAACGATATGCATTGCTATTATGAGCATATCCGATAAAAACACAGTCAATAGTCTTTGGTCCTACCTTAACCTTTTTAGGCTTAGGAACCGCAACCTTAGCCAAACACCCCATACTTTGAGATAATTCAAGCTAGTATTCCCTGTTTTCCATTTCATAGGAGTTTGTCAGGTCTTTCTCAAGTGGTACTCTATTTAAAAATAAAATTCACGCTAAAATATTTCCCCACAAATTCTCGCGGGTAAACTAAAATATTTAACAACGATTCATCATTTCTTTAAAGACCTAATTCCTCTCCTCCACTCCATTAGATTGTGGTGTATATGGAGCAAATCATTTGGTGAACGATACCAAACTCGATACAAATTTCCTCAAATGGAAATTCATATTCACCTCCTCCTCATTACCCTATGATTTTAATTTTCTTGTTCAACTGTTTCAACTTCTACTTTATAAGTCTTAAAGCATTCACAACCTCATCTTTGTTACTACAGAACATAGCAATACCGCGAGCAACTCATCTATAAAAGTAATAAAATACTTATTACCACCTTGACGGTATTGATTTCCATATCACATATATCTGTGTATTAAATCTAAAGGTTCCGAAACCTCTATTATCTACAGAGTGAAAGGGGCTAAATTTAGATTCAATACATACTTGGTATTTCACTCGACAAATAAACTTCAAGTAACATTCCATATTCATTAATTTCTTTATTGGCTTATAGTTAACGTGTCTTAGTCTAGCATGCCAAATGTTTTATCTACAATCAGATGATCTTGAATTTGAATACTTTCACATGATTCTGTAGCTGATAGCTTATACACAGGCCGGTGACCTTGAATTTCAATATCTACAACAAGTGAATGGCCCTTGGATCTAAGATCTCATGCACTTTTCTCGCCGAGAACTCATCTGGCGTGAAAGGAATCTGGAATACGCATATCTTCATCAACTTCGCTCCTAGTAACTTAGTTTCGAATAAATACTTTCTCTACTGAACACTATTGGCACCCTCATACTGGGGATGGAATCGTCATCATTTTCCTCGTGGAAATTAATATTCAAATTCCTCGCGTGAGATAAGAATCAGCCATCAATGTCGCCGTAAATATTAGTAGGCCAAAATTTGATGGGCATGGAGAAAAAGTCGGCGTTTCGCCTTCCATTTACCATTTACACGACTTAATCGTCCCATAAAGCCACTTGCATAACCCTTTCGCCCATTCTATAAACATCAACGCCATAACCACCGGCAACATCCATGGTAAGTTTTCCATTACCACCCAAATTTGCAAAGCCCAAGAGATTTTCCCCACCTGGAATTTCATGGAAGCCGAGACTCGACACAAGCCCTGGTTAAACGAAAATCCCTGATAATGCTCATCTCTATCTCCATCCAAATCTAATTCCCCCTGAACCATTACCACTTTCCCTACTCAAATCTCTCGGGCTCCGAGGATTCCCAAAGAACTTTCATACATTATGATGGGATCTCTCCGAGTAGAGATCGACTCCAATGTCCCGAAACTTTTTCCCCCGCATTGCTTCCTATAAAAACCTAACAGCCACAAAGAATATCAAAGCTTCAATCAAGGCTTACATACAGAACTCTAAAGAAACCCCAAAATGAGAGAAACCATAACCCTAACTCAGAAACCTAATACCGTATAACCAAACACACACTTAGCACAACAAACTGTACTAAGGAAACAAAAGCAAGAAAACGAGAAAAGCTTCGATGGTTTTCGCGGAAAACAGTAAACAAGAGAAAAGGAACACCGTTTGATAAACGTTACTGAAGATTTAAACCCTTTCGTAGGAATAATGTAAAGTTGCGATTTTTGATTTCCTGCAGACTTTCGTTCTTTCACAAAACAATCGAATAATTCTTTATGTAAAACGAATAATCTACAAGACATAAACGAAAAAAAAAAACTGTTAATTCAATTAAACTAATTAACTAAATACCAAAATTCATCTTAAGATTGTAGTTCTCTAGTCTTCGTTCTCAAGACATAAACAATGTATTCGTGTTCGCCTAAAAAAAAATAGAAAACAAACCTCAAGAAGACAAACAATAAGAATTAGAAAGCGCATCCGATTCCAACGATAACGTTGTGTCCTTAAGACTAATTCTCTGGGCCCCTCAACTCAGACCGAGGATAAGGGACAATCGCCTCCCAGATAGAACTGATCTCGCTCCTCTAAGTGGTACGGACGGAGGACCCCGATGAACTCAATCAGAATAATCTGTACAAAATGACAAAATGATGTCGAGAGAATGGAGAATAGTTTTTCGTTATCATGAAAATGGGAAAACAGAGATAACAAGCCGTGACTTCACCAATGACATGTTCTGCTCGAAAAATATGAACCAAACAATGTCTATTCATAGACACACATTTTCATTCACTTAAGGATTTCAGGGATACCAAAGTCCAACATTCACCACCGTGAGCTTCGACTTCGCTTCCTTTTCCATCCGATTCGTCCATTGGCGCTTGCAATGTCAAGCAACCCGATGATCCAGTCGCCCAAAGATTAATTCCTTCATTAGCATCAGGACATGGATGGAAAGCAGGAGGAACAAGCAAGAAAGATGAAGGAGTTGCAAAGTCATGTTGGTAGCCATGCTTGTGAGAATGACCGTTGCAAACCCACTGAGAAAGTCAATCCCTCGAAGAGTGTATTATCAATAAAGCCTTTTAAAGTACATTATATTTCACCTTGCAATAGCCCACTTTCAAAAGTTCCAGACATAGACCGAGTATTCGAGAAGTTACAAGTCCGATATGGCTGGAGCATCCCGTTGGCACTTCACAAAAGTCCATGGTTGTTTTCGTCGACATTAAAAAAAAAAAAAAAGTTCAACATTATTGAGCTGCCCCGCTCGGCCTTTTTAAAAGCTTCTTATATATTGTTGTTCATTGGTTTTTTTTAAAAAAAAAAAAAAGCCCAGATATGGTTGTCCACGGATAAATACACGGATTTCCTAGTTTCCAAATCCCCTACTTCTCGAAAGATTAATATTTGATAAGGAAGAATTAGTCTTTGATAAGGAAAGAGAGATTTTATCGCTAAAATTATGAGATTATCTTTCCTTAAATCAAAGATAAATTTGAATATAAAAGAAAAAAACTCCCCATGAGGGAGAGGTATGCAACTTCAACTGTGCTAACTCCATTCTTTCTATTTTCCACCCTTTTGTTGACTTAATCATCAAAGAGGAATGTGCCACCACCATTGACTCCCCATTTTTCGTTGGTGTTTATTTCGCATGCCTAATGCCCCTAAAGTCGACAATCCAAAAATGAAACAATTGGCGCCTGGCTCGTGGGAACCGAGTGTGTGTCTCACTGAATGACTCGCAAGGGCTTGTCTCCAACGGTTTTCTAGTAGCCCTTCTCCACCAAACAGTCTCGGCGTCTCCCTTCCACATCCGATTCATTCTACATACAGAATAGTTGGCAACCTGATGATTCACGCCTCCAAGATCAATTCCTTCATTGGCCTCAGGACATGGAGAGAAAGCATGAGGGATAAGCAAGAAAGATGAAGGAGTTGCAAAGTCATGTTAAACTCTTACAATGTGAGAATGACCAGTCACAGACTCAAATCGAAGAAAGTCGC
This sequence comes from Tetrastigma voinierianum, assembly GCA_016808115.1. Classification (NCBI taxonomy): domain Eukaryota; kingdom Viridiplantae; phylum Streptophyta; class Magnoliopsida; order Vitales; family Vitaceae; genus Tetrastigma; species Tetrastigma voinierianum. The sequence continues at coordinate 76,844 of JAEQBH010006962.1, read as the reverse complement.
AATCCTGGAAGAGGTATTATCAATAAAGTTTTCTTTAAAGCATTCTATTTTCAATCTGCAATACCACTTTCAAAAGTTTAGATATGGTTGATATCCTCACTGACAAAAGTCCATACATGGTTGTTGTCCTGCTGGCATTTAAAAAAAAAAAAAGTCAAGATATTGTTGTCGTCATGTTGGCATTTTTAAAAGCACATATATGGTTGTTGTCCTGCTGACATTTAAAAAAAAAAAAAAGTCCAGATATGGCTGATATCCTACTAACACTTATCAAAGCCCGCATGCGCCCTAACCTACCCACTTTCAAAAACCGCACTCGGCTCTAAGCCTATTGACATTTCAGTCGACCAGCTTAAGCCTACTAGCCATTTCGGCGCTCTACGTGACTCTAAGCCACCACACTTCAAAAGGCTAGACTTGTGGCTCTAAGCCTGCTGGCCACTTTCTTAAGGTCAGACTTGTGGTTCTAAGCCTGTTGGTCCTTTCTTAAGGTTAGACTTATGGCTCTGTCGCTTAGAACTTTCAAGGCCGCACTTCCGCCCGAGTCATTGCACTTTCAAAAGGCTAATTTGGCTCTAAACTCGCTTAACCCTTCTTGCTGGGACTCTGTGGCTCTAAGCCCATCGCCCTTCTTAAGGCCGACTACAGGGCTCTAAGCCCTCGCCGCACTTTTAAATGTCAAAATGTGGCTTCGCCTTTACCGGCACTTTCAAAGTCCAATGAAATCCTAATCACCGACACACTTTCAAACTAGACTTCCGCCTAAGCCCGCTCCCTTAAGGTTGACTCCTCGGCTCTAAGCCCGTCGGGCCCTTCAGCGACTTGTAGATCTAAAGCCCCGCTAGCACTCAAAAGTCTGGGGCCTTGTGGTTCCTAGCCCGTCAGGTGCACAGTTTTAACACAAGAATGGCTCACCTTATGTCTTTCTCTTCACCACTTAGGCAGCCGTGAGTCTTGTTCTCACAGGATTGATCGGGGCCGGGACGAATCTACCAAGGCCCTTTTCAATTCCATCTCAACTTCGAGGTTTTCATGACTCATTGGGGAAGAGCCTACCAGGATTGACTTTAAAAGATCAGCAATGTGATGCCCTAAATCCCTGGGGTCCGTTGACAACCTGTCAACCGGCGAAAAACCTGTGTCTCATGTCATGAGACCCATACATGAGTAAAAATGGTCACTTGAGCTACACATCATACTCATCAAAATACATCCAACTATATGGCAATAGTTTCAAGAGTTATACATCACTCTAATACAAAACATCTATTAAAATTTAGAGTTCTAATACATGTTTTACAAAATACATGTCAAAGCCACAATCCGGCTTTCTTCTCAAAAGCGGCCTTTAATGGGCGCCGTCTTCTCGAACACTCCCTATACCTGAAATAATGATCCCTCAACAGGGTGAGCAATGCCTAGTAGTGATAATTTCCTACATGAGTTACTCCCCACCTAAGTGCACATGTAATGACAACCAAACACACTCAAGCAAATACATGATCCTACTTGAATGTCTGCATGATATGATTTGAGAATGCGACTCACCCTTTCCCACTTCAAGCCCCTCAATGAATCCATCACTATGTTCTAGTTCAGACAGTTCTGGCTTAAAACAAAAGGTTTTTTGTTCTCGAAAACGACGCAACAGTTTCCCCGATAAATATATCGATTAACCCTCCGAGGCGAATTTGTTGATACAATCCTCCAACAATTCATGGGCCCCTCCGACGCGGAATTGCTGGACAATCCTAACCCACCCTCCTAAAATCTTCCATTGGAAATCCCTTTCACAACCATTTTCCTTTTTAATTTCTTTCATGTCACTCACACTCCCTACCATTCTAGTGGTGCTCCTATGGCATACTGGATACATTATACATTTCAAATTGAATTCATGCTAATATATTTTATATGATATATTAACAAAAATTAACTCACAACATCATGTTATTCAATTCTTAACAATAACATCAAAATTAGCTCACATGGCTAATCAACAATCCAATTTTATTCCAATGGCTCTCACACAATTATATTTTATATAATTCAAACACTCATGTTAACACACTAAATTTTCATGCATTAACAACTTCTTTCCACACACACTCAAAGTCATTCATCTTAAGCAATAGTTTGCTTACAACACACATGGACCATTTTCGGTTCAACAAGCAAACCGAGACTGCTTTTGCCGCCTCACATCCGTAAATGGCTGTCCGTGGGCACCCTCTCACCAAGCATCGGTCCTGGTTCTTTATAGAACTGAATCCATGGCCATTTCTCGCCCAACATCTAAACTATAATTTATTACATAATTATAATATTAGTTACACAACAATTCAAAGGATCATCCAAAACGTGTCTCAAACTTCTAGCATGTAGTCCCGAATTTTCGGGACCGATCAAACGGCCTCTCATAGCCTCATACAATTCAAAGCATTAACAAAGCTCTTAAAAAGGGATTAAATCAAGTAGGAGAAAACCCCTACCTCCCAAAGTTGTCGAAAATCCACAAACCGCGCTACGCCGTGATCCCTTGCATCATAGAACAACCTTACGTTTCGTTCGACGAGAACCAACGGCTCGACGCCGAATTATAGAGAGAAGTCGACCTTCTTCTCTCAAAACCCTCTTTTCAAAATCTGCTCTCCCCTCTCCCACTGACGGATTCCTGCAAAAATGGAGAAGAGATGTCTTCGGTCTCTCATTGCCACATGTCGTGTCATCATCAATTTATTCGGGATTTCTATCCACTTAACCACTCATCACCTTTGATTTTCCTCCAATTAGGAGATGTCACATGTCCCCATGGGCCCCACTTAGCTCTCCTTGTTTAACTAAATTTGCACATGACATAAGCACCTCGAGCCACCTAAAATGTGCCAAGTGTCCTCGTACCATCCCGCCCTCGAAAACGTGGGAAAGGACCCACCGTCCCGAAATCTCAACGTGCAGTTAGATTTGGCGAGACGATTCCAACCCGTGAAGTCCGTTTCATCATCCGAGGATCAGAAAATTCCGATTTTGACCGGAATTACCATTTTACTCCCTTTTTTTTTCATAAAATTAGAATTTTCTGGTTTCACACTTCTTAAAAAAATTTCGTCCCAGACCCCACGCATACGCAAGATCACTCACATGCATATGCAGCCTTACGCAACTCCAAGACCATGTTGATTATGATAACCCACATAAGGTCACAATTACTGACAACCCGATGGCTGTCAACTCATCCATGTCAAGAATGACATCAACACCCGATACGTCTACCACCCGAAGGTCCACCATGAGTAGAATCACTGATATCTCTGACTCACAATCCCTGACCTATCAGGTCAACTCTCACCCTACATCCTAGGGAAAAACATCCACACATGGCTTCTCTAAAGGCCTCAACCTCTAAGCCCAAACCTATCACACAAGATGCATTAATGAACATGATGCATCGTAAAACAATGCGTATAAAACGCAGACTTCCGTATGTCCGGCTACTTTGATGCTCAAATTACTATACCATGAGACCCTCCGCTCCTAGGACAATCTCGCTCATGTGCCTGTGTCGTGGCAATGGAACACGCTCATCTCGCCCGCCCCGACCCGAACTCGGGCCCTCAGAAACCCCGCGCCACCCGACCCACGCGAGGTCCCGCCCACGGACCCGGCCTCGCGGCACCAGGTCGTGTGGCAACTCGGGATCGACCGGGCTTTTCTCGACCATACTGGGTGTGGATGAATAAATCAGATCCGCCCCGCCCTACGTCGACTGAGATTGCATTGTCTCCTAAAACTCAGATCCCCGCCCAAGGGCAATCCTCCCACATCCGAGCCGCCGATGCTGGAAGCACACCATCTGGGTCCCGCCCGAATAGTGCAACCCTAACCTGGGTCCCATTCTACGACGGGATCGAGGTGTCCCATAACCTTGCCTCCGTGGGCAATCCCGTTGAAAGTGTCCAGGCTATCGGCATAAGTAACATATCATATGCCTTGCCTGACTAAATGCCCCATCCTGGCCTTGGTCCCGTCTCTTGAGGTTTCAGGCGGGGCCAGGTCTTCTACTTCTTTCCCTGGTCGAAGAAGATGGATTCGTCTTCCTTAAGACTCGGGAAGACTCCATATCTCGATGTCTCGATGTCAGTATACCCTCCCTCTACGACCATCGATGATGACGTGCTTAAACGCCGAGGTCGTCGACCTTCCCCGCTCACTCATTGCACATGCCCGTGCCATAGCGGCGACTACATTCCCTTTACAAATTCCTCAAGCATATGGGCCCTCATTGACAAATACCAGGCGTGATCAGCACTCGCACGACCCCACGCTCTTCCCGCGACTAGCCATCTACACATATCAAATGACAAGTTAAGTTTTAATGAAGTTTCTCTAAGGTGTAAACACAACCCCGAGACACTATTCACATATCAAAAAATTTCATATATTAAATCATACTAAATAAAAATTTTATTTTATTTTATTTTTTTCCGTTTTTACACAATCGTAAATCCCCAAAAAAAAATTCTCACATTTTTTTATTCCTTAGTATTCGCTACTCCTAAAATGCAGTAGCGTAGACAATTGCAGTTTATACAAATCAAAAATTTTAAGAGTTAAATTTTAACCCGTTTTCTTATGCAAAACCTGGAATAAATTTTCAGAATTTCACAAAACCGATATGTTCATGTTCAAAAACTGGAGCAACTGTCCAAATTATTTTTTTTTTTCATTTATTCCTGGATCATTCTACCCAAATTTCCTCAAACCTCAAACCTCAAACCTCAAGGGTTATATTTTCTCAACCCTAGTGTTCAACATTTTCCTATATGTTATTTACCAAACATACAAGCACACAACACATACAACAAACATCATGTTATACACCTAAGCACACATAAAACACACGCATGCAAAGGTTCTTAATCCTCGTCGTGGATCGCCCAGGGTAATCACATACCTAAACCCTAACATCAAGTTATACCAAGTTGTGATGCTCTTACAACTTAATGACCACGACCTAAGCCCAAGTCCCTCAAGCCCTAAGTATTCGTATACCTAAGCTATGATACCAAGCTATGAAGCTGATATCAGAACCATATTATAAACACACCCACCGAGCTCCCAAGGTAATCATTTACCTTAGCTCTGATACCAAGCTGTGACGCCCCAAATCCCAAGGGTCCGTTGATAACCCGTCAACCCGCGGAAAGCCTGTATCTCATGTCATGAGACCCATACATGAGTAAAAATGGCCACTTGGGCTACACATCATACTCATCAAAATACATCCAACTACATGATAATAGTTTCAAGAGTTATACATCACTCTAATACAAAACATCTATTAAAATTTAGAGTTCCAATACATGTTTTACAAAATACATGTCAAAGCCAATCCGCTTTTTCTCAAAGCGCCTCTAATGTGGGCGCCCGTCGAACACTCTCAGATTTCTGAAATAATGATCTCGACAGGTGAGCAATACCCAAGAGTGATAATTTCTACATGGGTTACCTCCCACCTATGCGCACATGTGTAATGACAACCAAACACACTCAAGCAAATACATGATCCTACTTGAATGTCTGCGATGATATGGATGAGAATGCGATCACCCTTTCCTACTTCAAGCTCCTCATCACCCCTCACGCATGCTTAAGCCAAGAGTGAGAAAAACACCGTTTTCAAAACAAAAGGTTTTTTGTTCAAAACGCATTTCACCGAGTTTCGTGGAATATATTTGATTAACCCTCCGAGGCGAATTTATTGATATCCTCCAACAATTCATGGGCCCCTCCGACGGAATTGTCGACAATCTCCTAACTCCAATTTCTTCGAAAATCTTCCATTGAAATTCCTTTCACAACCATTTTCCTTTTTAATTTCTTTCATGTCTTGCACTCACACCTACCATTCTAGGGTGCTCCGGTGCATATGGGATACATTATGCCATTTCCAAACAATTCATTCTAATATATTTTACATGCATATATAAACAAAAATTAACTCACAACATCATGTTATTCGATTCTTAGCAATAACATCAAAATTAGCTCACATGGCTAATCAACAATCCAATTTAATTCCAATGGCTCTCACACAATTATATTTTATACACTTCAAACACTCATGTTAACACACTAAATTTTCATGCATTAACAACTTCTTTCCACACACACTCCAAGTTATCTATCTTAAGCAATATTTTGCTTACAACGCACACGACCATTTTCAGCCCAATGAAGCAACCGAGACTGCTTTTAATAGTCTCACATCTGATGCAATGGGCTGTCCGCGGGCAAATTTCTTCATTAGCTATATCTGCCTAATTTCTTGTGGAATCAAACTACGGCCATTTCCGCCCAACAATTACTTCAAACCATAATTTATTGCATAAATTATAACACAAGCCACACAAATAGTCCTTGGACTGTCCAAAACATGTCACAAACTTCTAGCATGCAAATCCCCCAAATTTTGGAACCAATCGAAACGGTTCTCTCACGTCAGGAGAAAATCCTTCTTCATTTCTGAGCACGAAACTCCATAAAACCTCTACCTCTCGGAGTTGTCGAAACTCCATAAAATCGATGCCCACGCGTAGCCCCTCGCAAATACAACAACTTTAGCTTCGCCTCGACGAACCGATCAGTCACGAGAATTCCAGAGAGAAGTTGGACTTTCTCTCTCTAAAAACCCTCTCTTTTTCAAAATTTGCTCTCCCTTCTCCCACAGCCAGATTCCAGAAAAAATGGAGAAGAGATGTCTTATTTTGTCCCTTCATTGCCACATGTCAAGCCATCATTGGCTTATTTGGATTTCTTATCCACTTATCCACTTACCTTTGATTTTCCTCCAATTAGCAGATGCCACATGTCCCCATGAGCCCCACTTGGTTCTCCTTGTTTGACTAAATCTACACATGACATGTGGAACTCTTTGCCCACTCAAATGCTAAGTAGTTGTCTCCGCGATTACCCCCGCCGCTTCGAAACGCTGGGAAATCTTAACGTCTCGAATTCAACGTAAATTCGACGCGTGGTAGCTAGATTTTATGCAGACGACCTAACGGTGAAGTCCGATCACATCCGAGATCTATAAAAATTCCGGATTTTGAACAAAATTACCATTTTACCATTTCTCAAAAAATTAGAATTTTCTCGGGGTTTCACAAGCAAGAACAAAATGTTCACCCTTGGCGACCTCTCCTGGAAGTGGATGGGGGATGACTAAGGATGATGGGGACTATGTAAGGAAAGGGGCTGGAGCCTAACTCCTGCAAGTTCTTCACTGACAAGAGGAGCTCGTTGTGCTCCCTCTTAGTGATCTCGAGTAACCGACTGATGTTGAGAAACGTGCGGTTCCCACATGCTTTGTATCCAAATACACGTTCAATGCATGCATTAACTCTCCTAGTCCCTTCAACTTTCTTCACTTGAGGTTTAAAGTATCAGATTTCTTCCCCGACTTAAGACACCAACCTCGCCTGGGAAAGTGGGGACATTGTGAGCACAAGGGCCTTGTGCAGACTCCATTACTTAATAAAGCCCAACGCCGTGTCGGGCTGGCGCCGTCCGCATCATGAAGTGGCTTAAGCCGGTATGCCGTATTAAAACCATGCGGGAATAACTAGACGGGAGAGTCTTAAAATCCTGTCTGAGATCCCGAGTCCCCCAATCGGCCATTCTACAACATTTGGAAAGTTCGTTATGGATAAATACATTGAGGCGGAAATTACGCAAAAAGTATTTATCCACGAATTTCCTAATTTCCAAATATCCCTTACTTCTCGGAAGATTAAGAAAGAATTAGTTTTTGATAAGGAAAGAGATATTTTATTGTCAAAATCATGAGATTATCTTTCCTTAAATCAAGGAGAAATTCGAATATAAAAGAAAAAGACTCCCCACGAGGGAGAGGTATGCAACTGTAGCTGCTCTAACTCCATTATTTCTCTTCTCCACCCTTTTGCTGACTTAATCATCGGAGAGGCAGCCGACACAACGCTTCCAGACCCCTTTTTTACAAGTTTACTTCACTCCACTAATGCCCCGTAGGTTAGACAATCCATGTAACAACAGTAATCATGTATTTATCATGGTTGGCTTATTTTCAAGTTTTTCTTTTATCTTAGATTTTTAGGTGTTGCTACAAATTAATGTTCCCATTTTTTGGCCTATTTCTTTTTCTTTTATTTTTCCCTTTTTTTTCTCACAACCTTCAATTTCATATTCCCCTCATGTATTTATCAAGTTTCGCATGTTTCCTGTTTTTCTTGTCTTTTGGAAATACCCTTTACCAGTCTATGTTTTTTGGATGACTATAGACGGTGAGAAAATAATCCACTTTGGTTTTTAGGTGCTAGGTGCTGCTATAAATTAATGTTCTCGTTTTTGGCATATTTCATTTTCTATTTTTGATACTTTATTTTTTCAATCTTTGTCAGCAAACTAAGAAGATTTAATACTTTACTTATGCATTTATTAAAAACGTAGAAGAATTTTCATATTTATGGAAGAAGAGTTAATGTTTTAATGAGAAACATTTTTTCTCTATAATCTAAAATATTTATATAAATATTTCTTAATAACTTTTATTTTTTAATAAAATATGATTTTATGTTTACATTAATATTGGTAGAACGTTTAAAGTTTAAAAATTCAGGATAAAGGAAGAAATCCTATATTCAAGTTATAATATTATATTATAACAAAGTGATTTGTGGTTAAAAATAAAATAAAATATGATTTTATAATTATATATAACTTACCAAATATTTTTTACAAAAAAACTCTTTATTAATTAGGAATTTGAAAAGTTTCCGGATATATTCGTATTCAACAATCTAGATTTGTGGTTCAACACCATCCTTACAGTGACTTAACATTTTATAATATTGATTCAAAAATATTGATTTGACAACTGATAATATTGATTTGGGATAAACATAGATAGGGAAGATGTTAAAAATTAATGTGGATGCCCCTAGATGGCAGCCATCCAAAGGATCACTTTTTTGTAAAAGAGTTCTTTTAAGAGTAGTTTTTTATTTTATTCTTTTATGCATAGAAAGAAGGGCAAATTATGTATCAAGTAGTTAATTTTAAAATAAATATTAAGTGGGTATGAAGAATCGAAAATCAATGGTTTAGCTATAGGTAAAATATTTATGTTTTAGGTAAGAAATATGTGATTGAGGATGAAGTTCTGAAAATGTCCCTCCCCCATCATAATCAACAAATCTGACGTGTTAGAGCGTGTCCACCCAAGAGATTTTTTATATTTTAAAATTTTCACCCAAGAGATTTTTTATATTTTAAAATTTTAATAATCCGTTTTTGTTAAAAAAAAAAAAAGTTTTATTACCTATTAAATAAAATATTAATTATTTTTAATATTTGATGTGTAATTCCAGAACTTGTATAGGTATAAGTTAAAAATAATAACGATGTGAATTTAGATAAAGATAAGTTACTTAAAATAATACGATTGCACTTTTTATAGCATATCGCTATGAAAATAATAATGATAATTGAATTAGACGTTATGGAAATAATGATAATTCAATTAGACGTTATGAAAATAATAATGGTAATTCAATTAGTAATTAATTAATTAATTTAATGAAAGATGGGTAAAAGGCACTCTTCCTATCAGACACCCTAAGATAAATTTGACAAGAGAATAAATCCTTTCTATTCTTCTTGAGTTTCCTCTCTGTACCGGTAGAATTCCAGAGACGCACATTGATCTAGGTTCAAGAACAACTTTCTATGTAAAGATCTTCCTCATTTTATTTTTCTAGATTTTGATTTAGATTCTTTAATCTTCTTCGCCTTAGATCAACCCCAAGAAGTTTCTGGATTAGATTTACCTGCTCCTTAAAAAAAAAATAATAATAAAAATAAGGATTTGTGGTGTCATATTGAATTACTTTGAGTATGAGAATGAAAAGATGAAGGATAATTTTGAAAGAAAAATAATGATAAACAAATAGGATAAATTTGAAAAGGTCAATTTTGTATAAATATATGTATTTGATAAGTATTTAAATATATATGTATTTTTGACAAGTAAATATTTTATTAAGGATTGAGAATTTATTTGATAAGGAATAAGGATTAGAATAATTATTTAACTATTATAGGAAATAAGATTCACAATAATACTTGTCACAAGATTTATAATCATAGTGTAAAAGGCTAGATGTGTATTGTGTAATAATATAATTCGTAAAATATTATTAATATTATTTCTTTCTAGTAAAAGATTTAGTTCGGATTAAGAGAATAAAAATAAATAAATTATTAAAATAAGATCCGAAAGGAATATGAGTTTTATAAATTTGAAAAACCAATTTAATTCAAGAGTTATCATTTCTGAACATTGTCAATATGTACTGAGGTGAACAAAAATAATATAATTGTTAAGAATATCAAATTAGAAAGTTTTAAGAATAAATAAGTAATGATGATAGTCTATCTCCTTATTATTTTAGGAGAAATATTTCATTAAGGTGAAATTTTCTGATTAGCTCCTTCAAAGCTGAAGACTTCTTCGATAGTATGGATTCTAATATGTTTTTCGAAAAATTATTATTTTTATATATATGTACGTGTAAGGGATATTAATGCAGATTTTTAAAAGAAATTGTTTGTTTTTACTTCATTCATAGATAAAAATTGTTTAACTAAATTATATTATTTTTTTTGCTTATGAAAAGTTTTACTTGTTTTATTTATTTGAATTATCCATGGATCAAGAAAGTAGTTTTTGTATGAATGTACTTTTGAGATTTGTTTTGTTTTACAAAAGAAAATGTGAGATATGATGTTTTGTAATTTGAAATTTGAATGATATATTTGACTCGGGTTAGTTCTGGTCATTAACTTAATAATAATAATGACACTATTCTGCCTCACAACGGGATATACAGTTGACCTTTGGCATTTTCTCAAGCAATGTACTGATTTGAACCTCAAATTTGGGTGGGTTTGGTTAGAGGTTAATAAGACAAGAAATGCTGTTCCTCACCCACCTTAAAATTAACACCTATGCGCTACCCATTTGAAAGTTCTTTATTTAAGTTCCACATAGCGAGTAATGAAAATTTGATGTTGATGGCCAGGAAAAATATATTTGAAATGTATTTGATTTTGGATTTGATATGAAAGTGTTTGAATCGAAATTTTATATGAAATTGTTTGGATCACATTTGATATGAAACCGATTTGAAATGAATGTGAGAATGTTTTGAAGTATATTTTGTTAATGTTATTTTATTTTGAATCAAAAGTTTTGATGAAGCATCTGTATTGTTATATGATTTGAAAACTTTTTGATCCATGAAGCGTAGTAGTATTTCTTATTGAGAACTTGTTTTATTTCGTTCGTTGACATATTTTCGGGTACTTTAGTTTAGCGAAAAGTGATGGCTAGGTTGGGGATTAAATAAATCATTAGGATTTGATTATAAGCTTTATGTTGGTCGTATTGGCTTCGTAAGTTAAATGTTTATGTGAAATATTGGGTTTTGAAAGTTGAGAAATGAGAAGAGAAATTGAAAGTCACTTGGATGAACATTCGCTTTTTATATTAGTCTGGTTTGGATTTGAGAGATCTCAAATATTTATTTATATTCTGAACAATTTTATATGACATGCATGTCGAGATTTGAATATTTAAGTAATTTTTATCGGCATGAAATTTTAATTTGGAGAATTCTTATGAATTTAGAAGGTTTGAATTTGGAGAATTTATGAATTTGAAAGTTGCCATTACTCACGAATATGTGTTTGGTAATTGGGCCAATCAGGATTCTGAGAAAAGTTAGTGTAGTTTAGACCTTGGCCTTGGTAAAAGCAGGGTGTGAATTGTGGTCATCTTGCATGGAGTGGAGTTTGGGCGTGACATGATGTCTAAAATTTTATTAGTCATAAAATAACCTTTTTATATTTTTAATTTATTTAAATTATTAAAATTATTAAAAATTAAGTAAAATAATTTATATTATCGAATTAATTTATTTTATATTAAATGAAATTTATATCTTATATTTAAATTTGAAAGGATAAACATAAAGTAAATAAATGCCCAGAAGTATAATAATTTATAAAATAATATTAACAAATAAAATTATAATAAATTTCATGTTAAAATTATAAAATATTAAAACATTCAATAATACAAATAAAGCACATTTGTTGAAAACATCTCAAATCAGTCAAATTATTTATAAACAATAATCCAGTATAGTAAATACGGATATCGGTATTTTGATTTCACAAAAATATAAAAAACATAAATATAAAAAAAATATCATAAATATCTCAATAGATATTTTAACAAAAATATCCATAAAATATAAATAGTTCAAAAATCAAATTCATAAAAATATCCATAAAATTATTATTTATTTTTAATAATTCATTTCTAAAATTTTATTACTCATGGATAATCTTTTTTATATTTCCTTTAATTTATTTAAATTATTAAAATTATTAAAAAAATAATGTTAATAATTTATTTTATTAGATAATTTATTCCATAATTTAAAATAAAATTTATGCATTTAATATTTTAAAATATAATATTCAAAATTAAACAAAATTAAAAGGATAATATAAATTAAATAAATGTGAAGCTATAATAATTTTTAAAAATAATATTAACAAATAAACTGATAATATTACTAAACGCATAATTATTCAACAAATGATAATTTGTATTATTTCTTATGGTTCTACCAAGACTGTTAAGGTAGTATTTATTATTAAAATATCTATAATTTTATTTTTTAAATTCCATTTTAAAATTTTAACCAGACAAATACGGTTGGTTATGGGCTTCAATTTCAAAAAATAAAAATAAAAACAACCTAAAAGTAAATATTTATCTTTTGTTCTATTTTCTAGGTTTTGGATTTTGAAACTTTCAAATTTTTAATTAGTTATACTTTTTTAAACTTACATGGTATTTTATAGATTTGAGCTTTTACTCATCTTCTTCATCTTAAGTAGTTTTTATCCATATTCTTTGCGTTCATGATAATGACATATTAAGATTTGGATAAATCTTCTTCATCTTAAGTAGTTTTTATCCATATTCCTTGTGTTCATGATAATGACATATTAAGATTTGGATAAATCTTCAAACGATTTTCTTCCATATCTTTTTTATTTATATTTTTGTTTTTTATTTTCTATGGAATTAGTTTTTTGAAGAATAAATTAATTAAAATTATTTCTTGAAGAAATAAAATTTATTTCTACAAATCATTCAATTTTAATTTTAGTTTTATAGATAATTATTCAAAAATAGTTTTAATATGTTTTCTTATAATATTTATGATGTTATTCAATAATTCATGTATTAATAATTTTAGTTTTATTAGTTTCAATCAAAATATTTATTTTCATAAATCTATAATTGTGTGATTATTCTTCGATATTTTTATTTTAATGTTTATTAACATATTTTGGATAATATCAAATATATTAGTTTTATTTTATATTTGTAATATTAAATATAGTAGATTACAAATTTTATTTTTTATTCGATTTTTAAACCGAACCGAATGTAATTGAATTAAATTATTTTAGTCAGTTATAATGAACCGAACCGATTTTAATGGTTGTATATTTCTAATTTGGTTTTAATTTATTAAAACTCGTATCACAATCGATTCTACATAATTATATACAAAAACCGAAATTTAATGAACTATGCACAGCCCTACTCTCATGTCAAAACATGCATAGCTGTCACAAAATTTGTAATGATTTTCCATAAGGGAGGATCTTATGTATACATCAAACTATGAACCCTAAAATTTCCCCCATGTACTTTATAGTTTATACCTTATTATCTAAAAATGAAATATGAACTACTTAATAGTCATGTATGTAAGGGGGAAAAGGGCTATTGGCACTATTCATTATGGTAGTATTTATGATTGTTAAGATAATACCTACAGTTTATTAAGATCGTACATTAAGTATATTGAGTCGCACTTGCTTCCGCAATAAAGCTAACCATTGGGGCTAAATTGTGGCTGAGCTGAAACACTTTCGTTACTACCAAACATGGTTAGAAGTCACATATTAATAATTTTAATTATTTAAATAAAAAGGAAATATTGAAAAGGCTATCCCATGAGTGAAAATTATTGAATGAAATATTAAAAATAATTAAAATTTTATTTAAAATATTATAAAACACTTTAAAAAAAGTTTTTTTAAATTTTTAAAAAATAAATAAATAAAAGATATTGAAAAGAATTTGAGATAGTTTTTAGAAATATTTATCATAATCATACCTTAATTACATTTATAACATATTTTCTATATGTATTTTGTTCTTAATTAGATCAAATTTGTAAAAGTGTTTAGAATATTTTCTTTATGAATTATGAATTATGAATATTTTATATTTTATGGATATTTTTTAAAATATTCATCAAGATATTTATGATATTTTTTTATATTTATTTTTTAATATATATTTCTATCCAATCAAAATATATTTATTGATATTTTGATTATTATTTGAGTGGTGTGAGATGTCCACGTGTTTAACAAATAAAGATTCAATTGTTTTTTAATAGTTCCAATTTTGATTTTAATTTAATTAAAAATAAAATAAAAGCTAACTTTAGTTTTAAAAATATTCAAATTTTGAATTTAGTTTTAAATTTTTAGACTTCAATTTAATTTACTTAAAAGTCTAAATAAATTAAATTAAAATTCTAAAAAAATGTCAGACATTTTACTTTTAAAAATAAAAATATTAAGACTCATTTTTGATTTTTAAAATTACACAAATGCACGAAATTGGCTCTATGTCCACGTATTTGCTATTTTTTTTCAAAATTAAAATAATTTTCTACAAATTAAAGGATGTTTATAAACTTTGAATCATTTCAACAATTATTTTTAAAAGAAGTAAATTTAGACTTATTTACACGCCATCTCGCCACGTGAACTCGACACAGTATGATGCAAAATTTTGCCTCTATATTCAAATCTATTTGTCACACAAGACAGTACGCTTAACGACCCAGATAACCTCGCGAGCCATCAACCCGACTATGTCAAAAACTCCTGGCCAAACCGACCGAAAGAGTCTGACTCGAAATGTTAACGAAGTCGAGTCGAAGAACTCAGAATCGACTAAAGTCATGAGAAACTCGTGAAAAAATTTTCAGATGATAAAAATTAAAAGTTTTCTTTTATAATTTTGATATCTTACTTTAGGGGATGCTTCATAAATAATATATCTCTATTTTGTATTCTTAAAAATCATAAATTTTCATTATTTATTTAGTTATAAATATATTTATTTTTTAAAAAGAATTAATTTTCTTAAAAGATTTAAGAGAATATGAGTTAGAGAAGCCTCAACCCAAGCCTAAGCCTAACCTTATGCACCTTTAATCGGCCGATAACTTGGAATTTCCATCGGATCGACTCAATTCAAGATTAGAATTTTGAAAAAATTAGGGGTGGTTCTCAGAATTTTAAGAAAACATAGTGAAAGATGAGTAGTGTTATGCCTATATGATATGGTTTTTAAGAAACCCTATATGATTTCCTTGTTTGTCACACGCCGCCGAGGTCACATTCAAAGAAGCGTGCTGTAAAGCAGAAGAAAACCTATCCGATTCCTCCTTACATGTTACCTATGCGCTTCTTTCCTTACTCTTCTTTGTAATTATTCGCTTCTGATTCATCGAGATTTTCAAAGAACTAAAATGTAACATAAAGCATTAACTCAATCCACCATGGAACGTAAAACATTTACTTGTCGGGGCTAAACATCGCAGAGCCGTAAGACTCATACGGGTTTCTCGATCCCCGGCCCCGAGCCGCCGTGTCACCTCTTCATAGATCCTTCGTGGATCGGGATGCGGGGATGGAGGTACTGGCCGCCCGATCCGATTCGTCCCCGTTAAGTGTGGGCGGAAGAACAAGATGGCCTCGACGTCCTTCCGTCGGGTAAGGGTTGTTCCCGAGACGGGAGTCACGGTGGCGCAACAACCGACACCCATGTTGTGAAATCGCCGCCTCATGTTTGTCCCGTGGCATGGTCCTACCGGGTCGGATCGGGAATACATGCTCAGTAACGATGTGACGCTATAAAAATCAACGCCTATGGCTCGGAATATGCGGCTGGGGCCGCGATCGGGACTAAAATTCATATTCCAACCAAGAATGGTGTGTGTTATGGCATCAATCTCGGTCGATGTAGCGACTACCTCGCCACGATAAGTTTCAGATACGCCGGAGATCTGGCGATACTAAGAGTTGGTCCACCTGGATGGTTTTGCACATTTCGTTATCCGATCTCTAAGATGGTGAGTCGATGATCTCCCGGGCTCGTGATGTCCCATTTGATGTAATTGGTCGCTTCTGGGTCGCTGGGTTCGTTCAATGGGTTTTCTCGGTCTGCACTGTCCCGAGAGTGGCTCCCGCACAATGAGGTGTTCCCAAGGCAATTTCTTCGCTGTTGGATTGTACCGGGTGTGGATTGTGTGATTTTGCTCGTTTGCTGGTTGCGTTCCTACCGTGGCTTATTTAGTTTCGGGTATCTGGTCGCTCGAGCCCGATGCATGGGTTTGCTTCTCCTTTTGCCGGTGTAGGCCCGCTTTTAATCGGGTAGGGCCGCAAGTTGGCCTCGCTTTTATGGGTCCGCTTCGCTGTCTATCATACGCCTGCAGGCGGCTTGTTTGGTCGATTTCACGGCCAAGTAAATGTTGATTTTCAGATTCCGGTCGATGCCCCTTTTCCCATGCTCCATAGGGAGGTGTCATTCATTTTTCGCTCCTGGGAACCCCAAGCTTCAGACTTCTTGATTTGCTTATGGGCATTGCCCTTTTGAAATAAATTATTAATTATCCAAAAAAAAAAAAAAAAAACATCGGGCAAAGCAAAATGAGCATGCATTAGGCCATCAACGCGGCAACTTTTTTTTCTTTTTTTACTCCATAGTTACTTTGATGACTAAGCATCGTGATTACTTCAAATTTAGAGGGGCCTCTTTATTTCTTTTATTTTATTTATTTTAGGTAAACTACTTCCCTTCAAGGTTCGATCTTTGCTCGTGAGGCTGAGAAGTGCCCTCATCCCTTCTAATATTGGTCACCTATGCAGTAAAGGCTTGTAGCATTAGGCTCTCTAAGATTTCTCTTCAACTTTTTAGCCATTACATATATGTTTTGTTCTTTGTCTATACTATGTTGTTATACGACTAGTGGAGTTTATCATATGTATTTCGCACGTCTAAGTCTTCTAGTGGACCACAAACATCTTCACACTCCATGGACACTTCAAGAGTAGAGGAGTTTTATGTGAATATCGAGGATGAGATTAAGTGGAATCTATATGAACTTAACGAAAAGTAGCGATGTTAATTTGGAAACTAGTGAACCCTCTCCTATCACTCACATCGTAAAGAAAACCCTTTCCAACATTTTAAGAGACCAAGCAAAGATCAAAAGTTCGGGATGATTTTCTTGAACCCGAAATGATAAAAGCGGAATGGTTAGCGTGTAACATCAGAATCTCCTTTCTATCTTGGCAACTAAAAGCACTACTCATTTGAACCTAATATTTGGACACTTGTTCTAAAGGCAATACACTTGAAGCAACAACAGATTACCCTTACCATCTCATTCAAGTATCACACAAACCAATCTAGATTTGTTGCTCTTGCATAATGGTAAATTTGACATGTTAAAGATGAGAGAGGGGATATCACATTTGCTCACGATGCATGAGCATCCTTTCACTATCAGAAGAGAAGGATTTAACTTCATGATGAAGCGGGAATACCACAAATGATCAGTGTGTCTCGGCCACACTATAAGAAGAATGTACTCCTTCAAAGTCTACGATTGGTGTTAAGAAGCTGCAAGCATTGTTGAAAAATGGTGGATCGAATTAGTTTCACTACGTATTTGTGGCTGTATCGTGGCCACAAAGCGGATCGAATATATGGCTGGAATAAAATTATTTTGTGATCTTGATTGAAGCTTCGTGCTTAGTGCTCAACTTTCGCTCACTTAATTTCCTCCACGAAGGTGCAACAACATAAACGATTGCATCTTTAACATGTTTAAGGGAGTGGGAAATTGAGAACAAAGTAAGTGTGCTTATATTTTTTGCTATACTTATATTAGTATTTTTTTTAGTTGTGATTTGTGAACTAACTGTCAATTTCTTTCATTCTCTAGGTTTTCACAATTTCGGGCCGACAATGCAAGTGCAAATGACTTTCAGATTCGCATACTAAAGGATAATTTTGCATCTAATAAAAGGCTTCTATGCAATGGTGTGGTCATGTTCGTTGTTGTGCACATATCTCAACATAATGGTTCAACATGGTCTCGAACAAGTGAAGAGCATCATTGCAAAAGTCCATGAAACCGTGGACTCAATTCAGCGGTAGGCAATCGACTCAAATCCGCCCAGAACTCATAGCCAATACAACGTGCAAGAGCGAAAATTAGTCCTGAATGCAAGACTCGTTGGAATTCAACTTGGCGACATGTCGGATCGTGCCATCAAGTTTAGAAAGGCATTCTTTTGATATATGCTTTACATGATCATAATTACGGTTGTCATTCCAATGGGATTTGATGAGTGGGAAAAAGATTGAGAAATTGCTTCAAGTCTTAAAATTTTTAAAGACACTACTAATATTATATCGTTCTCAATTATCCAACTTCTAACTTGGTTTCTTAGTGAGGTGCATAGATTAAAGTGTTGTTGAATAAAAAAATTCGAAGTCTCCCGATGATTTTGAGCTGTGGAGTATGGTTCAAAAACATGAAACAAAGGTTTGACAAGTATCAAGTGAATGCAATATGCTAATGGCAATGAGCTTGTCGACCCTAGATTGAAAATGAGGGCTCTAGAGATTACATTCCCCAAAATGTTTTCTTTTCGTGATGTAGTCGGAGAACATTAGTAAAGTTAGAGATGTCATGTATCAACTTTATGATGAATATGTAGAATACTTTTCTTCACTGTTGAAGAAAGTGAATGTGAACTGGCCTTCAAATGCTCACGAAGGAGGAAGTACATCAAGTAGTTTCACTGAACTTTGCAAGTGGCTATAAGTGGGCAAGAAGCGTAACCCGGCGGAAATCGAATCCTTGATGTGTGTATCTGATGAGGGCTTTTTCATTTCTCAAGATTATAAATTTGGCTCGCTCAGTGGAAGGAAAATCTACAGTTTCAGATTTTGTCTGGTCAAGAGAATAGCTTCGGCAGTCGCTCCAATCACCATCAGGGCTTCTCGAGGCAACTCTTAAGGCTCGAGGTCAGGTATCATCCCCATGTGTCTTCACTTCTCTGCCCGTAAACAAGCAAATGTGTTGATATGCATGTGTGATATTTGCGTAGATCCCTCCATGGAGTGCGAAAAGAAAAAGAACAAGGTAAGAACTACTTGTTAATCATTTTAGTTTACTTTTTTTAAACGTATAAAATACTTACATTTTGATATTATTGTAGAACAAAGATGAAGATCAACCTAAAGAAATCTCTTATCCCACTCCCAATACCTCCAAAGGAATCGACAAACCCGATAATTCAATAGGTTTTACTATGAAATTAAAAATTGACATATTTTTTACTTCACTTTATTTATTACTGATGTTTTTACATAGTTAAATATTATTAATAACAAATTGTTATGTTTTTTGTAGGTGTTTGTGGAAGATGTTTTGACGGCTTGCTTGATCGCTATTTAGCTCCTCGATCGGGAGGTTACATCACATTTTCATGATTAGTTGCAGCCCTTGAAACCTAGCACCTATCATAAAGCAACATCGATTATTTGAAGTCAGATCCTAAGAATATGCTTTCAAGTGTATTTGTTTAATGATACCCATAGCAAGAGATTACTTAAAACTAAAGTTTTGATGCTGTAGTGACCGCACTCGATTTTGTGTTTTGACTCACCGTAGTTTGCTCTTATTCATTATTCGTTTATATGATAATAATTAACAACTAGGAGACCATTTCGAAAATGACATGGGTCCAATATTCCAGTCGTGTTCAATTCAAATTCGTTCAGTCGAAGTTCACTTCAAAGCCCGAGTTTCTCGAGCTCGAAGCTCGAAAGTTCGAAGTTCGAGCTCACTTCGAGTTCAGCCGAAGCCGAAGCTCAGCTCTGCTCTCGAGTCTCCGAGCTCGAGCCGAGTTCGTGGTTTTTATGCCGAAGTTCGACCGAGCTTCATTTTTCAAGCCGTGAGAGCTTTCGAGCGCCCTCGAGTCGAGCTCGACTCGAAGTTCTCGAGTTCGAGTCGAGCCACCGAACCCCGAACTCGACTCGCATCATTAGCACTCTGTTGATGGTATGTCAGCTACTACTAATATTCACTTTTCCGCCAATTAAAAGAAAGTTAAAAAAATTAAGGCATCAGAAGGAAATCGACGTAGGGATGTCACTGCGGGTAGAGTGACGTGGCAACGAGCACCCAAGGGCCAAGATTTTCCAAAAAGCCACGTGATGAATTTTATTATATGTGTGAGTACCTTGGCCTTCAGGCCTAAGCCCACTACCCAATAGTGTCCGCTCTGGCCCATCGCCTGACCCTCCTTATGAAGCGGCTCAAGACAACTTAGCATATTAAAGTAATGTGGGAACTAACCAGACGGTAGAATCCTAAATCTCGTCTAAGATCCCAAGTCCCCTAGCCGACCATCCTATTTCATATGAGAAGTTTGTTATGGATAAATATATTGAGGGAATTACATGTAGGATATTTATTCACAGATCTCCCAGTATCCAAATATCACACGTTTAAAAAACATAAATCATTAATAAGAAAGAATTATTCATTCATAAGGAAAGAGAGATCTTATTACCAAAATCACGAGATTATCTTTCCTATAATTACGAGAGCCCGAGTATAAACAAAAAAAGACTCCCACGAGGAAATGTATAACTCTTAATCGCGCTAACTCCCTTCTTCTATTCTCCGCACCCCTTTGTCGGCTCTAATCATCTATAGACTACCACACCGCCCCACTTTTTTTTTTTTTTTTTTTTTGTAGTTGCCATTCGCATGGGCATCACACTCTTCAGAGGCTCATCATCAGCATAACGAATGGCATTGTCAATGGAATTGAAACAAAAAAGTCTCATCGAAAATGACGACATGCAAGAGCTTCTCGCCGGGGATAGCCTTTCCAAGAGCCCTCTTCTTCGCCATACCAATAGCTTCAAGCACCTGCCTCATTCCACATCTAATTGGCTTCTGGACGCAAGGTAATGACCAAGAATCCTGGCAACTCAATGTCCAAGATCAATTTCTTCATCGACAAAGGAAGATACAATGAGAAGAAACATGAGGAGCAAAGTAAGGCGTATTTGAGGGAATCGCAGATCGCTTGAACATCTACGCGTGAAAACGATCAAGCTGCATACCTCCAGCAGAAAGGCGTGATCTGGCATAAAAAGATGTGGCAAGATACGGTAAGGCACCATACCGCCATGATAAAGAAGGAGCCCATCGCCCCCGACGATGCGAGATGTCCCAACAAAGTACTCAGTCTCTTCGCATCTTCGCCAAACCTCTCCTCAAAGAAAAGTAATATCAACGCTGTGTCGTATAAAGGCACTCGTGATCGCGGCATTCAAAGAATGCCGATAATGGTTGCTCCGCCAGCAAGAAGAGAAATAGGCCAAGGGTAGAACCAGCCAAACGAAGTGCTCGAGAATGCATCTGCATTACCCAAGGGCGTAATGCCGCCCATATAGCTAGTATATCCCGCCTTCGGTACAGGACCTACGCTCTACATACCACCTGCAGTAACGATCCAAAGTCCCGACAACATGCTCTCCTCGCCCCTAAGGCGACACGTTCTCGACTACGAGCCGTCACACAGGTTTGCCATACCAACTTTCACTATGTCGACATGATTCGCTTCATCGAATTTACGATCATATGCTCCATTACAATCGGGGCGATGACTTTGAATGCGGGCAACGACCTTCTACTATGCAAAGTTTTCTCCAGCCTAGCTCAGGAGGCCCCGGGTGATCTCAGCTCGGGTTTCACAAGCTCCCACAAAACTCAATAAATTCGTTTTATGAACTTTGGGGAGCATTCATCTCGCAGCACCTATGCTCAGTGCATCAAAAAAGGAATATTAGTTCCCTACAAACTATTTTGAAACACATAGAAGAGTCTATACGGGACTTCACAAGGAGGTTCGGGCAAGTCCAACATATAGAATTTTACAACATGGATGCAGTCCTTCATGTAACACCCCGAAATATACCCTAATACAACACGTTAGCAGATTCAGAGATAATTGAATTTTCAGAATTTAATTCATTAAAATATGGAAAGTTAGGAACCCGAAAATTTCAAAACTTAAGGACAAAATCGTGAAATTGTCCAAAAAGGGGCATCAAAGACATGATTAATAGGATTAGAGGCCAAAGTATAAATAATAGGAATTTAGTGTACTAATGGAAGTCGGGAGGGACTAAAAGGCAATTAAAGGCAAATATGAAAAACTTCAATTATAAATAGAGGAGGAGACCAAAAATGAGTTATTTTTGTCTCCAAACAAGGGCTTACGGGAAGGAGAGGAAGAGGAAGGAGAAGAAGAGGAAGAAAGGGAGAGATCAAGCCAAGGTATGGAGACATGACTTTCGCGATGGATTTCGTACATGATTTTCAGGCACAAACTACTGGGTATGGATTGCTGTGGTTTTTTCGAGATTAATTTGGTTCCCTTTTCTAGGGTTTTGTTGGAAAGACATCCTAACTCTAGATTTAAAGGAAATTTGGTTGAAAATCCCTAGTTGATCATAATTAAATATGGAATCCTTCACAATTTCCAAGTTTGTAAAGTTTAGTGAACGTTGGTATGAATCCTTGGATTCTTTGACTAATTAAAAGTAATTGTGGAGTTGTTCGAGGATTTCATGTTGACTTGAAGGAGGATAAATAGAAGAATATGGAAGAGAAGTGATGAAAAATGGTGAAATTACCACTCTAGGCAAATTTCGAGACTCAGACCGATACACCTTGAACTCACAGACCTAAGATAGGTGATGCAAGAGAGCAAAACCCGTACCCAGATAAATTTCAAACCCGTATCTCCTCGTACAAATTTCTCTAACCGAACCTCAGACTGCATGTGCCAGCTATACCGTACAGTGGTTCCCCGCGTACTGCTTTGCCATTTTCGCATATTTAAGCTAAAATTTCATTCCTAAGATAAAAGGATGAAATGGCGGAGAAATGTACTGCATCGGGAAAGTAAGCTCAAGTTCGAAGGGGGAGCAAAGTTTATGCCCCAATGATGTGTTACAGTTTCATACGACAGTAGGAACGCCTAAGACTGCATTAAATGACACGTGCCACTTCCGTTCCTAATTAGTACTTCGCACGCCTGCTTAGTGCTTCGCATTCCCCGCTGCATTTCAGTACTTCGATACTCCCGATTAGTACTTTGCATTCGATTAGTGCTACGACACTCGATTAGTACTTCAAGACTTGATTAGTGCTATGACACTCCTGATTAGTACTTTGGTACTTCCGATTAGTGCTACTAAGATCATTCCGATTAGTGCTACGACACTCGCTCGTATTAATGCTTCCTATGACTTCTGCTTTATGCTACTTGATCAGATCAGATAGTATCTTCTGATACTTATTGTGTTTGGTGGCCTACTCGCTATTAGTACTGGTCTAGGTTTTCCCATAGTTATATGATAATAACCCGACAACGAATAAGAGGAAACGATATGTATCGCTCTAATCATTACCTACTGCATTTTGGTCACGTAATAAGCTCGTAATCCTACTGAGTCTCCGACCAAACATAAGTCTATTATAAGTGTAAGTTCTGCATAAGTCCATGATATGAATGCATGCAATTTCTGATATCTGTTATTGTTATACGCTTATTATAACTGTGTATATGCATATTACATATGTTTCCCACTAAGCGTAAATCTTAGCACGGGTTTTAATCCGTGTAGGTACAAAAGAAAGAGACAGCGATATTCCACATTCTGCCGGGCCAACACACGAGTAGGGTTCATCGATCGTAGGTTCTCAAGGCTCTGACCAAGACATGTAAAATGTATAGTTTTCATCATGTAAACGTAGACTCGCATCGTATATGTGACATCAGAACACCACTACTGGGTGGTAGTTTTATTTTTGGACTCTTGTATATGATATGTGGATATAATTATAAGACTCGGGATATACCAACGCCCATAAAGCAGTAAAGAGTCCCAGCTTTATGCTCGCCACCTCAAACTCGGTTCAATCCTCGCCAATCGGGTCGGACCGGATTCCGGCGTGACACTCGTAATCTCGAAGAAGCTTCGAAATGGGTCAACTCCCTTATTCCACTCGTTGTCCCTAGACCCGCAAGCAACAATGGAAGAGTTATACAAACGGGAAGACATATACTCAACGTTAGAGGACAATATCCGAGTAGCAACCTAGACACTATGACTACTAATCACCTCGAATGGAAAGATGTTTCATTTAAAAAGTCGTCCGCATCCAACAAAGGTTAGAACGAAGACCGAAAGTGACCCTTAGACCAATCCCAAAAAATGAGAGAGCCCCCTAATTCACCCCCCTGAATATCTCGTACGAAAGGATGTTGCCCCTCATCCACGACTTACCAGATTTCAAATAGCCTGCACCCATCCAGACAGATCCTGCTTAAAGAAACAAATCCTTGCGATGCGATTATCATAGGGACCATGGACACGAAATTGACTGGTGCTGAACTCTAAAGTTCCTAGTAGAAAAGCTGATCAAGGCAGGACACCTCAAGAGGTACCTCAAGGAAGTAGATCAGGGGGTGGAATCGAGGCATCCCACAGGTAGAATTACAACCAATCCGACGGCCCCTCCCAAACCAACCATAAACTATATACTGTGCGGTCCGGCTGATGACCAGTATCAATCAAAGTGCTAATAGAAGAAACTCGTCAGGGCGGCTACGGTTAAGGCCAGGGTGAATGCCGTCAACACAGAAAGCAACCAGGGAGAAGCTGAGTCAATAAATGGCCCCATATCCTTTCCTTCGGTTAATCCGAACATGGTCATCAGGTTCTAATTATGATGCCTCGCACTTAATTTCATATTAATGGTTTTGATTCGTGATAAGGTAGTCGGTATCCCGGGCATGCAGCTAGACTTACTATAACTTCCAAATTCCTTCATCCAGATTGCTTTCCTGCATGCTAATTTAGTTTCCGCGAACCCTTCCGTTTCAACGTGGAGCAACTACAACGACTCTAGGAGATGTCATACTCCCTGTGAAAGTCGGGCCAACACTCAATGTTATATGTTCTTACCAAGGACTTAGGCCTTACAATGCCTATATAGTGGGTCGGACTGGACAGACTCCATGAAGCTTGTACCTTCAATGTACCACCAAATAGTAAGCTATCTAACAAACGCTTAAGGTGTTAACCTTTAAGGCCACCGGCTACACGATGCTGTTATCAACCCATCCACTAGAGCAGAGAGGAAGTGCGCTTCAATGGGCCTCCCCTGCACGATCAGACTAGCGCATAACAATCACAATAAGCTGCCCAGATCAAGGCGGAAGAAAAGGACCCGCCGGTTATGGATCCATTGGAAGAAATAGAGTTGGACGGACCAAAGAGGTTCACCTACGTTAGCTCCCTCATGTCCAATGAAGAAAGGGAGCAGTTACGACTCACATTGCTATGCAACATTTATGTATTCTCCTGGAGACACTCTGATATGGTTGGGATACATCCGACGGTGGCTTCTCACAAATTGAAAGTCCTCCCCACTGCCAAGACAATAAGGCAAAAGGTGAGGCGATTCCACCCAAGTCGACATCAGATCATTCAGACGGAAGTGGACAATCTCCTGGAAGAAGAGGGATTGTGCGGAGGTGTAAGCACTCGAACGGTCGCCAATGTGGTGGTGGTACCGAAAAAGGGTGGTAAGTGGCAATGGTGATGGACTACACCGATTCAATGAAGCATGTCCTGCTGATAGCTTCCTCACACGATAAAGATCAAATTGTGGATGCAACAAAGTAGGCATGACATTCTCGTCATTTCGGACGCCTTCAGTACCCAACAGATTCCTATGCATCCGCCCGACGTGGAGAAAACAGCCTTCATCACACCACACGGATTGTACTGCTACAACGTAATGTCGCTTGGCTTGAAAAACACAGGGGAAACTTATCAAATGATGGTGACCAAGATATTTCTCAATTCATCGTGATGTAAATCCATGGAGGTTTATATCGATGATATGCTCGTCAAATCCAAAGAAGGCCCCGATCACACAAGGCATCTACAAGAAACCTTCGAGCTATTGCGAAGACACATCATAAAACTTAACCCATTGAAATGCGCATTTGGTGTCAACTCGGGAAAATTCCTGGGCTTTATGGTAACGCAGAGGGGGATAGAGGCTAATCCCATCCAGCTCAAGGCCATAATGAACTCTCAAACTCCGCCTGCAAAAACCGCGGTACTTTTCCCCGCCCGATCCGCTTTTACGGATTCGAACCGAAACCGGATGCCCCGTTATCACTCATGTAATCACTCAAAATCAACCATAATGATTTCACCAGAGCAAACCCATAAACATTTACATTTAACAAAATACATTTACAACGGGCGTGATTCAAGCTCACAAAGATTTACAAATGTATATTCGTATACAAAATGTTTTCGCAAAATATCAAAGTTCAAAAAGAAAAAACATGGAATGAATGCACATGTCGGAGACAATCCGAATTTCTTCTTTATGACTCGACGCCCTCGACCTGGGTCCCGCTTCGATCGCCATTCCATCACTGATACTACAGATTGCAAACAATACGCCAAGCATTTTCATGTTTGAGCTGCTCGATACAATCCATTCTTCGCTCGCTTAAATCAAATCATGCAATTTAACACTTCAAAACTTTTTCAAACCTTTATGGATGATCAATGTAAATACAATACATACACTTGTTTTATATACACCGGCTTATAGCTTCATCGATCATCCTAAAATACACTTTCATGGGGTTCACATTATTTCACAATCTCAAATCAATTCAATTATGCTCACACCAATCTGGGCCTGGGTAATTCAATTTAGTTATACCAATCAATTCATTATTCCCAAACGCACTTAACCCATGTCTTCGATATACAGATACCGTGAGTTACGACACCTGCCCTACCGGGTCAGCAGGCCCAAGATAAGCAAACCCGGCTTTATAACACGCACGAACTCGCTGGCCGACCGTTATTAAAAATCAATTAGTGAACACTAACATACTGGCCCCGCTCGGGTCAAGCATCGGAGGACACATCAATACAATCGTCATGAAAAGAGATCGCGACTAATTCTATTGGTATAATGCACCGCCTTAAAAGGAACTAAACTAAGCGTAACATTCTATTAAGGGCGTTCAAATCTTTTATAGCAAAGTACAGTACAATATGTACATTTGTATAAATAGTTCACTTTCAATAGTCATGCGATTTTCATATGCAAACATTTTACAATAAATTCCTTCAAATCATTTAAAACAATTCAATATGCTTTTCTTATGCATTTAGAACAAGCCTTCAACATTGGAACGAATAGAAAAAATAGAACAAACATGCAAAAACTTGAAACGAGGAATAGAAGTTGGTAGAAAAAATTTGCACTTTTGATTCCAATCCTCGTAATCTCAATCTCAGCTTTGATTTTCTCTCGTCACTCTATTCAAAAAACCATTAAAGAACAATTTTATTCCATGCTAAGCAGCGGTTTTGGTTAGATTGCTTTTTGAGTTTAATTTGAGTTCCAATTTCAACAAACTATATAGATGGATTTTCTGACTCAATGGGCTTTCCATAGAGTCTAAGAAACCCAAAACGGAGTTCGATTTAAGAAGCAAGTGACCTTCCGTTGGAGGTCACACGTAATCAAACCTCAATGTTTACCCGATCGGCCGAGGTGTCCCCGACCACTCCGAGCTCAAAGATGACACCCACTATCCTCCACAGGTATATGAATGGAATCTTTGACTCAATGGGCTTCCATAGAGTCCAAGAACACCGAAACGGAGTTCGACAAGAAGTTATGACCTTCCGCTGGAGGACACACGTAGTCACACCCAAATTTGAGCTACCGACCGAATCGCCGAGCTGACCTGAACTGGCCGAGCTGACCTAATCTCGGTAAAAGGACCATAACTTGGTCTACAGAGGTCTGAATTGCAAAATTCAAAAGCCTAACATCATCTTGACTCAATGGGATTTCCATAGAGTCAAAGAACACCTGAAACGGAGTTTGGACGAAGGAGTTATGACCTTCCTAAGTCGAGGTCACATAGTCACAATCCAGCTGAGCTGACCCGACTCTCGCAAAAGGACCATAACTTGGTCTACAGAGGACTGAATTGAGAAATTAAAAAGTCTAACATTATCTTGACTCAATGGGCTTTCCATAGAGTCCAAGAACACCTGAAACAGAGTTCGGACGAAGGAGTTATGACCTTCCAAAGTTAGAGGTCACACGTAGTCACACCCAGCCGAGCTGACTTGAATTGGACGAGCTGACCTGACCTCAGTAAAAGGACCATAACTTGGTCTAAAAAGGTCCGAATTGAGAAATTCAAAATCCTAACATTATCTTGACTCAATGAGCTTTCCATTGAGTCTAAGAACACTCAAAATGGAGTTCGGACAAAGGAGTTATGACCTTCCAAAGTTGGAGGTCACACGTAGTCCAACCCAGCCGAGCTGACCTGACTTGGCCGAGCTGACCTGACCTGACCTGGCCGAGGTGCACTGGCCGAGGTGGTCATCGTCGAAGCCAGACTCGGGCTGAGGTGCACTAGCCGGAGGTGGTAATCGGACGAGGTGCACCGGCCGAGCCGTATTGGCCGAGCCGCACCGTCTGTGGAAAAGTAGGCCATAACTTAGGCTATGTGAGGTCCGACCGGTGTACCAAAAGCCTAAAATCAAGTTCATTGATGTGGTTACAATTTACCGGAAGGACTCACTGCCAAATTCCCTTTATTTATTACCCAAAAATCAGTTCTAAGGTCCATCAAATGCGTAGGATCGTAACAGGAAATTTTCTCGTTCAAATTCGTACTGCATCTTCCAAAACACATCTATAGGAGCCTTAGAGAGCTCTTCACTCAACCCTAACAAGAAATGAGTTTGGGAGTTTCCAAACCCAAACCATACACAAGATAGAGGGTTCCAAACCATATATCTATTCTTTCTATACCCAAAACTAGACAAACCCATACTATTGTACAAAAATCGATACTTTTCCATACTAACGAACAAGTTCCATACTCCCATAGTTTACATAAATTGTACCTTCTTTTCCTTTCCTTCTTTCTTCTTTCTCTTTCTTCTTTTCTCTCCCTTCTCTTTCTCTTATTCTTTTCCTTCTTCTTATGGATCACCCTTAATCGTATTTTAAAAGGAGGAAACTTCCTTTCCTCTTCTACATGCCACATGCCATTTCTTGATTTTTTTTCTTTATTTCTTTTTGTATTTAGGTCCCCAATTTCTCTATTATTCTTCATTTAAGTCTCCTATTATTTTCCCTTGTCATTTATTTCTCCCACTACTAGACATATAAACTTATTACAATTGATTCCTTAGGTCCCCAAGTTACAATTTTCATATTTTCTTTCACTGGTTTATTTCCCGGATTCAATAAATTTCTCATTTTAGCATATAAATCATTTAATCAATATCTACCCAACACCTTGAAAAATACCTAAGTTGGCTCCACTATACTCAGAATATATAATATTTTTATTATAAAAATTCTAGGATATTTTGGGCTTTACAAAGGTAATAACAACTGGTCACAACAGCTCATGCCTATATATCTCGCTTCACAAATCGCTTGAAGTCGCTTCTTGCCAACATAAAGGGAAACAAACAGTTGTTAGAATCAAGAATGTGACCGTGCACTCACAATAATCAAAACAATATCTCACCGAATCCACCACCTTTGCTAGCCCGGGAGAGCCAGACACACTCTATCTTTACTGGCAAATTTCAAAAATTCGTGAGTGCATTATTTAAAGAAGATGAAAATCGGAAGCAGAGACCTATATTCTTTGTAAGCAAGTCCCTATCCAAGGTAGAAACCCTGGAGCAGAATTGCCTCAGCAAAGGACACTGAACCTGGTAGTCGCGAAAAATCCATCCTCACTTCCAGCATCTCTAACATATCGTACTCACCAACCTCCCCCTAAGAAGCACTATACATAAGCCCGATCTATTGGAGCGGATGGCTTGATGGGAAATTGAGCTGAGTGAGTTTGGTATTCAATATAAACCTTGTATGGTGTTAAAGGGGTAGGTACTGGCTTACTTTTTAGCATAAATTCCTCAACAGGAAACAGAATCCGTATACCCTACTAAGTGACCCACTGACGCGCTTCACGACAAACGAGTCGACCGGGATCGGTAACTTAAAGCCCCGACAGGGGAAATAATAGAGCAGGCCATACGTTTAGATTTCCTCGCTTCCAACAACGAGGCCGAATACGAAGCAATCATAGCCAGGATTAACCTCGCAATCTCCGTATCCTAAAAAAAAAAATCATCATAAGAAGCTTACCACCAGCGGAATGGCGGTGTAAATGAAGAATATGAAACAAGAGACCATGACGACCAAGCATGTTTGGTCAACCTACGACTGGAAACTTCAAGCCAAGGACACACGCCTCAAGAGATTCAAATGAAAAGGTGACGCTTTGGCGTACCATGGTCATGCCCCACCATAAAAAGAACGGCTGCCTCCCGTCTGGCCTTACTACCAAATTGTGAGTCATCGACACACCAACCGGGTAAATGAAATAGACGAAGCTTGTCCTTCTTGGACGACTCCAATAGTCTGCTATTTGAGCTCGAGAGAACTACTAGATAATAAAGCCGAAGCCCACAAGATCCAGGTCTAGGCGGCTCGGTTCTCCCTTGTGAATGATCAGCTATATAAACGGTCCCTGGGCGGGCCCTACCTTAAGTGCCTCACACACCAACAGGGACAATATGTTTTAGTAGAGCTCCCTGGGCGGTCCCTGGCAAGAGGTTGGCCCACATAGCCCATACCTAAGGCTACTATTGGCTAACCATGAACGCAGATGCGATCGCCTATATCGAGGCGGACCGCCGGCCAATGACGTCTCAGTCAAAGGTGCCAATCCATAACAGCCCCCTCGGCCCTTCGCCGCTGGGGTATGGACATCGTAGGGCCACTGCCTATCCCCTTGCTTAGAAGAAGCTATTACTAGTTGCCACCGACTATTTCAGTAAATGGATAGAAGTCGAAGCCTTTGCATTCATCAAAGATAAAGAGGTTGTTCAGTTTGTATGGAAGAACATTATGTGTAGGTTCAAAATACCCCAATCGATTGTAACCAACAATGGGCCACAATTCGATAGCCAGGTATACAGGAATTTTTGCATCGAATTGAAAATAAAAAACCTATACTCGACCCCACGGTACCCACAAAGCAACGGTCAGGCAGAAGCATCTAATAAGACTCTCCTATCAGCTTTGAAAAAATGCCTGCATTCAACTAAAGGAAAGTGGGTAGATGAATTACCACAGTGTTTATGGGCCTACTAATAACTAACCTAGCCGAATGGGTATCACCGTCACTTCCTTATGTACGTGGATGGAAGCCATCATCCCCACAAAAATCATGATGCCCATCGTACAAGCAAAAATTCCTAAGAAAGCAAATGACGAAACCATAGCCAAAGACCTAAACACAACTAACGAACTCAAGGAAGTGGCAGCTGTGCGCATAACATCATACCAACAGAGATTGGAAAACTTGCACAACCGACATGTAAAGCCATGTACATTCCTACCCGGAGAATTAGTCTTAAGAAGGGTCTTTGAAAACACGGCCAACCCAGCAGACAGAAAGTTCCAACCCAGTTGGGAAAGGCCATGCACGGTAGTTCGAGCAGGGACAGTCGGGTCTTATGCGTTAAGCATGCTAGACGAGACTACAAAGGCCTGAGGATGGAAATGCTATGCACCTTTACATATTATCGTAAGCACGTTTTATTTGAGGATACTATCATCAATAAAGATTATCTTTTAGACATTTCCTCTGAAAGTCTATAATTGCTTCTCTTTAAAAGCCTAGATATGGTTGTTGTCCTGTTGGCATCTCTAAAAGTCCAGATATGGTTGTTGTCATGTTGGCATCTAAAGAAGCCCATATATGGTTGTTGTCCTGCTGGCACCTAAAAAAGCCCAGATATGGTTGTTGCCCTGCTGGCATCCAAAAAAGCCCAGATATGGTTGTTGTTCTGCTGGCATCTTTAAAAAGCCCAAATATGGTTGTTGTTCTGCTGACATCTTAAAAAGTCTAGACATGATTCTTGTCCTGTTGGAATTTTCAAGAGTCTAGACATGGTTGTTGTTCTGCTGGCATTTTTAAAATAAAAAGTTCAGACATGGTTGTTGTCCTACTGGGATTTTTATCAAACATGACTCATGTCCTGTTTGCATCTTCATATTTCATTAAAATGCGCTAAAATACGCCAAGGATTACAAGAAATAATACGCATACTGGTGGCAGAACAGCGCCCCTTGTAAAAATCTCCCAAAATGACCAAAACTAACATAGGGAAAGAAGTCAGCCATGTTCCTCTGGATCCTTCTCCGCTTCACCCAAATCTGCCTCTACATCCTTGACTTCGATGGTTGTTGGGGCCTCGTGGTTCACAAAAACTCCGGAGGAATCAACACGTCAGCCCCGCCATCCTCGAACCCCCGGTCGGGTCACCAGATGCCGTGGTTTAAATGAACAACATCCGTAACCATAAGCAAAAGTAAGCTCTAGGGCTTTCTGGTAGTCTTCCTCCATGGCTTCCTTGTCCTTGCCCGCTTGGGAATGAAGAGAAGACACCTCATCTCTAGATGCCTCAAGCTCCAAGAAAAGCACTGTGCGAAAGCAACCTCACCTCTAACCTCGCGCCGTCTTCCTTCGCAGCTGCCAAGGAATCTAGAACCCTAGTTAGGTCATCCTCTGCCCTTGCCTTGGCATCACCTGTTGCAACGACTGTCAGACGAACCACCTTAGCCTCCTACTTGTCCTCATTCCTTTCTTTCTCCGCCCGTTCAATCTTTTCCGCATTAGCTTTGGCCTCTCACTCCCAATGCTTCGACTTAGATTTTGCCTTGCCCAAAGAAGCGCCCAAAGCCTGATGCTTGGAAATGGATGACTGGGTGTAAAGTCGTAACTTCTCGGCATCATCTAGTCGGGATTGAAACTCCCTGTATGCTGACGAGCCATATTTTGGATGGTTGTCACGGCCTGTAAAAGAAAAGTTAGAAGAAAATTACTACGCATAGCTAGTAATCAAGTACTAAAATCAAGACATACCACCAGCCCGACCTGAAAGTCATGATTACGGATAAGCATCCCGTCTTCGGCCACTAACCGGAAGGCCTCTTTATCCATGTAGACGGGGAACGGGATAGTATACTGCTCTGCGCGAGCCGCCACAAGTATTTGGAAATAATTAAATGGTATCCGCGATGTGCCTAACCGAGACTCACCGTCAAGCGGGCTCCAAAGAATGGATGATCTCCAGAGCACCCTCTAGATCAAGGGCAACCATGCCCATTGGTGGATGGATCCTCTCCTACGGCGGAACATAAGTGCTCAACAACACCCGCCTCGCAACCTTCCGCTAGGCTCTGCATTCCCAGCCCGCCGAGCATCGCAGCAGCGGCTACTCCCTAACGGGTCTCCCTCCAATTTCAGACATTTGCATGCCCCCAGTTGGGATCCCCTCCTCTAGAGGTGCACCAGCCTCATTAGGGGCACCTTCCAAGACCGGCTAATCATTAAAGGCTCAATCAGGGGAGTCAACTGAAACTATTGCCCAGTCCTTTTGAGTCTCTTCATTTGGAGAAGACCGTTTCGACCATTTTCCATTAGATATAGGTGGTCTCACCCTCCAAGCCCGCAGCTCGCAGCCCTCTTAAGCATTCGTGCGGCAAACCCGGCTACAAGGCTAGACATTTCCTCCCTCCTACGGCCCACTGGAAATTATGCCTCGGGCTCCGGGGCCCATAAAGTCTTCCAACCCCAAGGTCTGGCCGCCTTTGCTCACAAGCCTCGTCCTATTTTCTTTATTCTCTTTATCGGTCGGGACGCCGAACTTTGAGGTTGCGGCCCGGGTGCACTCCTCAATAAGGTCCTATAGCGGCCCCGATTGGTCTTCCGAAGAGCTATCCAGTTCAACTTAAAAGGCCAGAAGAACGGCGCTCTCCTCAATAAGCTCGCGAAAACGACGGGGATAATGTATGTGGAAGCGGGATGGCTCATCCCCGTGGCAGTCTCTCACCGTCAACAAAAGCTCATGATTGCGCTCTGCCTCTGTTATCTCTATCAATCGTCTAATGTTCTTTAGGCTAGCCTTCTCAATCCAATTGATTAGCCGGCCTCGCTTGTAAGACTCGAGAAAATCCTAATTTTATGAAAAATGGCAAAATGGTAATTTCGGTGAAAATCCGAAATTTTTCTAGATCTAGGATGACGAAACGGACTTCACATTTGGAATCATCTCACGAAATTCCAGCCTACCACGCCGAATTTCTCACACTCCGAGGCGTGATAGGGAATTTCATGTTTTTCGAGGCAATCGGTGTCTAGTGTCGTGAAATCCATTTTTGTGAAAGACATGTGATATGACAAAAGTCACCTATTACATGTACTCATGTGACACATGTTGCATGATTAGAGAGAGGATGAAGATTAATGACTTAGATTAAGCCAAGTGTCAAATAGTTAAGTAAAGGGACAAGATGGGAATTATTGGATAGTTTAATTGAATAAAGACAAAAAAAATGAATAGTTTTCTTCTTCAAATTGAAGAAGAAAACATGCAGAAGCTGGAAAAACGGCAGAGGGTGGTTGGTTTGAGTTTTAGAGAGAGAGAGAGAGAGCTCCTTCTCTCTAGATTTCCCATTGCTCGACCGGGCTTCGTCTACCTGAAAGCAAGAAGCAAGATAATTCACGCGGGCGTAGGGCCACGCGTGACACCCCATTTGGTGGAGTTCTAATAACTCCAAGAGGTAGGATCTTTCCACTTGGTTTATTCTTTGCTAAGAGCCATTTTATGGATAGAGATTTGTCGAGGCCCCGGGAAGGCGTTTGATATCTTGGCCCCAAAAGCTTTCAAACCGGAGCGGAGAAATCTCTAATTGTGTGCTTCGTGAATAAGGCTTAACCCGAGGGTTTCACTGTTCACATGAATAGTTCACGTGATTTTTGGTGTGAATTTTTATGATGTTGAGTGATTCAAAATGAATTGCTTGTGTTTGTTAATTAGCCCATGTGAGCTAATTTTGGTGTTATTGATTGTGAATTTGAATAACATGATTTATGTGGGATTAATTATGTTAATATATACATGTTTTATATATCGCATGAGTTGTTGATTATAAGGGGTAATGTATTCCATATGCACCGGGTACCCTAGAATATGAGGAGTGAGTGCATGACATGAAAGAAAGAAATAAAAAGGAAAATATTGTGAAAGGAATTTCACTTAAGATTTTCCGAGAATCAGACAGAGATTGTCCAACAATTCACGCCTGAGGGGCCCATAAATCAAGCTGAGGGTTATCCAACGTATTCAATTCTGAGGGTTGTCCAATAAATTCCATCAAATCCCCAGAGGTTTTCAGAACAAAAGCTGCTCTTGAAACTGTGGATTTTACTCGTATTTGGCTTAGGCATGTGTGAGGGAGTCAGTGAGGACTCGAGACATTTAGACATTTAAGTAGGATCATGTATTTGCTTGAGTGTGATTGTTTGCCATGACATGTGCACTTAAGTGGGGAGTAACCCATGTAGGAAATTATCACTACTGGGCATTGCTCACCCTGTCAAGGGATCATTATTTCAGGTACAGCAGTGTGCTGTGAGGACGGCTCTACCAGTCATGCTTTTAGAAGAAAGTTCTGATTGCGTGGCTTTGATATTCATTTTGTATAACATGTATTAAAACTCTAAATTTTGATATATGTTTTAGTTAAGAGTAATGTAATAACTCTTAAACTATTGTTATATAGTTGAAATATATTTTGTGAGTATTGATGCATGAGCTCAAGTGGCCATTTTTACTTGCACGTGGACCTGGTGTAGTCATTGTAAAATGTTGGGACATGTTGTACTTTGGGTAGAGCTCCTTGTATAAAGGAGACTCTGCCTGATTTTCGTGAGTGGTGTCGGGTTACCCGACATCTACAAGTATTCCACGGGTTGACGGGTTGTCAACGGACCCCCGGGAATTAGGGCGTCACAGCTTTGTATCAGAGCTAAGGTAAACGATTACCTTAGGAGCTCGGTGGGTGTATCCATAAGTTTGGTTCTGATACCAGCTTCACAGCTTGGTATTAGAGCTAAGGTAAACGATTACCTTGGGAGCTCGGTGGGTGTAGAGCTTAGGTATGTGATTACCTAGGCCGTCATGGGACATGATTAGAACAGTGCATGCATTGTGTTTTATGTGTGAATGGTGTGTATAACATGAGTTATGTGTTATGAATTGTATGATTTGTGTGCTTGGTGAATAACACATAAGAAAAAAAAATGATGATGAGACGAAATTTTTTTCTAAGGTTTTACGGTGTGTAAAACTGGAAAAAAAAATATGAAAAATAAAATAAATTTTAAGGAATCTATTTTGTTCTACTGAAAAAGAAAAAAAAAAAATATATATATATATATATATATATATATATAGCAGTATATATATTTTTTTTTTTTGGTGGTTTGGTTTTCCGGGGCAGATGGAATGAGAAAAAAATGTGAATGAAAAAAAAATGCTCGGCTATACTGACGGGCTATCAACATTTGGAAGTCACATACAATGGATCAGGGATCGTGACACAGGCTGTGAGACCGGGTTCGGGCGCAGCCAGGGCATGGCCACGATACGGCCAGGCCACGCCCACGACATGGCCATAGCTCGGCCATGACACTTTAAGATGGCCACGCATACGCCCGGCCGCCGTAGAGCTGCGGCGGTAGCGCTACAAGACGCGTGGACCGGCCGGTAGGCGTCGCGATACAATAAATTGTATCGCGGATTCGGAAGGTGGCTCAGCCTGCCGAGGTGTGTCATGATACAATCGATTGTATCGCGGACAGAGGGGCGTACTCGTGTCACTAATATAGCGCCACAGTGGTCGCGGATAATGGCGCCAACACCGCAACATGGCGCAGGGGTCGCGACACGGCGCCAAGAACAACTCCGCGGCGCGCTGCCACACGGCGCGACCGGCACGGGTTTCATAACACTACGTGTGCCGCGACACGACCACGACACAAAACTGGGAGGGCCACACACGGCCGCAGGCACATGACACACCAAGCCAAGCCTCGCGACATACGCCAGCAAAAAGAAAGTCGGCCAGCAAGTGGGCGATCGCGGCACTTGACTCGCCTTGACTTAGTGTAACGTTCGAGCTCACCGGTTGGGACACCGCTCATGAACACTGCTCATGAGCACCGGCTCACGAGGTTTTCAAAAAATAATAATATTTTAAAAATAAAATAAAATAAAATGAAATAAAAAAAAAAAAAAATTTGTTGCATATGATTTAATATATTGAATTATTGTCTTGCATTACCTATGAATGCATGGACATAGTGTATGAAATATTTTTCTAGATGTGAAAAGTGTGTCTCAAGGTCAGGTTTACACCTTAGAGATACCGCATTGAATATTAACTTGTCATTTGACATGTAGATGGTTAGTCGAGGGCGAGACAGAGGACGTCCACGAGGTGCTAGCTAAGCACCACTAAAGATACTAATTTCAAGCAGCTTTGCCGAGGCCGTAGGGATCATGTCGCCGCTATTGCACATGCTAGTGCAGCAGGTAGTCAGGGAGGTCCGAGTAACCTCTAGAGGTTTAGGCACATCATCCTCCGACTATCTGCTGTGGGGAGTGAGATCTTGAGCGCGCAGTGCACCATTGGGTTCATGCAGATTGAGAGTGTCGAGGCTATGGAGATCGCCGATACAACCAAGATTATACTAGCTGCGCTCCGGGCCTAGAGGCTGAGGCCTCTGGAGGAGCCCCTTTGTATGTGAGTTCTCCCCTAGGGATTAGGGCGAGGATATGGATGATATGTCGTGGTTGCGAGTTAGAGATCTTGGGGATTCTACTCACAGTGGACCTGAGGGTCATGGACATATCAGAGTTCGACGTCATCCTTGGGATGGATTGGTTGATAGCTTACAAAGTCGTTATCGATTGTGAGCGTAGGAGGGTTACCGCCTACATGCGTGATCGCACTGCTACTCGTGGGGACAAGATGATATTCGCCTGCACAAAGGTACAAGCCCAGTGTCGTGACGCTTATGAGCTGGCTAGCAAGTCTTACCCTAGAGGACGAGGTGAGACCGGACTTAGATCTACCTCGAGTAGTCTGCAAGTACGAGGATGTTTTTCTGGATGAGCTATCGACTGCCTCCGTGAGGGTTGTAGGACTCAGATCGAGTTACACCCTAATACTTTGCCCATCTCTATGACTCCTCATAAGATGGCACCCACTGAGCTGGGGTGAACTCGCAGTCCAGCCACAGGAGCTATTGACAAGGTTCATTAGACCGAGCACTTTCACCATGGGCGCTCCGCTCTATTTCAAGGGCGAAGAAGGACAAGACCCTTTATCGTAACAATTATAGGCGCTGAACAAGATCGAAGATTGACAATTTGTTTGATCGGGCTTGAGAGGAGCGCGAGTCTACTCCAAGATAGACCTTCGTGACCGGTTACCATC
Organism: Tetrastigma voinierianum; assembly: GCA_016808115.1. Classification (NCBI taxonomy): domain Eukaryota; kingdom Viridiplantae; phylum Streptophyta; class Magnoliopsida; order Vitales; family Vitaceae; genus Tetrastigma; species Tetrastigma voinierianum. The sequence goes on along the minus strand of JAEQBH010006962.1, from coordinate 38,004 downwards.
AGTCGAGGGTTGGTGGGAGACGATATCCCTAGTAATGCTGCTATGGGCACTTTGAGTTTACAAAGATGCCCTTTGATTGACGAATGCGCTGCAAGAAGATTCATGGACCTCATGCATAGGGTATTCTAAATCCTATCTAGATCGGGCTTGTCGTGAATCTTCGTGGATGAAATTTCGACCACTCCCCAAATGAGCTGGAGCATGAGTATCACTTGAGGATCGCTTACGCTTGCCGAGAGATCACCGCTATACGCCAAGTTCGCGAAGTGCGATTTTTGGCCATCGAGGTGAGATTTTTGGGACACGGGTGTCAACATCGCATGTCTGGACCCAGAGGGTCGAGGTCGTGGATGAGTCGGGAGAGGCCAAAGTCGTACCGAGATGCGTAGCTCGATCGGGCTTCGTACTATAGAGATCTATTAAGGATTTCTCCCGATTGGCAAAGACTTTATGACGATTGACCCGGAAGAAGGTCAAGTTTGATTGGGATGACCGATGCGAGGAGGCATTCCAAGAGTTGAGAAGGAGGCTCACTATTGCTCCTATCTTGATAGTCCCGGACATGGGGCAGGGGTACATAAAGCAGGTTACGATGCCTCGAGGGCTGCCTGGATGTAGTTTGATGCACCGAGGGTAGTAGCTTATGGTTCCCGCGCCTGAAGAATCATGAGCGCACTCACCTCCCACACACAACACATGGAGTTGGCGGTCGTAGTCTCGCCTTTAAAGATTTGGCGCCACTACTTATATGGTGAGCGCTCGAGGTGTACTAATGTAACGCTCTCAAAAATACCCTAGAATTTTATAATAAAAGAAATATTATTATTATATATTCGTATATTATAATCTGGGTATTTTTCTAGAAATTTTTAGATGAATATTGACTAAATGATTATTATCCAGAAATAAACCTAAGTGAAAAAGAGAAAATATGGAAATTGTAAAATGGGGACCTAAGGGTCAATTGTAAATAAGTTTATATGTCTATGAAAATAGGAGACTTAAAATGAAAAATAATAGAGAAATGGAGGGACCTAAATATAAAAAGAAATAAAGAAAAAGAAGAAAAATCAAGGAAAGGGCGTGGCATGTGAAAGTGGGGAGTAAGTTTCATTTTTAAAAATACGCATTTAGAGGATCCATAAGAAAAGGAAAAGAGAAAATGGAGGTATTTTAGAGTGAGAAGCTCTCACTCTATCTTTAGATTTCCCAACGACGGGCCATAGGTCCTGTGCTAAGCAAGAGGGAAAGTCCTTCCCGTGACAAGAGCGCAAGTAGAGACTGAATCGGGACTTTCAACAAACTCCATGAGGTAGTCTTCCTACTCGGGTCATGCCTTCTACCCTAAGGATTGCTGGGGCGGCGATCCGCCAGTGGAATGTGGTTGCATTTTAAAACCATGGAAGCTGCCACATTGTGGTAGCGCAAATACCGAACCTTAGAGCTGATTTTTGGGTACAAGTGAAGGGGACTTGGTGTCCGTCCTTCTCAGAATTGTAGCCACATCAATTAACTTGATGTTAGGCTTTTGAATTCTCGATTTGGACCTCTGTAGACTGGGTTATAGTCCTTTACTGAGGTCAGCCCAACTAAATCTGGTCGGCCGGGCTTCCGCCAATTCGGGTCAACTAAATTGACCTTAGAACGGCTTTGGGTCGGAAATAAAGAGAGAAGTTGGTAGTAAGTCCTTCTCAGGAAATTGTAGTCACATCAATGAACTTGATGTTAGGCTTTGAATTTCTCTACCCGACCTCCCGTAGACCAAGCTTGGTCTTTACCTGCACGCTCAAATGGGTGAGTGGTCGCCAAAACCGAGGTCAGCCAAACGCTGGTCGTCAAACAGCTGGTCGTCGGGCTCAGTCGCCGTCAAAGTTGACTACGCATGACCTCCCAACTTAAGGTCATATCTTCTTCGTTTGAACTCCGATTTGGGTGTTTTTGGACTCTATGGAAAGCCCATTGAGTCAAGAATACATTGATATGCCTAAGGAGGATAGCAGATGTCATACCGAGGTGTTAGACTGAGCTCGTCACTTCAGTGCAGCTCGTCAGTTCAGGTCAGCTCGTCAGGGTTGACTACGCATGACCTCCAACTTTGGAAGGTCATATCTCCTTCGTTTGAACTCCGATTTGGGTGTTCTTGGACTCTATGGAAAGCCCATTGAGTCAAGAATACATTGATATGCCTGAGGAGGATAGCAGATGTCATACCAAGGTGTTAGACTGAGCTCGTCACTTCAGTGCAGCTCGTCAGTTCAGGACAGCTCGTCAGGGTTGACTGCGCATGACCTCCAACTTCGAAAGGTCATATCTCATTCGTTTGAACTCCATTGCGTTCTCGGACTCATGGAAAGCCCATTGAGTCAAGAATACATTGATATGCCTGAGGAGGATAGAAGATGTGTCTTACCGAGGTGTTAGGACTGAGCTCGTCATCAGTGCAGCTCGTTTACTCTGAAATACCGTCGTGGTTAATTACGCATGACCTCCAACTGAAGGTCATATCTCCTTCGCTTGAACTCCGACTGGTGTTCTTGGACTTCTATGGAAATCCCATTGAGTCAAGAATACATTCATATGCCTGAGGAGGATAGAAGATGTTTTATCGAAAGTGATAGATCGAAATTTCGTCCAGTCGCCGCTTGTCGGCTCGTGATTTGATCGTGTATGACCTCCACTTAAGGTCATAACTCCTTCGCTCAACTTGATTCGGTGTTCTCGACTCTATGGAAAGCCCATTGAGTCAAGAATCCATCTATATATATATATATATTGTTAAAAATTGGAACTCATATTAAACTCCGAAAATCAATCCTAACCAAAACTACTAGTACACACGAATAATATTGTTCTTTAATGGTTTCGAATAGGACTCCACGAGGAGTGTGGAAAAGCCAACTGAGATTGAGATTCCAAAGATTGGAATCAAAGTGCCAAGATTTTTGGGTTTGTTCTACCGAATCCTATTCTTGTTTCAAGTTTTTGCATGTTTGTTCTCTGACTCTATTCTTATGTCAAGTATCTTGAGTAGTTTACCAAGCATATGAAATGAGTGAATGTGTATAGGAAATGAGTACATAGATTGAGTATATCCTTTAAAAGAGAATGAAAGTGAATATGGAAATTGAAATGTGATATTGAAAAACCGACGAATGTGATTGATAAATCGCAATGTAAATGAATCGGACAATTCCGACATCTTGAATTGCATCGAGTACCGAAGGAACTGGCCGACGGATTTGACCACCGGTATCCGCCACTAAGGCACCTCGAAATGTTCAACGTCCCACTTTCGGGCGGATGCACCAATCGCATCCGCCATGATGGCGTGATGGCATTGAAGAAATGTTCCACTTGGACGGGATGCACCACCGCATCCGTCATGATGGCATATGGCATTAAGTGATACCACATGTCGGGCACCAACCCGCATCCGTCATGACGGGAGACCGAATTGTTAAAATGTGTAAGTACATTACCGAATAATAATAAGGGCGATCTATCAAACGGAACTAAGTGTGAATTGAATAGTTAGAGGAAATAACCAACATTGACAAGTGTAATTGAGATTTTTATGTATATGCTTAAATCTCATAAATTAAATTGTGAAATGAATTGTTGCATTGAAATTGCATGATGTGATTTGGTAAATTATTTAGAAATTGAAAGCATGTGAAAATAAATGAAGATGAGCTTTTGTCGAATTAATAGGCATGATTTAATGTTAAATAAATGCCGAAGTTACATTGAATATTGGAATAGAATCGTATAGAACCACTAAGCATGAAAATGCTTTTCTAGCGATAGTCATCTATGCGCAGGTTTCGAGTAAACAGAAGTGGAGACAAGAGATCGTGCAAATACAGAGTCATAGAGAGAGTACGGCGTATAATTATATACTCCGTCATTTGCATATCATCTCTTTTGAACACCGTATATTTTTTTTTTTAACAAAAGGGTTAAACCCCGAACCTTGATTTTGTATATCATTTTGAAAAGGCATGAAGGCCTTCTTTGTAAATGTATTTTGTAAATGTTCAAGGGCCTATCGAATTGCATTGAAATTGTAATCGCATTACGGGCTTGCCCAAAACTCAAACCGTCTCCGTAACTAAACAAATTAAATAAATGTTTTAATAAGATAAATGAAAATGTAGGAGGTCCAGGTCTGCCCGATCCGCCATTCGGTCACCGGTTTCGGGTTATGGCTAAATTTGAAAAAGAAAACTTAATAAAATGAAAATAAAAGAATTAAACGGGCGGTCCTAATGGGTTTCGGCACGATCCGCCAATCTGGGTCGAGCAGGTGGCTTGAGGTCGCTGGCTAACCAAGACCCATAAAAGTCCGGGGAGTATATTTTCATGCAATGACCTCAATATGAGGCAACGCGATCTGAGTTCCCAGAGGATTATGACTTCACTTCTCAGACTACCATCCTCGGTAAGGTAATGTGGTGGCCGATGCACTCCGCCTAAGTCACAGGAGCATTGGCTAGTATAGCTTCCCGAGAGTGGCGGATGCTCGAGATCCGTGGGACGCTTTGGGCTACAAGACGAAGGATCAGGGTACGTTAGGGAGTTTAGTGGCTACACCGTCTCTATTGAGCAGAGTGATCGAGTCCCAAGGACAAGACGCGGAGATAGTGTCCATCAAGGACCGGGTACAATCAGGTACAGGTGACGAGGGTTGGACCGTCCACGCATATGGTAGTCTTCGGTATAGAAGATGGGTAGTTGTTCCCCAGTTGACCTATTTGAGAGAGGAGATTCTCAGGGAGTTTCACTGCTCTCGATTTGCCGTGCATCCAGGTGGCAGGAAGATGTACTAGGATTCGCCGCAAGACATCGAGAGGAAACGAAGAGACACGTAGGGGGACTTTGTGCGACGATGTCTCACGCGTCAACAAAGTTAAGGTCGAGCACCGGCCGCCAAGGCTACTTCAAATGCATCGGAGGTATGGCGGGCGGGAGCACGCCATGATGGATTTTGTGACCCACTCACACGACACCGTAGTGGACATGACGCTGCAGATGGTGCATAGAGCGGACTCCACAATGGTCGCACATTTTCTAAATTGCATGGATGACCTTCACATTGGAGAGATTCACGGGCTAATATTCGAGATAGTCCCGACTACATGGAGTACCGCGATTCATAGTGTCGGATAGAGACCCGAGGTTTACGGTGCACTTTTGGAAGAGTTTCAAAAGGCTAGCGGGCACACGACCACCATGAGTAACTTTCAATCTACGCATCGATGGTCGTACGTGAGAGACCATACAGTGTTAGAGGACATGTCGCAGCATGCGTCCCGATGATAAGTGTAGCGAAGAAGCATTTGCCCTTAGTGGAATTCGCCTTACAACAAATGGGGCTATCATGCGAGCATACATGGCACCATACGAGGTACTGTAATGGGAGGCCATGCAGATCACCAAGTGTTGAACTCGAGGTGGGTGAGAGCTCCATCACAGTCCCGCCGATTTGATTAGAGACACTCCAAGAAGGTGAGCTTGATACGATAACTTCTCACTAGCCGTGAGCCGATAGAAGAGCCATGCCGATGCACGACGCTGACCCTTAGAGTTCGAGGTCGAGATCACGTCTTCAAGGTGATGGTAGCAGAGGATGGTCGTGTTCTATATAGGAAGCATCGAGGTTCACTGGGCCCTTCGAGATACTTGAGAGGGTAGGTAATCAGAGTGCATCAAGGGCTTTACCGCCCAACATGTCGTGTCCACGAGGTATTTTCACGTTCCATGTCTCGAGTATATCAGATCCATCATGTAGTGGATCGGGGAGAGATCGAAGCCGACACTGATGGGACCTTCGAGGAGTGGACCAAAGGTGCATTATGGATAGCCGGATCGTGCTCATGCACGCAGACCGTGAGGTAATAGTGAGAGGGTGCTGCGCGCACCGGAGTGGAGGATTCAAACGTGGGAGCATGAGGACACGACGCTGGGCCACTCTATCCTTCTTTCTGCTTAGGGATTTAAGGTATCGGGTTTAGTCGCTTAATACTTAAATGACTACTTACATGTTATACAGACGCTGTGACATGACGCGATTTGTTGTGCGATTGTCCGTAATTTGGGACGAAGTTCTTTTTAAGGAGGGGAGAATGTAAGACCCAAGAAAATCCTAATTTTCTAAAAAATGGCAAAATGGTAATTTCGGTCAAAATCCGAAATTTTTCTAGATCTAGGATGACGAAACGGACTTCACCGTTGGAATCATCTCAAGAAATCTAGCTACCACGTCGACCTCTTTTTCGACCCGAGGCAAACTTAATTTCACTTTTCAGCACTCCAGGTCGAAGTCGTAAAACTAGCTTTTGTTAAAGACATGATGACAAAGTCACCTCCTACATGTACTCATGTGACACATGTTGCATGACCAGGTATTACATTAAGATCACGTCTATGTCAGCATTAGTGAAAGGATTAAGATGAATTATTGATAGGCTAATTGGGAATAAGACAGGTAATGAATAGTTTTCTCTCAATCGAAGAGAACCCATTTAACCAGCAGAAGTTATCATTTCACCGCTGATACACTCGCTGTTCCGACTGAGGTAAACAAAGACTTGATTCACACCCACAGCGTGATCGATCGATTGCGGTTCGACGATCCCGAGGTGAGATCTTTCCGACTTATTTATCTACGTCATTTCGCGACAGGATTCGTTGCGTCTATAGGTTTGATACGGACCCAGTCGAACTATTTAGAAAACTCACTGCAACGGAAACGAACCGAGGTTCACGTCACCTGAACAATCACCTGATTTAGGTATGATTATGATGTTGAGTGATTCAAAATGAATTGATCTTGGTATTTATAATTGATTCATGATAATTTTAGTATGATGATTTGAATAGCTATTATGATTTATGTATTAATTATATTACATACATGTTTTATATATTGGCATGAGTTGTTGGGATTGGATTAATATATCTATTATAATCGGGCACCCTAGAATATTAAGAGGAGTGCATGATATGAAAGAAAATAAAAGGAAAATATTGTGAGCGAATTTCAACGAAGATTTTTCGAGAATTTGTTGAGAGATCATTCCAACAATTCACGCCTGAGGGGCCCATGAATTGTTTCGAGGGTTATCCAACGTATTCACCCCTGAGGGTTATCCAATAAATTTTACCGAAATCCTCTAGTAAGTTTTCGAGAACAAAAGCTTTTGTTTTGAAATCGTGATTTTACTCGTGATTTGGCTTTAGGGTACGTGCGAGTGAGGCCTATGGAGGACTCAAGACACTGGATCGGGCATGTAGACATTCAAGTAGGATCATGTATTTGCTCGGAAAGTGTGATTGTTTAAGGTGACATGTGCACTTAGGTGGGGAGTAACCCACGTAGGAAATTATCACTACTGAGCATTGCTCACCCTGTCGATGGATCATTATTTCAGGTACAGGGAGTGTACAGGAGAACGGCTCTCACTAGAGGCCGCATTTTAGAAGAAAGTCGAATTGTGGCTTTGGTATTCATTTTGTTTAACATGTATTAAAACTCTAAATTTTGATATATGTTTTGGTTAAGAGTAATGTAATAACTCTTAAACTATTGTTATATAATTGATATATGTTTTGTGAGTATTGATGCATGGGCCCAAGTGGCCATTTTTACTCGCACGTGGACCCGGTGTGGTCATTGTAAAATGTTGGGACAGGTTGTACTTTAGGTAGAGCTCCCCCGCATGCTGAGACTCTCGCTCGATTTTCGTGAGTGATGCTGAGTTACCCGACATCCATGAGTATTCCGCAGGTTGACGGGTTGTCAACTGACCCCCGGTGAATCAGCGCTACATCACCGCGCTTACTGATAACATCAGAAAACTAGGTCTTAACATAGTCCACCTAGCACAACATGAGTTGCAACCAAACTAAGACAAACCTGGGAACATAAGAGATTGATTTACATCAAAAGGAAGCCCCAGAGAGTCGGGCATCTAGTACCACTAGCCCCTAACCAGGACAACCCCCTTTGCCTCCGTCTTGGAGAATCAGGGAGCCCGGTTACAAATTAAAGCCGAGGACTATGGGCCAACATAGATAGCCAACCCCCAGTCCCTAACTTCAACGTATAGATGAAACAAATCTCTACCAGCGAAATATCTAGCTGGTAGATAAGGTTAAGCACACTGCAACCCATTAAAATCCAAAAACGTTCGGATGAATAAGCGCAGAGGCGCTCAAAGATACATGGGGGAATCGCTTACCAACGAGGAAGCTTAAGTCCACTATGAACTCCGGCTTCCCGGTGAAGACGGCTTTATCCTCTTCTCCTTCAGGCCAATTCCTAAGCTAATGTCGTTGGGGACTTAGCAAAGAACCTAAACCTCCACGGACATAGAAGTAGCAAAATTTGCTTGCAGTGGGAGACTCTTAGGTACAGATTCTCTTCAGCCCAGGCAGGCGGGTGAGTCTCCTCTTGACCTCTCGTCATTCTACAAGAAAACAAAGAAAGGGGATCGGCTTCAGAGGAATCTCCCAACGAAATATTAAGCATAACGAAACCACCAGACCCCGAGGCTTTTCGAAACCTATTGGGACTTTTTGAGCACGAGTACATCCAAAACCACAGTGTATAGTTCCGTTGTTGGAACCACATCGGAAATAAGAAAAGCACACATTTTGAGAAGTAGGGCAGAACAAAACCACCATAAACAAAACAATCGAGTCTGACGAAAATGGGTAGTGAGAGGCAAGGAAAAACCCACCGGAGATAAAAATGGTTAAGAAATCTTCCAACGACTCCTTGGCCAAAAAATCTTGAGATATTACTTGAGATGCTTAAAATTTTTGGGTGGTTTCTAAACAGCATTAAAGAAATTAACATGCGGATGCCTATCCTTATATAGAGTGAGGCTTAGACGGGCGCATTAAATGCCTTGAGTCAACCCTAGTAATCGAGAAACGTTCTTCTCTCCCCCGTGTTTAGTATTCACAAGGCGTTTTATCTTCTGGGGCATCTAAAACATGCTTGAGCTCTCCATTGATTGTAGCGCCCGACCACTTTTGATCCATCGACCAGGAGCCCGCGGATTACATGGGCTAAGTTCGCTGGTTGTCGGGCCCTCGATTTGCCTTTCAAGCGGCAGGAGCACATTATTACTCTGAGAACCGAAAGAAGCCGGTCGGTCGGAATCAGAAACATTCACAACCGATAAGGCTTCTTAAGCCATTAGACACATTTGCTCCCCTAGCCAGTATAAACAAAAAGAGTGAAAGATAGAAAGTTTGGTGCACAAGTACACCAAAAACCAAATCTTTATAAAATGCGCCAATAGGCATCAGTGGTTACAAAAAAAAAACGAAATATGTCAAACACCATGATAAACTCATTACGGATACATCTAAGCGACCATGCAGGCGATTTGTCAAAGAAAAAAAAAGAAAGTCGAAGAAAAAGAAGAGTCTGAAATATTATGTTGGAAGACTCCCCTCCCTGTTAGTACACCTTGATCCACTACAACTCACGGAGGGCACGAGGCCACTAGCCTAGCAGAAGGAACTCTAGAGGGATTTGCATGATCATGCTTCCCGTCCTGGGACCTCCTGGTAAGTCAACACGGATGTCGTCTTCAAACACACAGCCATTGCGACAAACAGCATAGAGACCAAAGCCTCCTCCATAGCCTTTCTACCTTCGTTTGGCCACTATGGGCGTGGGTGGGAAATCATAACGGGGAAGAAGGTCGTAGCGCGGAGGAATCCATTTAAGCGACTTCATAGACTTTAAAGGTTCACCCCCATATATATAGGGGGGGAAACTTCAAAAGGAGCATTGAATGCACCATCGGGACATCACGTGCCACAAACGCATTGGAACATATGCGCATTAATTGTGAAACCCCAAAAAATCCAGAATTTTGAGGAAGGATAAAACGGTAATTTCGATAGAAAATCCAGAATTTTTCTAGATCTCGGATCACGAAACGGACTTCACCGTTGGAATCGTCTCGCAAAATCTAGCTACTACGTCGAATTTCATGGTCGAGACAATCCAATTTCACATTTCGAGGCACACGGGTGTGGGACACTTAGCGCGTTTTAGGTAGCCCCGAGAGGAGCTACGTGTCAAAAGTGGATGAGTCAAACAAATGAGCCAAGTGGACCCCATAGGAGACATGTGGCACCATGGGATTGGATGGAAATCCAAAGTAGATGGATAAAAGTGAGAAAATCCACAAGTAATGATGAGGTGACATGTGGCAAGAGAGGACTGAATCTCTGAACCCATCTTGACAAGGTTGGTTGGGGGAGTGAAGGAGGGGAACAGCCAGGAAAGGGAGAAGAAGAGGATTTTTAGAGAGGACTCAGCTTCTCTAAATTTACCCCGATTGGTGATTGTCGAACTCGGGCTAGAGCGAGAAGAAAAAGTTGGTCCCCACTTGCAAAGAGCTACACATGGGTACGGTATTGGAGTTTCGACAAACTCAGGGAGAGTGGGGTCTTCTCATGGTTTTGTGGCATGAGCTTTGGAGCTGTTGATGGACTTTGGGATTGTTCTTGTGAATCATGGTGGCCGTTTGGTGGAGTCCAAAGCTTGGGATCGAATCTTAGTACGAACCATTGTGGACAGTCCGGACTGATTTCGGGCAGAAAATGGTCCTTGTGTGCTTAATTTGTGTTGTTTAGCGATGTTTGAATAACATGCAAATTGTGTGTGGAGGTATAACCATCAAACAGATTGTTTATGTTACATGTAGTTTATAAATATTGTGACATAAAATAAATGCATTAGCATCATGCATTTGCTGCATGCCGCAAGAACATCATGACATTGGGTGTGAGTGCATCGTTTGGGTGATTCTAGATTAGTGTTGACCGCGGTAAATCGTTTCCATGTTTGGTGTTGATGGGGTGTCGTGGGAGACATGGTAAGATCAACATTAGTTGGTGTCGATGGTGGGCTCAGTTGCATGGAACATTGTTCAAGTTGAGCGTATGATTTTAAAGTAATCAGAAAATGCCCAATGTAAAGATAAAAGTTTTATTGGGAATTGTCCAGTGTTCGGAGGGTGTCCAGTGCTCGGAGGATGTCCAGTGTTTGGAGGATGTCAGTTCGGTTTCCCGTAATTAAGTGTGTCCTAGGGTTTGGAGGATGTCCGAAGGATTTTAAATGTAAATGAATATTTTTTGTTTGAGAAATAAATTCTCATACATGAAAAGTTACGTGTGTGAGGGAGTCGGTGAGGACTCGGGGCATTGACAGGGCATATAGACATTCAAGTAGGATCGTACATTTGCTTGAATGTGTTTGGTCGCCATTACATGTGCACTTAGGTGGGGAGTAACCCGTGGAGATTGACCTGGGCATTGCTCGCTGTCGGGGAAAATTATTTCAGGTACTGAAAGCGCACAAAGGGATGGGATGCATTCGAGGTCTTAGAGACGAAGAGATAACCATATATAGCTTTATTATGTATTTTTGTAAAAATGCGGGTAAGACCAGGTTTTAGATAATTGTAAAATAAAACAAATTGTAAATAAATTCCTTTTGGTATAAAATATACATTTGACGAGTATGGATAATGGACTCAATTGGGTCATTTTACTCATGTATTGGTCTCATGATATGAACCCCTGAGGTTCTTGGTGGCGGTGTGGTGAAGGGACCTCGAGTCGGAGTCACATTAATAATCTGATTAAGTCTGGCGCGAATTATTTTCCCCGCTAGAAGGGCATAATCCTCTAGTCGAAAAAAAATGGGAGCATTGTGAGTCTTAGTGATGACCTAAACCCACTACTCGATGGGCGGCCTTCTTTTGAATATCCACCACTTGGCACCTTCATCGAGAGTGGCCTGGGCGACCCTACCATATTAGGTCATGCGGGAACTAGCCGGACGATAGAATCTAAACCTCGTGCGGGATCCAGGAGTCCCAAATAGCCATCTTACCTCATATGAGAAGTTGATTATGGATAAATATATTAATGAGGTAATTACGTGCAGGATATTTATTCACAGATCTCCCAGATCTCATACGTCTCAAAAACATAAATCCTTAATAAGAAAGAATTAGTCATTGTTAAGAAAAGAGATATCTTATCACCAAAATCACGAGATTATCTTTCCTATAATCAAGGAGAAATTCGAGTATAAAACAAAAAGACTCCCCACGCTACTGATGTATGCAACTCGAATTACGCTAACTCCCTTCTTTCTCTTCTCCACCCCTTTTGTTGACTTAATCATCGGGAGAGCCCAGCGGACTACTGCTATAGTCTTTTTCTTACCGGTTTACATCACGCTCACACGTGCCCCCAGGTCGAGACGATCGGATAACGACAATATGGTGGCCAGATGCAGAAATCCTCATAATGGGGTTGGACACATAGCATTGAAAATGGTCTATCGTTTGAGCTATGTCTCATAATCGTCTTTTCGAAAAAATATATCATATCTCTAATACATGTTTAAAAAAAAAAATCAAAATTAGTGTATCTAACAGTCCATGTTATCAAAATTATAGTTGGCAAAATACGGTTTAATTTATTGAATAGTTAAAATCGTATTTAATGACCATAGAGTTTTAGGCTTAAAATTAAAACCATGATTATCAACTATGGTTTTAACATAGAATCTAAAAAATCTTACTTTCCATTTTTGTGTTTATTTTTATTTGTATTAGGAATTTTACTTTTTTGTTATGAACCATCTATGATGTATTTAAACAAAAATATGATAATTTTTGTTATAAACTTCCATATTACATATTACTCATATTATAGTTTAAATTATTTAGTCATTTTTTTATTAATTTTACATATTATTATTTTAACATTTCATCATTTATATTATTTACATAATGTTATTATTTAACAAAAATTATAGTCAAGTATTTAAAATAATAATAATAAAATCATAGTTAATAACAATGACTTTAACCTTAAAGTTAAAACCTAATCATAGTATGGTTTAAGCTTAAGCTTAGAATAAAGTAGTTAGTGGCTGAATGGAGGCTTAAGCTACATGGTTAGTGGCCCATGATTTTAGCTTTAAACTTAAGAAATTGTGTTGGTGACTACGATTTTAACTTTAAGCTTAAAATCGTGGTTGAGTGAAACTAAGTTTTAGCTTTAAACCTAAAATTGTGGTCATCAGCTTCACGGTTTTGCTTTTTTTTTTTTTAAACCGTTATCATCAACTACGATTTTGATGACATGACATGAACGCATTAGTTTGAGCATTTTTTTTTCAAACATGCATTAGATTGGTAATATTTTTTTTTTTAAATATACAATTTTGGGTACCTACTACAATTTTAACTTTAAGCTTAAAATCATAGTCATCAACTACTATTTTAACTATTTAAAAAAGATTAAAACAGTTGTCACCAACTACCGTTTTGATGACATGATATGGACACATTAATTTGGACTTTTTTTCAAACATGTACAAGATTAGTAAATTAAAAATAAAATAAAAAAAGCTATTCACGAGATTAGATTCATAAATTTAGGAGTATTTGATGTCTTTTAATCAAATATTTCAGATAAAATAAATAAATAAAAGAGGAAAATTTCACACATCTTTTTTTCTCAGCTTTTATTATTACTAATAAGTGTACACGTGCACACGTAAGATAAATTTATGATTTTTTTTTTTCAAGAATTGTATTCAAAACATATTATTAATTTTTCTCTGTACTAAACTAGTGGGAAATATCTTCTTTTAATAATCATAATATTTTTTGCTAGTGTATATATAGGAGCATTACTCTAAATAATAGGCATGTTAAAGTGACTATTGATTTGTTTTTACGCCCTAATCTGAGATCAAACCTAAAACTAGGGTGATTTGCAATTATTTGAACATATATTATAATATGAATGATGGACGTATGATCATAGAAAGCTTTGTGTGGATTGTTAAAGGGATCGCCAAACTTTGTTTCCTTATCATGAGAAGATATTGAAGCATCTAGCATTCGTAACCAATTCTCCCCCTTTCCAAATTCATATTTCTTAGTTTTGTAATTTATGCTCATTCCATTTATATATTTGCTATTTTCATGTATTTATATTCCAGTTATTTAAGAGATTCAATTAAGAATTTGTTGGTAAATCTTCATCACGTTTCTATAACTGTGTACCATATATTTATATTCAATTATTGTCATGTGATTATATATAAAATGTTTATTTATAATTGCTTCATTTTTGTATCAATTTATATTCATTTGTTTAACTTTTTGAAGTTATTGTTATACAATTTATTTCTTTTTTATTTTTATTGTATACTTTTAATCTTTTACATATAACATCGTGTAATAATAAAGAATAATAATAATGCTACTAATAATAATAATAAAAATAATAATATACTAATAATAATAATAAAAATAATGCTAATACTAATACTAATAATAATAATAATAATAATAATTACAATACTACTATATGTGTACTAATACTATTACTAATTTAGCAAAACCTAGGAAAAATTCAAATTTTCTGAAAAATGGTAAAACGGTAATTTGTTGTTATGATACATGTTGAAAACCTGGATTTTTTCTAAATCTCGAGATGTGAAGCGAACTTGTGGTAGGAGATAGATGCCATGAAATCTAGTTACCCAGTTAAATTTCATCAAATTTCGAGATAATCAGAATTTTGCGTTTTTCGAGGTATCGGGTGTGTCGGGTGATGATAGGTGGTGCCACGTAATGGATGTCACATGACACTTAGGAGGGCACATGGCATAGAGAGCCATGTGGTGTGGCGCTATGCCATAGGATGTGTGTCCATGTGACACATGGCGCAGTTGAACGCTCATTTAGGAGCCATGTGTCAAGAAGTAAGGATTAAGGACATGTGTCAAGTTGTGAGGAAAGTGGGAAAGTGGGGGGAAGCTTCCCCACTTTGATCAATTCGATGGATAGACAAGAAAAGAAAAGGAAGAAAGAAAAACAAAAAAAAAAGGAAAAAAAAATATGCGTGGGAAAAAAAGGTAAAAGAAAGAGAGGGAAAGAGAAGATTTTCCTAGTGTTTTTAACGGGATAGTCAAGAACTAAAGTTGAGGTCGGCCTTGCTTGAGAGCTATGCATGGGAGCCAGAAATTGAATTTTGTCAGCTCCAAAGAGGTAGGGGTTTCTCCTCTGTTTGTGGTTATTTCTTGCTTAGAGGGCCATGTAAGGGGTCATTTGGTTTCAACTCTATTGACCAATCAGGGCCAGAATCCGATGTTCGAGGCGAAGTGCGGACCTCTTAACTACTCGTGTGTGGCCTTAGTTCTGGCCCGGGCATGATTTGCAGGCATCAACCACTAATGGCCAAAATAGACGATCAGTCCCGGGACTAAACCCAAACTGTTGTGGTTTGGGTTAGCCGAGTGTTGGCCGTGGGTGTAGTGCTTGGTTTTGGGGTCTGAACAATTTTCGCACACTCCTGCGAATCAGCAGCTTCGACTTCAAACGTCCATAACTTTCTCGTTCGAACTCCGATTTGTGAGTTCTTGGACTCTATGAAAAGCTCTTTGAGTCTAAAATGTAACCATATGCCAGTGAATGGAATTTGGTGCTCACAGTTTTAGGTGTTTCCTGCTCTTTTCAAAGAGTCGTGTGGATTGTTGTGGACATTGTTTGGCAAAATGATTGGTAAAAGGTACCAAGTTTATCTTTTCGCATTAACCTAATTGATGTTTGATTGTGATGTATGCTTGTAGTGCATGAAGAATGAATCACATGCTAAATGTGTTGAAAATATGTTGATATATAGGTGTTTAAATATATTAGCATGAATGGATGCTTAAAATTATGTCCGTTTGATATAATTATCATGCCACTTAGTATAAAGTATGAAATGTAAATGTTTCATGTAGTGTTCCTTATACATGTAACATGGGGTACATGCGTGTTTGTTTTGCATTACATGTACCTTTGGGACATCGCATTGTGTTGGGTATGTGTGCATGGTTATGATCATTCATCATTCTTGGTGAATAGGTGTAAAACCTGGGAAAAAATTTAATTTTTCTGAAAAATGGCAAAAATAATAAAATTGCCAAAATGGTTCAGGAAAGTCTAGAAAATTCTCTAGATCTCGGATGACAAAGCAGTTTTCACCATGGTTCGTCTCATGAAATCTAGCGACCTAGAAAAGTTTCACTTCAGGAATTCTAAGACGGTCAAAATTTTACGGTATTTTAGGTGGTGAGTGCTGCTTTGGTGACTGAGGCAGAGATTTATAGAAATCTTAGGGTAGGGAAATAGTGGGTAAATTTAATTTGAAATAAATTGAACTTCAGGCAGGGATGAACATGAATTGTTTCGGGGGATATAGACGGATCAGAGTTAGAATGCGCGTGTTGTGTGGCACCATGAGAATACTTATCAAACTTAGTTTAAAATATGTTAAGCTAAAAGAAAAAGAAAAGAAAGAAAGGGAAAAGAAGGAGAGAAACAAAGGGAGAGAGGGAGAGAAGAGAGAGAAATGAGAGAGAAACTCTGACTTCTCTCTAAGATCTATGGAGCTCGAGTGGTCGTCTCGTGTCGGGCCAAGACTTAAAGTCGGAGTACTCGTCGAGAGCTACGCGTGGACACTAGAAACTCCAAGTTTCACCGAGGTTTCGTGTGAGAGGTTCGTGAAGTCAAAAGTTTCGGGTTCAAGAAGTGTCACGGGACTTCTCCCGGGGCGTTAACCATGCTCAAGAGGTAAGCTAGTTCTTCATACTTTGGTTTATTTTTGAGGGAGCTATTTAGTTTGAGTTTAATACCTAAAGAAATTTGTTTAGCGTTTTCCCCTAAGGAGCTATTTGTAAAAATTAATGGGTTATGGGAATAGTGCCTTGTTTTGACTCTATATGATATCCAGTTTTTGAGGCTGATTTTCGATTAAAAAAAGGGAGAATTTGGACTAGTATCCTTCAAGGAAATTGTAGCCCTATCTGAGAACTTGATGTTAGGCTTTTAAATCACCCAAATAGGACCTCTATAACTCAAGTTGTAAATTAGTTCTGGAATTTGCCCAAGGCTGCTCTGTTTTGGCCGAACCTATCGAGGTTTTGGGGTGAGTTTCGTAGGAGAAAAACATGAGAATTTGGACTAGCATCCTTCAAGGAACTTGTAGCTCTATATGAGAAATTGATGTTAGGCTTTTGAATCACCCAAATCGAACCTCTATAACTCAAGTTATGGTCCGTTTTAGACACTTCTGACAGTACATTTAATGATTTATTGTCCCGGTTTACTACAATTGGTATATGAGTGTAAGTATATCCATTTAGCAGATTGGTGAAGTATACTTGGTTGAAGTGTGTTGAAGTCAAATTGTGTCGATCTAATGGTTTGGCTTGTGATGTGTTGTGTATAGACAAGGCCGTTTGCATAGCTTGGTTGTAGGCTATTTGTGGACATGGTGTCTGAATTAAGCCTAGAGTATGGAGTAGTCGTTGCTTGATTGGTGGTGACTTGCAGATGTCAATATATGTGTGTATAATATGTTGACATGTATTGTGTCAGTTTATTTGGAAATTGTATTTTAGTGATATGATTGTCAGTGATGCATGGATATTATGCATGGTTTAAAATGTCCATATAATTTTCCTTCATGCCACCATATCAATTTATAGGCATGGAACATTATAGTGCATTTCATATGCACGGGGACATCGCATTGTGTTAGGTGTGAGTGCATGGTAGAGATGACACTGTGTTTGGTGTTCGATGGTATATCGTGGGTACATGGTTGATCGACACTGTGTTTGGTGTTCGATGGTGGGCTCGATAACATGGGACAACGTCCAAAATGAGTGTTGGCAAATATGTGTGTTGGCATAGCAAGTTGGGGTCGATCCCTCAGGTGAAAAGACCAGGCACTCGCGAGTTGAACCTTGATCGCGGGGTGAAAGGTAGTAAAAATGTTGGAAAGGCGTCATCCCTCGATGTAAACCACAGAAATCTGTGGCCCACAAATGCAAACCATACGAAACTTAGGAAATGCAAGTTGATATCGAGGAGCGTCAATGGATTTTGATTTATAAAACAAGAAGCACTGTTTGAAAAATGGCCAGTGATGGAAAATAATGACGGTCGGTTTTTCTGCGGGCGTATGCGTAAGCGAAAGAATGAGGAGTCGGGTGAGGGACTCGGGACATGGGATAGGGTGAGTCACATTCTCATCCATGACATGTAGACATTTGAGTAGGAATGTGCATGTTTTTACTTGAATGTGTGGTGCCATTGCATGTGCACTTAGGTGGGAAGTAGCACTTGTAGGAATTATTCTCTCTTTGGGCATTGCTCCTTGATCGTGGGACCCCACTCGGTCTGGGAGTGTTTGGGGAGTGTTTCACTCGGGGCCATGATTTTGGAATCCGAGGATCTTGAAGCTGATAAATATTGTATAAACTATATTAGAATAAGCCTAGTTTGAATATATGTTTGTTTAAGAATGTTGTAATAAACTCACTTATGGATTATTGTGATATAGTTGTATTGGGGATATGAATGAGGATGGACCATGCGTGTGTGGTGGGGATATGGACGGATGGACCATGCGTGGTCATTCCACTACTTACATTAGGAGCTACGGATGGAGTTATGGTTATATTGTTATATAGAGTTGTATATTGGGTGAGAGCTCTACGAACAAGGAATGCCCGATTTTTAACAACATGGATGGATCTGAGTCAAATGGGACACAACAATGTGGTATCGGGTTACCCGAAATCCACAAGAATTCCGCGAGTTGACGAGTTGTCAACGGGACCCTCGAGTTTTGGGGCATCACAATGGGTGGTGAGCTCGGTAATGGGATAATGTCCAAAATGAGTCTCATGGTTGAATAGCATGAAAAATACGTGTGTTGGGTATAGCAAGAAGGGATAGATACCCTCTCGGGTGAAAAACCCGGTAATTGCGGTTAGACATGATCACTGGCGGTGAAAGCTCGTAAAAATGTTAGGAAGACGTGCGGCGTCCTACGGTGAAAACCTGAAAATTCGTGGCCCATAAATGCATAAACACATTGGATTTTACTAAATAAATGAACATTGGAGGTTTATCCAATGAGTTTTGATTTATAAAACAAAGAAATATTTTGTTTTGGAAAAAGGGTCATTGGATTAAACACCAATGACAAACACTACACTTAGCATATGCATGTGTGAGGGGAGTCGGTTAGGACTGAGACATGGGGCATGATGAGTCTTATCTCGTTCATGACATGTAGTATTCCATGAAAGGATTACATATTCTGTGGAATGTGATATGATGTGATTATGGCATTGCATGTGCATAGGTAGAGCCCACATGGCAGAAGTTATTTTCTATTGGGCATTGCTCTGTCGTGGGGCCATATTTCAAGTGCGGGTTAGGTATGTGGTGCTCAGTCGGAATGACATGATTGAAGAAAGCGAAACGTAACTGTTTTTTTTTTTTTTTTTTTTTGTCTTATTTGGGCAAAACTTGGGTTATGTATATACTTTGTATAAAAGGAGTTGTAAATTGAACTCTTGTGAATGGTTTTGGATAGACTTGTATTTTCTAAATGAATGGATCCGATAACGGGACGCTACACAACATAGATGCAAAGATCAGATATCCACAGGTATTCCACGCGTTGACGGGTTGTCAACGGGACCCTCGGGTTTTAGGGTGTCACAACTTGGTATTAGAGCCTAGGTAAATGATTACCTAGGGAGCTTGGGTATGGGTATCCATAAGTATGGTCCTGATATTAGCTCGTCTCAGCTAGGTATCAAGAGTCTAGGTACATGAATACCTAGGACTATTGGGCATGGGTTAGATCATTGCATGGGGTGCATTATATGTTTTGTGTTCTAACATGCTTAATGCTTGTGTGTTACAAATTGTGTGAAATATATGCATGACAAGATGTAATATGAAAAAAGCGAACAGGGTTAGAGAACATAACCAGTTGAGAAAATGAATGAGCAGTTAGTTCGGGATGCTTGAGTCTATTAGTGGTTAGCACATGCGCTACTAGTTAGACAAGGAGAGGGATCTCAAAGTTTATGGAGATCACCTCCAATGCCACTAGGATAGGGCTATATGCATTCCAATTAGAGGGTGAATCCCAAGTATGGTGGGATTGGATCAAAGCCTCAAGGAACTTGGAGGCGATGACATGGGAAGAGTTTCGTGAGCTCTTCATGGGCAAGTATTTCCTGGCTCATGCTCGACATGCAAAAGCTCGGGAGTTCCTAGAACTGAAATAAGGAACAATGACAGTGCTCGAATACATGGCTAAGTTCAGATTAGCCATTTCGGGGATGATTGCAGCCCGCAGACATGGCCAGGTGAGAAATTCGATAATGAGTGCAGGATTGTCCATTTGGGGCAAGTTTGTGGGATTTTTCTCCCTACTCTGATATGGACTTTATGGTCGGAACATTTATATGGCCATAGAGACCTGAATTGATGACTCCTGAGCATCGTGTCGGGTGCTAGTGAGAAAAAGAAAGAGAATTAGTCTTCTTCTAGCTCAGGGAAGAAGCAGAGGACTTATGCTTCACGGATTTGGGGACAAGTGCAGAATTTATCAGGCCAAGGCCCAGTCGGGGCATCTAATGGGCAGACTGCATGAACAAGATTTGTGTTATGTTTCAAAGGGATAAACACGGTAACTTTTTGAGACTATATGCAGCTCCAGTGGCATGGACCAGGTTGATGGTTGACTAACAAAGCCTTACCTGAGGATGAGGTGGGATAGGATTTGGGTCTACCTCGGGTGGTTTTGTGGTATGAGGATGTCTTTAGGATGAACTCTGGGATTACCTCATACGGGGATGTAGACTTTATCATTTGAGTTCATACATGGTCGGTTACTTTATTTCTATGACTCCTCATAGGATGGTACTGGTTGAGTTGCAGGAACTCAAGGTCAAACTACAGGAATTGTTGGATAGGGGTTTTATTAGACTAAGCACTTCACCTTGGGGCGTTTCGGTTCTGTTTGCTAAGAAGAAGGACAAGACCCTTCGACTGTACATTGACTATCGACAGTTGAATAGGTTACGATTAAGAATTGGTATCCGTTATCAAGGATTGATGATTGTTTGATCAGTTGAGAGGGGTGCGAGTCTACTCCAAGATAGACCTTCGCACCGGTTATCATCAGTTGAGAGTTAGGGAGGCAAATATCCCTAAGACAACGTTTAGGACGTAGTACGGGCATTTCAAGTTCACAGTGATGCCATTTGGCTTGTCGAATGCTCCAGCAGCATTCATGGATCTCATGCATAGGGTATTCCAACCCTACTCATATCAGTTCATTGTATTCTTTGTGGACCACATTTTGATCTACTCCCAGACTAAGGAGGAGCATGAGGATCACTTGAGGTGAGATTCTTGGGACATATAGTGTCAGTTTATGGTGTATTAGTGGACCCGGAGAAGGTCGAGGCAATTATGGAGTTAGGAGGCGAAGTCACTCTTTTGAGATACCTGGAGTTTCTTAGAATTTGGCGGGGTATTCTGAAGATTCATTGTTAAGGACTTTCTCCCGATTAGCTACACTGCTGAGTTGGCACGGAAGGAGGTGAGTGAGTGGAATGGCTTGTGTGAAGGCATGCGAGGGGTGAAAATGAGGCTTACTACAGCTCCTACTCTGATAGTCCTGGAAAGGGGACATAGGTACACAGTGTATTGTGATGCATTGAAGGACGGACTGGGATGCATTTTGATGCAGTCTGGGAGGGTAGTAGCTTATGGTTCTCGGCAGTTAAAGAAATCGTAGTGTGGAATTACCCATGACATGAGTTAGCGGCCATAGTCTTTGCCTTGAAGATTGGCACCACTACCTATAGGTATGAAAGACAATTAGAGGTGTTTTTTAATTGCAAAGGTGAAATTATATCTTTATTTGGGGACCCTCATCCTGCTAGGCAATGTAGATGGATGAGTATCTGGAGGATTCTGACTTCACTGCATTACCAATCCACAGAAAGGCCAAATGTGAGGTGGCGACGGCGCTCAATCGAAGTCTGAGTGCGCTAGTATGGCTTCTGGAGTGGCAAATCTTTCGAGGTTGTGAGACCGGTTGGGTTATAGTACAGATCAAAACCGGGGTGTCTTGGGGTTTGGCGGCCACACCTTTCTGGTGAGTGATTGAGTCTAGAATTGGAAACATTGAGATAGTGTCAAATTGGGACCGGGTATAGTCGGGTATGGGTGGCAAAAAGAGGTGGGCCATTCACACAAATGGTAGTCTTTGGTATAGACGGGTTGTGGTTCCCTCGGTTAATGATTTAAGAGAGGAGATCCTCGGGGGTTCCATTACTCTCAATTTGAGGAGTTGCATGCAGTGTGAGATGTACCATGATCAACAATGCCCGATTATTCTTGGACGGGATGAAGAGACACGTTGGGGACTTTGTTCAATGATGTCTCACGTGTCAGGCTAGGCAAAGAGGCCGAGCACTAGAGGCCGGCGGGGCTACTACAGCCATTGGGGGTGTAGTGGAAGTGGGAACGCTTATCCGATGGATTTTTATGACTCACTTGCCATGGACATTGTGGAAGCATGATGCGGTGTGGGCGATAGTGGACCGACTCACTAAGTCGACACATTTTCTGAGTACGTGCGAGATGAGCCTTCACACACTTGAGGAATTTTGCATGTTATACATTTGAAATTGTCCGAGTTACATGGAGTGTCGGTCTATCGTGTCGGCAAGGGATCCTAGGTTTCATTTCGCTTTGGAAGAGAGTTTCTAGAATTATGGGAACATAGTTGATGAGCGTGCACTTTTCATCCACAGACCAGAGGTGACCCGGTCGAGGAGAGGACTATCTGAGGTTTAGAGGACATCTTTGCGAGCATGTGTCCTGGATCTTAAGGGTAGCTAGGAGGAGCATTTACCCTTGGTAGAGTTCGGTTACAACAACAGTTATCAGGCGAGCATATAGATGCCACCCTATGAGGCTTTATATGGGAGGCCGTGTCGATCTCCGATTGTTTGGACGGAGGTGGGGGAGAAATCCATCATGGGTCCGAATTTGATTAAAGACGCCTCTGAGAATGTGGATTTGATACGGAAGCGTCTTCTCACGGCTCAGAGTCGGTAGAAGAGCTACGCCGACAGACGACGTCAACCTCTAGAGTTTGAGGTAGGTGATCACGTCTTCTTGAAGGTGATGCCTAAGAGATGAGTGATCAGGTTCGGCAAGCGGGGGAAGCTATCGCCAAGACCGCCAGGCCCTTGAAGATACTCAAGAGGGTGGATACAGTTGCTTATCGATTCACGTTATCGTCGAGTTTATCGAGTGTCCACGAGGTATTCCATGTCTCCATGTTTTAGAAGTACACTCTAAATCCAACTCATGCTTAGTAGGGTGGGGCCAATTTGTTGTGAAATCTGGATGAGACCTTGAGAAGAGGGGATAGTCTGTATTATGGATGGCAGGAAGCCGGGTTTTGCGATCTGAGCGTGAAATTTAGTAAAAGGTGTTGAGTGAGTGTAGGAGTGGAGGAAGCAACATTGGAGCCGGGACACGATGCGTGCCACCTATCCTTCCTGCTTGAGGATGAAGGTCGTTGTTTAGCAATTTGGAAGTTAAATGATTGTTACATAATAAGCTGTGATTGTATGTATATGTGTGTAAATTTCGGGGATGAAATTTTTAAGGGGAGAATGTGAAACCTAGGAAAAATTCAATTTTTTTGAAAAATGGTAAAGCAATAATTTGTTGTTATAGTACAGGTTGAAAACCTGAAATTTTTCTAGATCTTGGATAGCTGAAACAAACTTCCATAGTTCTGGAATCATCTCCACGAAATCTAGTTATCGGTCGAATTTCGTCGGTCGAGATGTCGGAATTTCACGTTTAGTGTCGGTGTCAAGTGACCATGGGTGGTGCAAGTATTGGATACCACATGGCACCTTAGGAGAGGGGCACATGGCATGAGAGTCATGTGGAGTGGCTTATGCCACTTAGGGCATGTGTCCATGTGACACATGGCACTTGGTTGAATGGCTCATTTAGAGCCATGTGTCAAGTAATGGGGTTAAGGACATGTCAGAGTTGTGAGAAAGTGGGGGGAAGGTGGAAGCTTCCCCACTTTGATCAATTTGGTGGATAGATAAGAAAAGAAAAGGACGAAAGAAAAGCAAAATGAAGGAAAAAAAAGGGAAAAAAACTTGGTGCATGGGAAAAAAAAAGAAAGGGAGGGGAAAGAAGATTTTCTGGTGTTCCGGCTTGGTCCCAGAAATTTCGATAGTCCGAGAACAAAGTTAGTCCCGCATAGCGAGAGCTACGCGTGGGTATTGAAATCCGAAGTTTCGTTGAAGCTCTGGAGTAAAGTTTCTCCTCCATTGGTTATTTCTTAACTATAGGAGACCATGCTTAAGGGCCATTTTGGATTTAAACTCTAACCTTAGGGTTGTGTTTATTATTGAATCAGGAGCTGGATCCAGGTATTTGAACTATAAATTAAGGACCTCTTGACTACACATGTGTAGCAGAGATAGTTTACAACTTGGTGTGGTACGGGCATCGACACACGTAGCCGCATGGATGATGGAGTCCGGGGTGAACGATTTGATATGGTTTAAGGCGGCGGTGTTGGCCGTGCGTGTAGTGTAGTTTTGGGGTCTGAACAGTTTTCTTACACCCTGAGATTAGCGAAACCGACCGGACTGACCGTAACTTTCTCATGGGAACTCGGTTCACGCATTCTATGGACTACTATGAAATCTCTTTGGAGTCTAAAATGTAAAATATTCTAGTGAATGGCATTTGGTGCTCCTAGGTTTTGAGTGTTTCTGCTCTTTTCAAAGTAGTTTGGATGTTAGTAGGGCTTTGGTATACCCTGATTGGTGAGATACCAAGTTATCTTTGTGTATATGATTGATGCTTGGTGTGATGTATGCTTATAGTGCATGAAGAATGAATCACATGTTGAATGTGTTGAAAATATGTTGATACATGGGTGTTTAAATATATTACCATGAATGGATGTAAATTATGTGCGTTTGATATAATTATCCATGATACTTAGTATAAAGTAAGGAATGTAAATGTTTCATGTAGTGTTCCTTATACATGTAACATGAGGTACATTCATTGGCATTTTTGCATTGCATATGCACGAGGACACCACATTGTGTTGGGTGTGTGTGCATGGTTATGATCATTCATCATTCTTAGTGAATGGGTAGTGAGCTCAGTAATGGGACAACGTCAAAAATGAGTCTCATGGTTGCATAGCATGAAAAATATGTGTGTTGGGCATATGAAGGGATAGATACCTCGGGTGAAAACTTGGTAGTTCTGATTAGACATGATCATCGTGGTGAAAGCCAGTAAAAATGTTGAAGGCGTGTAGCGTCTGCCAGTGAAAACTAGAAAATGCAGCGGCCACAAATGCATAAAAACACGAGATTTTACTAAATAAATAAACGTTGGAGGTTTATCCAATGGGTTTTGATTTATAAAACAAAGAAATATTTTTTTTGGAAAAATGGTCATTGGATTAAACATCAATGACAAATTTTTTCACACTTGGCATATGCATGAATGAGTCTCATCACATTCATGACATGTAGTATTCCATGGTAGGATTGCATATTCTATGTGGAATGTGATATGATGT
Source organism: Tetrastigma voinierianum (assembly GCA_016808115.1). Lineage (NCBI taxonomy): Eukaryota > Viridiplantae > Streptophyta > Magnoliopsida > Vitales > Vitaceae > Tetrastigma > Tetrastigma voinierianum. Next base: position 12,414 of record JAEQBH010006962.1, on the reverse strand, counting down.
GATTATGGCATTGCATGTGCACTTAGGTAGGGAGGAGCCCTTATAGGAGTTATTCTCTACTAGACATTGCTCACCCCGTCGTGGAACCATATTTACCGGTCTGGTGGCGACTCGAGTCAGGGACCGCCACGATTGAAGTAAGTCGGTTGTGGCTTTGTTTTTTTTTTTTTGTCTCTTATTTTATCAAAACTTGGGTTATGTATATATTTTGTGAAACGTCGAGAAAATCCTAATTTTTTCAAAGAGAGTAAAATGGTAATTTCAGTCAAAAGATGGAATTTTTCTAGATCTCGGATGTGAAAGCGGACTTCACCAGATTGGAATCGTCATAAAATCTAGTTACCATTGAATATCATTCGAATTGAGATAGTAGGAATTTTCACATTTTCGAGCTGTGAGGAGTCTTGGACACTTGTTTGTTTGAGTGGCTCCAAGTGTGCACGTGTCAAGTGAAGAATTAGTCAAATAGGAGAGCCAAAATTTTTCAGGGCCCATGTGGACATGGCATCTCCTAAGTGGATAGAAATCCACTATTGTGGATAGGGTGTAATCCAAGTCAACCAATGGAAGGTTGACATGTAGCGAGTGAGAGGACAAAAAAAGGGAATAAATAGAAAGAGAAAGAACATCTTCTCTTCTCTTTTGGGCATTTGGAGATGGGACGAGTGGAGGGAGAAAGCAGTTTAGAGAGAAAGTCAACTTTTCTCTAGATTTCGATGGGACGTGTCCGGTTCCCAGAAGCGAGGCCAAGTGGCCAAGGATGGTCTCTGTTTGTAGCGACTCTGCGTGGACACCGATTTTGTGGAGTTTCAACAACTTCGGAAAGTAAGGGTTTTCTCCTACTTGTTTTTTTCTTTGGCTAAGGGCCATATTAATTGATGGGGATTTGTTAAAGGCCGGATAGTGTGTTTTTGGTTAAAGGAATTTGGACGAATGAAGAAATCCCTAAATGGTTTTAGACTGATCCACCAGACATTTGTGTAACTTAATGTTATATTTGTGTGTTTTGCTTGACAATTTAGACCTTTTATACAAATTGTAGTTTGGAAGTGTTTGAAGTAAGGAAATGGCCATGAGTTTTTAGTCCTCCGAAGTGGGACCGAATGCTAAAATTTTTGAGCAGTTTTGGACAGCCCAGGTTGGATTGGAGACTGCCCTTGGGTGGTCCTACGTGTGTGATTGTGTTGCTTGGGAGATTCAAAATGAATTGCTTAAATTGTTTATTAGCCTAGGTGAGCTAATTTTGGATGTTATTGCTATGAATAAATAACATGTGGTTAGTATGTGAATTTTGTTAATATATGCATGATTGATATATTGGCATGTGTTGTATGAAAATGGCATAATGCGAACATATGCAAGGGCAACCTAAGAAAATAGGTGTAGTGCGGCCTTGAAAGAAAAAGGAAAATGGTTGCGAAAAGGAATTTCAAGGAAGATTTTCAGGTATAGGGTTGTCCAACGGTTCACGTCGGAGGCCCTTAAACATTTGGAGAATTACCAGCTATTTCACCTCGGAGGTTGTCCAATAGATTTTATGAAACTCGGTATTATGTTTTCAGAACAAAAACCTTTTGTTTTGAAAACGGTGTTTTTACCCTTGGCTTGGCATGCGTGAAGTCGGTGAGAGCTCGAGGAAGTGGGAAAAGGGTGACTCACATTCTCATCCGTTTCGTATGAGCAGGCTGGTGAACATATATGTTTTGCTTGAATGTTAGGTTGCCATTGCATGAGCACTTAGGTGGGAGTAACCCGTGTAGGGACCTCTTTACTGGGCTGCTCATACTAATCGGTGGGATCCCCACTTCGAAATGCGAGTGAGTGTTCGGAAGGCGGCGCTCATTAGAGCGCTTTTGAAGCGACATGTGGCTTTGATATATATTTTGAAAAACATGTATTATAATTCTTAATTTTGATATATGTTTTGATTAAGAGTGATGTAACAACTCTTGGAACTATTGTCATATAGTTGGATATATTTTGGTGAGTATGTTGTGTAGGCCAATGTGGCCATTTTTAATCATGTATGGGTCTCATGATATGAGACACACGGGTTAACCGATGGTCACGGGACCCTAGGGAAATGGGCGTCACATATTTTTGTATAAAGGAGAGTTGTAAATTGAACTCTTGTGAATAGTTTGGATAGACCTGTACATTTCTAAATAGATGGATCCACGGTAATGGGACTACATAGCGTGGAGTGTAGAGACATCACGGTATCCACCAATTGTTCCGGCGCGTGAGTTGTGAATGGGACCCTCGGGTTTAGGGTATCACACTAATAATAATACTAATAGTAATAATAATAATAATAATAATAATTAAAAATACTACTAATACTATCTTAATACTTTACATATGGACCGAGTGTCACGAGGACAAGAAAAGTTTGAACTTATCAAACTCTACTAAATGCCTATGAAGACTAATAAATGCCTATGAGAACAAAGTGTCCCCAAGTACAAAGTAAGTTGACTATAAAAATTTTTTATGTTTCTTCCTCTTTATTTGAATACTTTTGAGATAGGATAAGCTTAGTTTTGATAAAGTGCATTGAGGGCTTCTTTGTAGAGTTGAATCTGTACATGAGTTGATTTCATTGTTATCATTCCATTGCATTTTCAGTTGGCATGGCCTACTCTTCATCCTAGATTCCCCATAGAAGCTTGCATCATCCCACTAACATGGGACATTTAAGTGGAATGCCCAAAGCTGGTTTATAAAATCCTGTTCTTCAGAGGTTATAAAAATTTTTGGGTTCAAAATTTTATCTAAAGGCTAGGTTCTCCAAATGGACATGGTTTGAGTTTCTCCAATAAGATAAAAAATTTGATTTCTGGTTTTTCTAAAATCAAAAATTTGAAAATCTCTATATTTACTATAATATAAAGGAAAATTATTTTGACAGGTCATTTCCCATTCTGGTTTTTGTTGAGGTACTAAAGGTTCTTTATTATGTTTTTATATAAACATGATGATAAGCAGGGACTCGTTATGTCGCGATAGAGAATTCTCTGTTGAGAGGCAGGACTTGTCATTAGCAAAAAAATCACATCAGAAATGACCCCGAGCAGCCCTTCCTTCACAGCTTTCCAATCAGAACCACATTACGGACAATGAGACATTTGGTTGGGGAGAGTTGGTGAAGGAAGTGGCATCTTATTTATGTTTTTGTTACTATTTTAGGGCAAGCCCATTTGTGATGTTTAGTGAAACCTCTTGTTTCCTTCCCACAATGAAGCTATTATACTATCTGACTCCTTTTTCCAAAAGTGGACCATTTGCACTACTTTTTTTTTTTTTGTGTGTTTTGCACAGCTTTGTAGTTTGAAAAATTGGAACTTTGTGAATTATATTGATGTTAGATCGGTTAATACTGGTGAGTGGATGATTGGTTGAATTCTTCTTTACTTTAAACCCTTTTCTTCCACCTTTTGCTATATAGTACACATCGGGTTTCTTCAATAACTTTGAAAAGGCATACAGCCTCCTGGCCTTGCAATAACCTGCCCTCCTGAAAGCATTTGCGATAACCACCCTCCCCAAGCATTGCAGTAACCTACCTAGTTTAAGATTTGACCACCACCTTTAATAGGTTGGGACCCCCATGAATAGAAGGCCAATGTGTCTTCCAAAATAAAGAAAGAGAAAAAGAAAAATCAAAAGAAAAAGAAAGAAAAAGAGAGAAAAATTGCAGTAGCTTTTCCTTGAAACAGAGCACGATGCGAGGGTATATGGGTACGTGGCGTGACCGGCACCGATGGGGTTTCAAGTGAGGTGTATTACTTAGTGGGGACTCTTTAACATTTTCTTTCTCGGAGGCGGCTTTTTGTACCTATTTTCTCATTCATATACACAATTTCGCCAATAACAAAAATTCACTACATATACATTATACATACACATACATAGTGGCGTTCATTATATTCTATACCATGTACTTGAGTCCCATTACTTGTACTAATACAATTTCACTATTACAAAACTATGCCTATATACGTCCAATGAAAATCAGAGATTGCGAACGGTGCGGGTGGCACCTATCTACGAGATAGCATGTGATGTGGGATGTCCTATCCTCTTGCCTAAAAACATGTACCTACAGTTAAAACACATGCTAAACTTTGCAGCTTAATTAGGAAAATATATATATGGACGACCAATAACATTAGTCATTGTAAGCTATTCAAATGCTTTCATTGTCTTTTACACATTTCTAGTCTTTTCATCTTCCCGGTTCTATGACTTATTACATTCTATGTAATATAGGCATTTCTTATCCACAATACCTATATCATGTGCTCCTTTCATGTAGTGGCTGCATATGCTATGTTATTCATTTCTTACATATTGTTTTATCATATATTTTCTTACTCCTGATCTTGTATTGTCATATACTTTGCATTTGCGTTTTCACTCGACTATAGAATTGGCATTCCACGGCCAGTTCGAGAGGAACCTACGTCTGTTTGTAATTCGATAGCAATGTAATTCGCATTAACGGTATGATTCACTTTGACTATAGAATTGACATTCGGCCAGTTCGAAGGAATCTCGTCATGTTTGTCATTAGTGGTAATGTGATTTCATGTATTTGCATATTTTGTCATATACTTTCATTTCATCACTTTGGGCATCATATTATTTACTTCCTTATATTTTCATCTTGTACTTTTGTATACTATACTTTCCTATGATTTTCATATCTTTGGCCTTTCATATACTTTTCATATACTTTGCTCACGTCATATACATTCGTGTCATTGGCGGCTTTATTTAGGCCCTTGTATACTTGACCATCACATAGCAATGCTATACTTCTCATATCATGTCATGTACTTTTATCATTTGAATCATGTGCATATACTTGTCATTTGTTTTATGTTTCCTTTGCATAAACCTTAGAGCGGATCACCGGAAATAGCTTTGTATGTGCCGAAGTCTTATCCTTTATCTGAGGCGGTGATCTCCTATAATATGTACCGAAGGTACTATCAGCATGCGAGACAATGATCTCATGCAGCTATGACCCAAACGGGACGCTGTAATGATCAAGCCGAGATTTATGTCATCGACCTAAACGGGCCTCGATATCGTAAAAGTACATGTCTTCCTTGACAACTATATCCCTATAGGCATGCCTATCTAGCCTACTAGGTTCACAACAAGCAATCCATGTGTATTTTATGTTCAATACATATCTCATGATCAGAATAATTATTGTTATTAAGCGTCATATGCGATATTTACAACCATATATTTGTATCTTTGCATTTTCCATATATCTTTTAACTTCAATTTCTTGTATTCATAATTCTTTACCAACACATGTATATTTTCCTATCATTTGTGCATTCTAGCTTGTGTTTAAATCTGTCGTATACTTCTAATCTCATGTAGTTCTATCATATATTCCTATATTCATATTATTCATCTATTCATATCATATCATATATTTCTCGCGCCACATTCTTATTCTTCTCCCGGTATATCCTTCAATACGATGCAGGGCCTTGAAATCAGTCTCAAATATTTTAATGTCGGTCCAAAATCTTGGGACTAAATCACCACCAGTTTATTCAGCCCCGAAGCAACCTATGCCATTACATGACTTTTATGCTAAAAATATTCCAAGTAGGGAAAATTCCTTACCTCGTGAGTTTGAGAAACTCAGATTTTAGTACCACGCGTAGCACAAATCGCGTGGATCAACTGTCTCTTGGTTCCAATAATTCCTGACAGTGAACCGTAGATCGAGAAAATGCGAAACTTAGGATTTTCCGAACTTCTACTTGAATTCTCAGTGAAATCCCGTGTTTTTTATACTCACGCGTAGCCCTCGTCGAGTAGATGAACTTTTGTTCTTGACCCGACGAATTCCGACGATCGAAACTCCGTATATCGAAGAGAGAAGCGAAGAAAATAAAAAAAATAAAAATTTTTTTATCTCTCTCTCAGCTGCCCCCCAAATCTGCTCCTCCCTTATTATATATATATATAAGCTTAAGGTGGGGCCCACATGTCCCCCTTGTCCATCTCGGTCCGTTTCAGCCCTGAAACAATTGATTTCGCTTCGGTATAAGTTCCAATAATATTAAATGGACATTCTTTAAATATTGTCAATTTTTTATATTTTTCTAAAAATCCCGTTTTTGGGGTTCATCCGACGTTTGTTACCTCGAAATTTGTGAAAATTCCGACTATCTCGGAATCTGACGAAATTCGACAAGATAGTTAGATTTCGCAAGACGATTCCAACGGTGATGTCCGTTTTGTCATCCGAGATCTAGAAATTTTCCAGAATTTTCCAAAGCGACAAAATTACCGTTTTGCCCTTTTCATAAAAATGTCATTTTTTGAACGAATACAATTTTAACTTATTTTATACCCTAAACATGTGCCATTGTTGTATTATATTTTGGGGTGTTCTGATAGCGAAAGCCTTGGCTTGATTACAAGCGGCTTGGTTTGGAACCACTTGGAAAACAGTCTCGCTACGGGTAGATGGGTGGAGTTTAGCAAGTTGTAGGTGCTAGAGTTTGAAATCATTGTTAGTTCAGGGTGAAACCTAAAAGGTTAGTGGTTGAAGAATCCTTATGACTTGGTGCCCTAAGCCTTAATTGGTTGAGAGTCATCGATAGATCCAATTATGGACTTGATTGAGGTTGATTCCTCGGCTTATTGCACCCACAACACAAGGATTGTGGAATAGGGTGGGTCCCGATCTGCACCAGGTTGGTTGGTGTCTTAGAAGTGTGGCGTAACTTGGTTGGGGGGAGAGTGTAGTTCGCGGTTATTTGTTAGGCGATCAAACAAACACTTGAGTTTTGATGGGAAGTCTCTAGTTGATTCGTAGAAGGAGGCTCTTTTGATACTCAGAGATTTTTGTATGGCATTCATTCTCTCAAGATAGTTATTGGGCAAGGGTTTGATGATTCTTACTTAGGGTTAGGCATTACTCATTCATAACCTTTCTGAAATAGCAATTTTGTGATCATAATTTTGTTATTGTTTTGTAAGCTCTCTCTTTCTTTCTTTCTTTCATTGGTAAGGGACTAGCAATGTGTAGGTTGAAGTGTGATTAGTGCTCAAAGTGCTATTTTGAACCACTATTTGTTATAGGTTTTAATTACTTTTTGTGTACTAATCATTCTAATTAACCCGATTTTCATTAAGGTCCTACTATTCTGATCGCATTTTTAGCCAAATTTTGGGATTTTGCGAGCTAATGGGTGCAAAATTGTTGAGTTGATCCAAGCATGAAATTGAGTCAAACACATATCGTAGATCAGAGATCAAGAGGAAAGAAGAGCGGAAAATAAGAAGAAAATGGAAGCCTGACAAATTTTGGGGGTCACAACTTTGCGAAGTATCTTACCCACCACTATTCCCATTTCGACCTTTGTTCACACCGCATTTCACGCTTTTGTTGTTTTTGTTTCCAATTTTTTGTTTCTTCCATTTTGTCCTTGTAATAGCTTTTAGTTTCAGTTTTTTGGTAATTTCCTATACACTAGAAGCTTTGCTATATAAGCCTCGGTCGTGAGCTATGAATCACTTCACTTTTGGCAATAAACAGTGGGCGGCAGTTTGCCTGTTGCTTCCCCCTTTCTCCATTTTCTTTCATTTTCTTTCCCCTTTCTTGAGCAAACACCCTCCGAGGATGTGACTTCGGAGGATGGCCAGCTAAGCCTCCTGCAGGTGGGAGGCTATTGGGCGGATCGAAGGCGCGGGTTTTTCCATGTGCCGCGGGTATTTTCTACCATTTATGGTTTCGGTCGACGTAGGCTTTAATCCCTTATTGCTTTGAATGATCGATGTTGAAGTAAGCTTTTGGGTTCTTGGATGCTTATCGTTAGATCCATTGACACCCGTTTGTTATCATCTATGGGTTTATTGAAGGCGATTCGAGGGGATATTTTTATTTTCTCCAAATTTTAGGTTTGATCCCTTCGGATCACTGTAAACGGCCAGTACTTGGTAAGCTTTAGGGTTCATTGTATACTTATTGTTAGATACAGTGACATTCATTAGTTATCATTTATTAGTTGTTGGAAAGTGAGTCAAGGTGGTATTTATTCCTTTGTCCGAGACCATCAATGGGAGGGCAAATGCCAAATTTTCAAAGATAGTTATTTAGGGTAAGTTTTTACAGTTAAATGAAGAACCGGTTTGGGAGATGACTATATGTCATCCTCCAATATGAGGAAAAAGACCACAGGAGAACCTCGGTTGCCCTAGGACCCTAGCTGATAACCCTAACACTACAGGAATTCTATTTATTTTTACTTATTTTATTTTATTTGCAAACAATCAACTTCACTATTTTTAACAACACCCCAAATCCAAACTGAAATTCACCAGTTTCAATCACCTGTGAGTCATTTGTAAGAAGAAAACCCATCCCTAAGTTCGACCCTAGAGCCACTATCTTTACTTGATGGTAATCACTACGGCAGTCAGGAGAATTTGGGTTTATAAATGTGTTGATTCGGCACCTGCGTGACGCGAATCAACGGACTTGTCCGGTGGCAAAAAAAAAATGACCCTAGAGATTTGGGCATTACAGCTTGGTATCAGAGCTTAGGTATACAAATACCTAGGACTCGATGGGCACAGGTATAGATCTTGCATCCATCGTGCATTTTGATAAATGAATATGTGTGATTTGTTGCATGATATTGTGTTGTATGTTGCATAAATCATATACTCGGTAAATAGTATATGGGAAGTGAGTGTGATGTATATTAGTGGTGACATATGCATTACTAATTAAATAAAGAAGAGACCTCAATTTCTATTTGACATATGTAGAATACATGTAGATAGTAAGTCGAGGAAGATGACGCATGGTCGTTTATGAGGCTGGCTAGCCGTGTACCACCAAGTACCAATGTGCCTTAGAAGCATGGTGCCGTGAATCACACATTGCCAGCAAAGGTAAATTGGGTCAAGGGGGCTAAGTAACCTCCAACGGTTTATAGCACATCATCCTCCGACACGACCGAGGAAGGGACCTGGCAGTAGCCAATCATTGGTTCTACAAATTGAGAGAGGATTTTGAGGCATGGGATTACCTGGAGCACAAGAGGATCAAGCTGTACCACATTTTCGCAGAGGTGAATCCTATATATGGTGGGATTGGGTCAAAGTCTCTCGGGATCTGGAGACGATGACATGGGGAGAGTTCCGAGAGCTCTTCATGGATAAGTTTTGCCCGACATCAACTAGACATGCAAAAGCTCGAGAGTTCCTTGAGTTGGCAACGCGGGGAGTATGATCGCGTTCGAATACGTGAGCCGCCAAGTTCACCGCACTAGCACGCCGGATAATTATGTGGCCACGCATATGGCCAATGTGAGACTGGTTGTCCATCCGAGACAAGATTGTAGGATTTCTCCTACAAGACATGGAATCTATGGTCAGTACGACTATGGCTATAGAGAGAGAGATAGAAGATGCACGGAGCATCCAAGATACGAGTGCTAGTAGTAAGAGGAAGGAGGATCAATCTTCTTCTAGTTCGAGAAAGAAGCATATGACTTCTATTCCACGAGGATTTTAAGGACGAGGCCACTCGCTATCGTGGCCAAGGCGACTAAGGTTTAGTCGGCCGTCGATGACATGTTATTTCCGCCTATTAAATTCTAGACATATGAGGTGGGATTGTTTCGAGGCAAGGTTCCTAAGGTTTCGGGATAGCTGCAGCCGAATAGGACAAAGCGCGACACGCTTTTTCCTTCACCCTAATGCGTTTATAACCAAATTTCGCCTTAAGGTGTTGTATAGGCGCCTTCTGCTATATAGATAGGCCAAAGAGGTCAGGGTATGGGTCGAGGTCGAGGACAGGGCTCATCTTTTTGTCACAGATTCGTGTGAATGCATCAGCTTAAAGGTAGAATCCTGAAGGGTCGTTGCATGAGTTCTCCTGTGTGATTAGGAGGATTGAACAGATATGTCGGGATTGTGAGTTAGAGATCTCAAGGATTCTGCTCATGGTGAACCTTCGGGTGATGGACATATCTGAGTTTGATGTCATTCTTAGCATGGATTGGTTGACGGCACATCGAGTCGTCATAGATTGTGACCGTAGGAGGATTAATGCCTACACACAAGAGGGCAATTGTGTTATATTTCAGGGGGAGAAGCATGATGCTTTACCCCAGACCATGCACGACTCCAGGTGGAGTGGATAGTTTATGGGTTATCTAGTAAGCCTTACCCTAGAGGACAATGGGAGACAGGATTTGAGTCTACCTAGAGTTGTGTGTGAGTATGAGGACGTTTTTCCGTAAGAGCTTACTTCTGGATTATTCCCCGCACAGGATGTGGTAGACTTCCACGATCGAAGCTACACCTTGGTACGCCGCCCATTTCTATGACTCCGCATAGATTAAGACCGATCGAAAGCTACAGGAACTCAAGGTTCAACCGCAGGAATCGGCTGACAAGGGTTTACAGATCAAGCACTCCACCATGGCGCTCCAAATGCTTTGCTAAGAATAAAGAAAAGACTCTTTGACTGTGTATTGACTATTGACAGTTGAATAGGGTTACAATCAAGAATCGGTATCCTTTACCAAGGATTGATGATTTGTTTGATCAACTAAAAGGAGTGCAAGTCTACTCCAAGATAGACCTTCGCACCCGCCATCACCGGGCCGCAGTCGTGGAGGCAGATATCCCTAAGACAAATAATAGATGCTATGGGCATTTCGAGTTCGCTAAGTGATGCCTCTTCGCATTGAAAATCGCTTCCAAGCAGCATTCATGATCTCGCGCATGTGGTATTCCAACCCTACTTGGATCATTTTATCGTAGTCTTTTTTGACGACATCTTGATCTACTCCCAGTCTGAGGAGGTGCATGAGGATCATTTGAGGGTCGCTTCTTCAGATTTTGAGACACCATCAGTTGTATGCCGTTCAAAGAAATGTGAATTTTCGCCATCGAGGTGAAATTCCTTAAGCCACATCGTGGTTTCCGGGCCTGTGTGTTTGTAGACCCAGAGAAGGTAGAGGCTGTTATGAGTTAGGAGAGGCAGAAGTCAGTCTTCGAGATATACTGTTTCTTAGGATTGGCAGGATACTACAGGAGGTTCATTAAGGATTTCTTCCGGTTAGCAACACCTATGACAAGATTGACCCGAAAAGGGGTCAAGTTTGAGTAGAATGACCTATGTGAGAAGGCATTCCAGGAATTAAAAAGGAGGCTTACTTCAGCTCCTATTCTGATAGTCCCAGAGCAGGCAGAGGTACACGAAATCGTGATGCCTCTAAGGACTCCGACCGATGTGTGTCTTGATGCAATCCGAGGCAGCTTATGGCTCAGCATAGCTAAAGAATCACGAGCGTAATTACCCTAATAGCCATGATAATGGAGTTGGCGGCCATTGTCTTTGCCTCAAAGATTTGGCGCCACTACCTGTATGGTGAATAGTTTGAAGTATTTTAAGACCACAAGAGTCTAAAGTATATTTTCACACAACGGGACCTCAACATGAGGCAACGCAGATGGATGGAGTATCTAGAGGATTATGAATTCACTTTGCATTACCATCATGATAAGGCAAATGTAGTGGTTGATGCACTCAGTCAGAAGTCACGGGGAGTACTGACTAGTGTAGCTTCTTAGGAGTGGCACATGCTCGAGATTGTGGGACAGTTTAGATTGCAGTATAGTGATCATGCTTAGGGAACGTTAGGGAGTTTGGTGGCTACGCCATCCCTACTGAGCAAGGTGATTGATTCCCAAGATCAAGACACAAAATTAGTGTCCATCGTGGATCGGGTACAACAGTACGAAAGTGACTAAGGTCAGCCATCGATTACGTATGGTAGTCTTTCAGATAGGGGATGGGTTTGTGGTCTCCAAATTTGACAGACCGAGATAGGGATCCTTAGGGAGTTCCATCAGCCGATGGTTAGTATCCAAATGGCACAAAGATGTACTATGATCTTCGTCGCCATTATTACTGGAGCGGAATGAAGAGACAAGTTGAGGAATTTGTTCGACCGCGGTCTCACTTTGTTACCGGCAGTTGGGCCTAACATCGTGCCAGCGTTGCCACAACCATTGAAGTGGCTGAGTGGAAGTCGGGTAAGTCACAATGATTTCGTGACCCACTCTGCCGCGCATATCGCGGGAAGCATGATACGGTATGGGTGATTGGCGGATCGCTCACTCGTCGGCACATTTTCTAGCGGTGTGGTTGACCTTCACACTGGAGGAATTCTACCGGTTGTATATTCGAGAGATTGTCCTACTATATGGAGTACCAGTGTCCATAGTATCGAACAGAGATCCTAGGTTTACGGCACACTTTTGGAAAGAGTTTCCAAAAGGCTATGGAGACATAGTTGATGATGAGCACTGCGTTTCACCCACAGGCAGATGGTCAATCGGAGAAGA
>JAEQBH010006961.1:0-124909 GCA_016808115.1 Tetrastigma voinierianum | reverse complement strand
ATATACTAATTTGACTTTCAATCATAGCGCGGATTTGAGAAAATCCACCTCTAGATATGTTTTTACATTGGGTGGAGCAACTGTTAGTTTGAGGAGTATCAAGCAATCATGTATTATTGATTCAACTATGGAAGTTAAATATGTGGTAGCATCAAAGGCAGCTAAGGAAATGGTATTACTTAGGAAATTTCTTATGAAATTAGGAGTCATAAATAAGGTTGTTGATCCTATGATCTTGTACTGTGATAACAGTAGAGTTGTTGCTCAAGCCAAAGAACCAAGGAATCATAGAAAAGGTAAGCACATTGAAAGGAAGTATAACCTAGTTCGAGAGATTATGTAAAGAGGAGACAACGTAGTAAAGAAGATTGCATCTAAGGATAATCTAGAAGATCCTTTTACTAAAGCACTTAAGACTAAAGTGTTTGACTCTCATTTATACAACATAGGTTTCAAATGTACTCTCTAGTTTTTAGTTCCATGGTATATAATGTAAATTAATTGCGATTAATGAACCGGTGTTTTAGTTACTTAAGATTATTGTGTTCATTCAAGACTAGCTCAAGCACATTATACATGTCTAGGTGCACATGAATGCATAGAGGACATAGATTTGGGTTCTTTGTGTTTAATGTTGTTCACAACGGTTTATGGATGTTGGCAATCCATAAGTAGTTGTGGTATGATATATGCCTAGTTATTGGGAGTAGTTTATCACAATTTACTAGAGCTAGTTCCCCTATGATATCATGCCCGCATGTACTGCAACATTGAATTGAGACTTAAGAGTGCAAATCGCCATATACTATCTTTGGATGGTTTTGCCTTTAGCTATTATCTCACATAGGCTCTTAACCCTAAGGGTCATTGGAGAGTTGAGGGGAGTATGTTGTCATTTTGAGGTGCTCCTTATGACCATCTATTATTGATAGTCACCGTGAGTGATCTCGATGGCTTCTTGTTTTACAAATTCATGAATCCTCGCTGCAATTGCACATGGAAACCACGGGTGACCCTAATTACAAGGCAAGATACCACCCGGGAGTAGCTTAAAAGGTGCACTGGATCATAGCGTCCCCCGCCAAAGACGGACTCACTTAAGCTCGGGGCAAACTTACAATATGATCAAGTCGGTACAAGCTTCTAAAGACTAAGGTAAAATGGTAATTTTGATATTCTCGTAGTATAAATGTTTGAAATTGCCAGTATCGACGCCCACGGAGATGGTGTGAGTGATTAGTGTGGCTCGGTAATCTTCTAATGAGAAGCTTTCGATGCCATGCATTGGTCTTACTATAGTGGTCTAACTAACTAATTGTGGGATTATGTCCATTAATTCCACATGAGCCAAAATTTGAAATTACCATGGGTCTTTGGGTAAACTCATTTGTAAGTGGTCAATGTTATGAGCAGATTATGATCCATATGAGCCTTCAAGTTTGCTTTAGGGCTAGTAGGAGAATGTTATAACTAAGCCCAGATAAGCAAACTATAGTAATAACTAAGTTGGACCATTGAACTTGTATGGGCTAATTATAGGTCCAAGTATGTAAGTGGATTCAATGGTGCATTAAACTCTATTATAAATATAACATTATATTTAGGTTTAGGGGGACAAACTAATTTCAAAGGGAAAGATAATTTATTCATGTCAGATATCTAAAAAACAAAAATGCATTGAATTGTTCTGTAGCCAAAGACTTTTGTGGTTAAGACCTACAAATCGATTACTATTAAAATTTGGCTGATTATTTCATTTTGTTAAGATATATTTTACCAAGCTTAATAAAATATATTTTATTTTATTATTTATGATTTAGCTTTCCATTACATATGAAATTTTTTTAGATTTATCCAAGATGTCGCGGGATTCCAATGTTGAAAAAAAAACTTCATGTAGATAATGCGCAATATAGCATGCGTTCATACACACATATCCGAAATTTGACTCAAAACGTGTACTGGCACCAAAGTAGATCCATAGCTTCCCGTGAAGGATCAGTTTGTTAAAAATGAGTACGAGTAGACATCGTTCATCTGATATGCCAACAAAACATAATTCCACTAGATGGGGAAGTCAGAGAGGCTCATATCATATGAGAGTAGGGACCCTCATGTTATACCATAGATAGTCCATAAACTTACTCATAGACTATCAATACGTCGCTACGACAACGTCGGCCATGGACACATTACATTAATCGGAGTATTTAATAATCCAATAAACAAATCTTAATAATTGATTAATACTAATCCATAAAATTAAAATACAACATTCCACTTGGATAGCATTAGTCAATTATTATAGGAACAAGGATTATTATAACTATGATAAAATATCAATTTATGACCAAAGCACATAACAACTAATAATAAAAATATATATATATATATATATATATATATATATATATATATATATATAAGTATGGATATATATAAAGCTCTAACGCGGCAGAACATCTTATCCGATAGGAAAAAATGTCATACATCAACAAGCCTATTTCAAGTAAAGAGATTACACAGAGAACCCCACAGTGAGCCAACAAAACAAAATATGCATTTCAAACAAATGGTCCGTTATCCGGGACGATGTCGTCAGAGATATGATGATATTATTGACGGCCGTCATTCCTAATGCACGTTACCAAATAATTACAAAGGAAATAAATGCATAAATTCGTGACTTCACTAACCCAAAAATACCGTAAGATTTAACTTTCAAACCCATATGAGCGCGCACGATCGTTGATAAACCCCGCGTGTGTCTTGGTTAGTGACCTGCAATATGGCGTCCTGTGAAAGCAAGATATTCAATCCGAAATCAAAAATTCCGAACTTTCTCTCCGATAAACATATGTATTTTATATCAAAGTGCTTTGAGCGAGTAGCACTCGTTGTTTTGAGAGAAACTGCACAGCCTATATTGTCACAATATATAACAAGTGGCTCGGGCATGCCTCAACAATAAGGAAAGCCAAAATCAATTTCCTTTAGCCATGGCGGCTTTGACAAGTAGCCCCATAAATGTTTAATATTACCTGCCCATAGTCGAGGTGGGTAATGTAAGTGTTTGTTTAACACTTTTCCAAGAAATGTTTCAAATCGCAACCCGTGACAGCTTTCAGCGACCTCAAGTTGACGACTTTTTTATAGGTCAACATATAGTCCTTGGTACCTTGCAAGTAATTCTCATGACCTTTTTCACGGCTTTCCACAGATTCAACCTGATTGCCTACATTCCCTTAAAGCATTAACAGCAAAAGCAATATCGGACGAGTATTAAACTCTGAGCATATATCAAATGCCAATGCTAGGCTTATACTGGACTTTCCATTTTTGTGCCTCTCTCCCATCCCGGGTGACATTGAGATTGAGAGCTTATCACCCTTTTGAATGGGTGCAGCACATGAGGAACAAGAATGCATGTTAAACCGTTTGAGGACTTTTTCAATATATCCCCTTTGAGATAAACCAAGACAGTGACTCTTGGGGACCTATCACGATGAACTGGATGCCTAGACAAAAGGCATCACAGCCCTTCATATCAAAATGAGTATTCAGCACCTGTTTTGTCTCATTCAAAAGTTTAACACAACTACTAGCAACCAGAAACTCTTTCCAATCATCATAATTGGTCCCATTCGTAGTTCTTGACAAGTCACCGGTATAGGCAATGAGGTCGACACTGTGAGTAGAGAGGGGAAACATTTAATATGTACAACATAATGATTACCATGCGGGTCGCTGAACAAATGATTCCCACGTATGCCCGATGCCTATTAAATGATTTATTTATCGCCATCCCGCCACACTGCCTAATCACAATAAAAGTTAAATATAAGATACAATGTACATGATCCTACGTCACCAAAATTTTAATACCGACGGTAATTGAAACATAATTTGACATAAGTTTAGAACAAATAGTACACTGCATTAATAACAAATTACATTAATAACAACATACCGATAGGGTATAATTATTTTTAGTGCAAACATCTTATTATGAATTCAATTAAAATTTAAAAGAATTTAAATTATTTAATTTCTACAATGTTTTGCTAATTATGCTCACGATAGGCAAGATCAAAAGCCAAGTTCTGATCATAGATGCAATAAGGATTTGCAAACATTTCACCTAGAGAATCATATATTCAAAAGCAAATACGGCTAACTGGTGAAAATTTCAAAATTATCGCCAATTACAAAAATGAAATCGTGGTGTCTGCGGAAATTGAGTGATTCCACTCGTGAGAAACAAACCAAATTTCTGGTCTTTGCATCACGCTCTCATTATTCAACAAATTATTATTCGTTAATATAACCCAAAACTGGCCTTAACCATCAATCTATGCAAATATGAATCAAAGAAGCTAGACATCATCCCGAAACACAAATTACAAGAATCAATAATTCGACCACAACAAGAAACATGAAAGATTAATATCACAATCTAAGACACCACATGGGCATCAACTACGATCCGTAATGTGTAGATCAAAGGAAAACAACGAGGGTTTCAAGCATATGTCCACACTTAGGGTGTTCTTAGCCAATATAATCACAAACCCTTTGATCTCCCCACAAGATATCCAAAATAGAAACTCATATGATTAACAAAACCCTAAAGCTTTAAAAATTTCACATAAACAAGGTAAATCCTTAATCAACACAAATGATTAGTTCATACAAATGAACAAACTATAATTCGTTATCCGGGATTTTGGCTCGATTCCAATTGTCAGGGAAAACTTATGTAGATATTAATAAGGAAAATGCTCACATACATGATATCTTAACGCACCAAAACTGCACCGGCACCAAAGTAGGATCCATAATAGCTTCCGCAAAGTCGTAACGCTTGCCGAACCTGGCATGGCAGGTGAGATGACCGCTTCCCATCCACTTTGCCAAACAGAAACACAATCATCAATGACGAAAAGCCGAGAGTCACATCGATGAGAGCGGCACCTCTCATAAATGGGGACACTATAGATAAACATCCATCATGACCATCAATATCGCGCCACGACACTCGATTGGCGCATCAATACGCTGGGCTACGTATTACCTACGCCACGCACAATATTACATAATCGAGTATTTAATAATCCAACAAACAAATCAATAATTGATTAATTCTTCTAATCCATAAAACAAAATACAAGATCCAACACCCTATCCTCCAGGACAAATAGTTCTCTAGCGGCCAAATGGTTGGGGTAGTGTAAATGCATGATATGCCTTTACATACGACTCACGTTCTTCTGGTGGTATGTTGCCGAGCATAGGTTAGCAGGTGCCGAATAATGGGTGCGTTTGAATGGGTGTCAGATGAATATTGATTGAAATAGATAGTAAGAAAGACTTTACAAATCAACTAATTCATTTAGGAATAGACGGGTACGTGAAAGCCTCAAGATACTTGTGCCTCTATAGGCAAAATCATGTCGTTGGCATGAGCTTTCATGCAAGTGTTCAAAAGCAACTGGAAACAGGAATTTAAAGTTTAGTCTCCCAAAGTGGAGAAGAGGGTATGAACATACCTAAGAATATACCATGGTAGCTGTCAGCTGGTAGGTACGGTAAATTCACCATAGGCTAGCGGGCCCATAGCACATGGCATGCTTGCTAGGATGTGAAAGCAAAAAATGGCCCAGCCCTGAATGGACAACAATTAATTTGGAAAAGAAAGAGTCCTGTGATTATAAGACAACACGATAAGATATAAATGTCCATAAATCAGGGAAGTGTATATTTATTTTTTTTATTTTTTTCGATCCTAATATCTTTTGATACATTTATTTCATAGCTTAATTCATATCCCTGCAAAGAGAAAATGCCATAGATGAAAAAATGTTCATTAAACACCCAACATGGCGTCAAATTTTTTAACCTTATTATGACTTTTTAAACAGATATGGGTATGGGTAAACTACGAAATAAACATCAGTGACCAAAAAAATATACAAAGACAAAGTGGAATATAGGCGCGAAACTCATGAGGATTTGAGCACCTTATCCCTCATCAATATTCACTAAATGCTATGAACCTTTACAATCAAAACCAGCGCTCCCGATGTTTTTGCCAGCTACTGGTCATCGAACCCGAAATTTGAGGGAAAATTGAAATCTTCACAAACAGCCAAGAAAGCCAGCAGTGAGATCGAAACCATAACTGTTTGCTTTATGATAATATTTAGAACACACAAACACACACACGTACTTGCAGATACCAACTAAGTACCACCAACAAAGCGTGAAAAGGAATCAACTTAATTTAAGGGACAAGTTTGTAAGCTTTTGTTTTATCAATCCAAGAAAGGAAAGACGATTTGGAGTTTCTGAACCCCAAGAATCCATGCTCTTTGCTCTTGTTCATACTATCCAGAGCTGTCCCAACACTCAGAACAGCATCTACCAGCCACCACTGACCAAACTCTCTCCACTTTGGTCGGAATCAGACCTTTCTCCTCCCCTCGCCAATCTCATCATCCCAGACTGCTCCCTTTCCCCCTTCATCTCCGCCAACCACAATCTCTCCTCCTCATCATCAGGGCCTTTCCACTCCAATAATTCAAACTGCTCCGCCAACACCTCCCACAGATGCTTCCACTTGAAGACATCTCCGTTACTGCAATTAAACGCCTCATTCTTAGCAAAAGGATCGACAGCCGCCCATATCTGATGCTCGGCCACTAGGTCCGCGTCTGAAGCGTCCCAATATCCATTCCAGGCTTCTTGGGTTCCCGGAAACAGTAACGGCAAGCCCTCATGCTTGCAGATTGCGGCGTAGACACACAGAGTCCCGATTACATTCATCATGCTGTAAGGTGAAACCCGAAATGACGCCTGGCCTGTGGACCGACCATGTCGCTTCTTCTCCTTCTCTTCTCCACCTCCTCAAACAGTGTATCTTCTTGTACATAGTAAAATTCTTAAACTATCACCCAGATATTTCTGATGGAGGCCGTGAGAGATCGATCCCTTAGCACACCGATTTCCCCGGAGATAATGAAATCATCAATCATACATTTAGATGTTGAGATCTCATTTAGGTTATTTATTATATCTATTCACTCTGCAATTATCAGCTTCCTTCATCATGTGTTAGCCCAGCGTGACATAGAAGATGTGGGTGACGCCAGTGAACTTGGAGAGCTTTGAGGACGTTTCTTCCGGGTCAAACACATCGCACTGGATGTACTCGACCCGGTTGTCAGCGTTCCAGGCCGGCTGAGGCCGGCGTGCGACGCCGTAGACCTTCCAGGGTCCGCCGGGGGTGTCTGGGAGTGGAAGGATCTCGGCAAGGCTGTTTCCGACGATGCCGGTGACACCTATGATCAGCCCAACGCTCTGGTAGTTGCCGGGTTGTGCCTCGTCCTCTTGGAGCTTCTTCTGTAAATCCAAAAAAAAAAAAGAAATTTACACCCAATTTTCTGTTGCATTTTCCTAGTAACCAAACAAAGAGAAAGCTGAAAGGAAGGACTATTGAGCATAAAAATTATTACCTTAGCTGCTCCGATGGCTCCAGCCCACCACCAGCTCATTCTTCTGGTTTCAGAGAGAGTTTGTTGGAGTATTGAGTTCTTCTTCTTGCTCATCCGATGATAAGGGATGAAGTGGATAATTATTAAAAGTAGGTAGCTGGCAAATCTACCTTTCTCCACCATAAAAATCATAGCGTTACATATTAATTGGTACACCACCTTGGGGCATTGGGCAATACCAGATGTTGACATAAGTTGGATTCCGTGAACACAATTTCAAACGAAATGAAAAGGACTAATTTCTCCTCTAGTCACTAATTTTTCTTCCTATCTTTAGAGGGAATAGGTGGCATGTTTACACATTAATGGGTGTCACATAAATAATTGATCTGCAAATTCTGAAGCTGTCGGATCATTCTTTTATCTATAAGTTTATAAATTCATGCTGCAAGATGTACGTAGATGAAGTTGTTTTGGAATTTTCTTTATCTTTTTGTTACTTGAAAATATTTTAAAAGGAGGAATTATGTTAAAGGTGCATTAAATCACAAAACAGAATAAAAATAAAACCAAAGACCCCCAAATCACCAAAAAATGTCACTTCAACAAAATATTAAAAATATGTATTTGAATAATAACCCTAGACAAAAATGTATCTCCTGTGGTGAGCTTAATGTAACATACTTACAACATTAATACAATATATTCATTATGCTAAACTTTTGTCTAGTGTATCTTCGTTTTTCATATTTTAAAAAACATGGGTATGCAAGTCTGTTACATTAAGGAAAAGTATGTCACACGAGTCAACTTAGAGAGCGAACTTTTATAGCAGTTTATTAGAGCTGGTAAATGGGCTAACCCAATCCATTTCGGGCTGGCACATGTGGGCTATAGGTTAAAATGGATTGGACTAATCTAACTCATTTCTATTTAGGCTAGTTTTCAACAAGTTCATGTGAGTTGCGGGTCAAAATCTAAAAAATTAATTTTACAACTTCATCATTCTTCAAATAAAAAATATATATATACAAATATATAATAATAATTAATATATAAAATGATTGAGTCTAAACAATATAATAATAGTAAATAAACTTAAATAAATAAATAATATTAAATACGCATAACCAAAAGCATTCAAATTAACTAACTAAATAAGATTGCAAACAATAAAGAATAAACTTAATAACATATTTGAATAAAAAAACTCCAAAGTATCAAACGAAATCTCATATGTTTCTAATCTACATCTTCATTCTCATTATATTCAATAATAACATATGATTCCACATTAGAAATGATTTCACATGAGAAATATGTACATCCTCGATGTCAAGCCGAAGCTTATCATCATCTATTAATTAATTCTTGGGACGTTAATAACATACCCCATTTACGTTTAATAAAAATATTTTTCTAAAATCGCATCTCAATCATATAACAATAAAATATTCTATTTGTCGAAATCCATCTCTGCTAAAAGATATAATCATATTAGATAAGAAATTAGTGTATAATTTTTATTAATTATTTTAAAATAATATTATTTTGTTAATGGGACATAATAAAATTATTTAAAATATACTAATAATTTATAGTTATTAAATTTAATTTAATTTTATAAACTAGTACAACTTCCTTTTTTATCAAAAAAAAAACATATACGATTGAATAAAATTTAAAAGATAACAGGGCCAAATGAAATTGTAAATATTTAAAAAATGATTACTGATAAAAAAAATATATATTCAATATTAAAATTGTAATTTATTTAATTCAAATACATTCCATAAATTTTCATACAATATTTTTTAAATATTAAATTATCATATAAATTATATTAAAAATATACATTTAGATATTAAAAATAAAATAGTTAAAACAACAAAGTTTAATATATTAATCATATATTATAATTATTATTATTTTAAAACCCTATGCTACAAAAGAAATAACCAAAATATCAAATTTTATGTATTTAACTCGAAAATCTCAATTACTAAGTCTGGGCATTTCTAAAATTAAATAAAAATTTGGGCGCTAATCTAAGAAACCCCCTGGTCAAACCCACATGGGCCACGAGCCAAATTAGTCCGGTTTCATTAAGACCTTAAATTTTATAGTCTAACCCTCTAAAAATTCTAGCTAAAATGAACTGACCCATCTGATTCAACCCATATTACCAGCTCTAGAGTTTATACCGGGTCAAACACATAACACACTGGATGTACTCACTCAGATGCGGTTGTCGGCATTCCAGGACAGGATGGGGCTGAGGCCTGCAGGCGACACCATAGACCTTCCAAGTTCCAGGGGCCTTAGGGAGCGGAAGGATCTCATCAAGGCTGTTGCCAACAGTGCCAGTGACACCTACACTACAATCAGCCCCAATACTCTGATGGTTGCCATGTTTTGTCTCATCTCTTGAAGCTTCTTCTGTATCCAGAAAAGAAGATACATTAGCAATGTTTCAAATTGGTTTACAGATGGGGTTCGAAAATCATAGCCAATTTTCTTCCATTTTCTCATACGAAACAGAGAGAAAGACCCAAAAGAGTGGAAAATTGAGCCAAAAATAGGGATTAAATCACTTGCCTTTGCAGTACCAATCATCAGCTCATTCTTTGGGTTTCACAGAGTTTGTCCAAGTAATTGTATGGACTTCTTCTTGCTCTTCAAATTCATCTTCGCCCACCTAAGAATCATTTTTTGCATTACATGTTAAGCGGAACACCATCTTTCTAAATTACAGACATTGACATATGAGGAGTGCTTGGTACACGATTCTGAATGACTAATTCTGATTGATAAATCCATCTTACGAGGCAGCTGTCCTGCTAACAGTTGACATTTGCATGCTATAATCAATAAACTATGTATTAATAATCATAATTATACCATTAGTTTTTTATTTAAATCTATAAGTTATAAATTTAGGAGTCTCAGTAAGCTTTCAATTAAAACTTAACAAGTAATGAAAACTATAAGACAAATATAAGTAAAGAAATTAAAATATGAGACAAATACTAAACTTCAATGCAAATTAAAAGTTTATAAAAATTTAATAATTTGAAATACATAATTTAAGTTACAACTTTAAATTTAAATTATATATCAAATAAATTACTGAATTACATACCAAATTAAATTATAGTATTAAAATTACTTAAGAATTTAAAAACGTTAATAAACAAATAAATGATACACCATAATAGCGGACCAAAGCTACCCCATTCTAATGAATGTCAATCATAAATAATAATCAACAGATAAATAATACACCAAAATAGTAAACAAAAGTTACTCCATTCTAATGAATGTCAATCAAGCTAAGTGCCAAAACACATAATCAGAGCAAGAAAAGCTCCAGTGAAGATTCAAGTAAATGCATATTTCTCACTACCCACATTAGGGCAACAAGACCACCAAGCTACAATATTCATCATTCTGTCTGATGCAGAGGCCATTAAATAAAACTGCCACACAATGAGATATTCACAATGAGATATTATGCGGGGGAAAGCTCAAAACTATAACTTGAATGTCAAAAATATGCTGGGAAGAACTAACAGGGACAACCAATTAAGTTATTCAGTTAATTCTCATTTGAATAATACAAAGGTTTACTATACATACCAGGAAGTTTATTCAGCACTTTCGGTCATCTCTCGTCTGAACCATACAAGATCTGCCAACACCAGCCAACATGGCAAACCAGCAAAAAATTGTTCAAACCTCGTATAATTGAATATTAAAACTCCAAAAGAGATGACATACTTATGTACAACAATACTACATGTGCTAATTTCCATGCCTAGATAAATATAAAACACAGACACAGAAAGACAGGATACAAGACAGGATGCCTATAAGAGGCCAAATAGAATGTCCACTAAGCTGTAAAATCGTTTGTAGAAAAGAGTTCTATGACCATTTCTTTGCCATTCTTTCAAATAACCTATATTCTTCATCCTTGGAAATATGTGGATCAAGCTTGCGAAGGTTGTTGATGAACATGCTTGCCTCATCTCGGCGATTGAGCTTGCAGTACCAATCTACAATGGAATTGTATGTGCTTTGGTTTGGCTTACAGCCATGCTTGATCATGTAAGAGACAACATCTATAGCCTCAACAAACATGGAATCAGCTGCATAACTTGCAATGAAGGTATTATAAGTGATTATATCTGGAGTAGGCCCAGAATCCGTCATTTCTGAGAGTACCCTTGAAGCATCTCTCATCCGACCATTTCTACAATAGGCATAAATAACAGTATTGAATGAAATGATATCAGGCTTTATTCCTTTTGCCAGAATTTCCCTTAGGATCTCCTCTGATCTATCGAAATTTGCAGACCGGCTGTACATGTACATCAAGCTGTTGTAAGTTGCCAAGCTTGGAGTAAACCCACCCCTTTTCATGAAATCCAAAATTTCATTTGCTTTTGAAACCATCTGCCTCCTGCCATAGATGGAAACCATGGCATTAAGAGTAGTTATGTCAGGTGAAAACTCTCGCTGTCTCAACTCCAAGAAAGCTCGTTCTGTTTCCATTAGAAGGTCACATTTGCTATTTACTAGAACAAGTGTCTTCAAGAGCACTGGACGGGGTTCAATTATGCCTGAGTATATTTCTTCTGCAAGAGCACGCATCCGTTCAATCTCCTTTCCATTGGCATAAGCATGTAACAAAGAACAGTATGTCAGCTCATTAGGTTTGCATCGACCATCCTTCATTTCCGCAAGTACTTTCTCAGATTGACTCCAAAGCCCACCTCGAGCCAATGCTGCTAAAACAGCATTATAGGTGGAAAGATCAGGAGTGACCCCAGCCTCCAGCATACTCTTATAGACAGCCATGGCTTGGTCAAATGATCCACATCGACTGTAAGCGCTGATTAAGGTGTTGAAAGTATCCCTCTCAGGCACAAAGCCCGCCCTCTTCATTTCCTTGAACACTCCCGAAACTTCAGAATCCATCCCATTCTGCCCAAACACGGCGAGAAGTGTATTCCATGTAACAATATCCGGCGAACACTGGCATGTCTTGATATCCTCAAAAACTTTCATCATTTCTGTAAACTTTCCCCTGTTACCATGCATCTTAATAAGGGCATTGAATGTACAAATATTTGGTTTGCAACCTTCATTTCTCATCTCCTCAAAGATCTGAACTGCAGCCTCATCCTTCCCAGCTTTCCTTTCGCAAATCCTGGACAAAGAGTAGTGTAAGTAAACACGCTGGTTTAATTCCCATTTCCACCATCTGGTTTTTGAGCTCTAAAGCTTCTTCCAATAACCCATCTCTGGCATAAGCCGAAATCAACGAATTGTAAGTCACAATGCTAGGGGGAAAACCATTACCCTCCATCTCCTGCAAGACTGCCATGGCCTCCTTGGATCTCCTAGACTTCCCATAAACATCCAATAAGGCATTATAAGTCACTTTATCAGGACTAAATCCCACTAATTTCATCTCCTCGAAAACCTCTGCTGCCTCCTCATACAAATTCCCTCTCCTACAACAACTTATAAGTGTGTTATAAGTATATGAATCCAGGGCAATCCCGGCACTCTTCATTCTATCAACAAGACCAACCATTTTATTCCACGGCAAGCCCATTTTCCCATAGACATTCAGAATCACATTGTAAGTGATCAAAGTAGGTTTGCAGCCCACGTCCTCCATCTTCTTAAAAACCATCACAGCCTCCCTGTACCTCCCATTACTAGTAAATGCAGTTATCATAGAAGTATACGCATAAACATCAACATCAAGCCCATCTTTACAAAGATTATGAAACAAAGAAGCCGCAGCCGAAACCCGACCCTCTTTCCCAAGAATACTTATAATTATAGCAATAATCGAACTATTCAACAACAATTCAGAATCTTTCCGATTCCGAACCCACTCAAACACACTCAAAGCAGCGTCACATTTTTTGTAAAACCCTAAACCCTTAATAATACCCAAAACATCCAAAGACAGCGACACCACACTCGAACCCGATTCTCCCGGCTGTTGTTCGAACAATTCAACTAAGAGCTCATCGATTTCAGTAAGATTAAACGTGGGGTCCTTTAGGGTTCTCAGAATTCGCTGACCTGTCGGCGAGAGACGGCCGTGAGACCATGGCTTTCCACGGTTGGCGTCTTGAGATTTTCCGATACGTTTGCGGCGTCTGGGGACAATCGGGGATTGAGGGTTCGGGGTTTGGGTATGCGGTTGAAGGTTTTGTAGAAGAGGGGTAATGGGAGGCGGCGGAGAGGGGATTGTGGACAAGTGTTGGTCTGGGAAGAGGGGTTTAGAGGGAGGCGGGCCTGGTAGGAGAAGTGGAAGAGATAGCTTCAGCTTCTCAGTCATTAAAACAGCTTGCATATGGGGAGAGAAAGGATTGAGAGAGAGAGAGACTGGTAAGTGGGTTTTGTGGTGGTTTTTGAGAGATGGGTAAGTGGAAAAAAAATCTTCAAAGAGTAGAGTGATGAATGATGATGATATTTGGGAGGGAGATAGGCTTGACTCTTCCCTTCACTGAAGCTCTCATCAATAACCTGCCCCAATTTCCTAGTATATGATATTTTTGTTTACGAGAAAATAATTTCAGTAATACAAATTAGCAGATGCATTAAAGTATAATAAATCAATTTAAATGATGATATTTGATATTACTATTATGACTATAATACATGTCACTCCACAACATATTAATAGGACATTGATATGATATTAATCTTTAAACAAAGAGGGATTTCAATCACTTAAATTATTCATTTTTGGAAATTTATATAATGTAAGTATTGTCTTTCTAGAAATTTTTACTAATAAAATATGAAAATCATATGTAACAAATTTAAATATAATTAAAACTAATGGTATATTCGGCTACATTTTAAAATTATTTATTTTTTATATAAATTTTAGAATAATAAATAATTATTAAATTTATTTTTTATTTTTTATTTTTATTGTCCTCCCTTTCTATTTTTGAGAAAATTATTCAACTCAACTAAGTAATTATAATATATAATCCAACATTTGGCGATCAAATTATCAAAAAGATATTAAAAGGTTTGGCTTCAAAAATTATTATATAATTCATCTTTCAAGAGAATTTCTAATTGTTTCACTAATTCACATGAAAAAAATCCCTAAGAGCAAATCCAACATACTCAATTTTTTACTCTATCTTCAAATATGGATATTTTGGGACAAAAATTCTCTATTTTCATATCTAAAGTAGAGATATGTATAATACATCTCCTTATACAAATTTCTAAATATAGAGATGATGGGACTCGTCAAAACACTTTATGTGACGCCCCAAATTCCCGGGGGTCCCTTTGACCACCGTCAACCTACGGAAAACTTGTATGTCTCATATCATGAGACCCATACGTGAGTAAAAATTGTCACATTGACCTACACATCATACTCACCAAAATATATCCAACCAACTATATTACAATAGTTTAAGAGTTAATTTTACTCTTAATACAAACATATATTAAAATTAAGAATTCTAATACATGTTATACAAAAAATATCAAGGTCATATATGGCCATCTCTTCGTCTCTAAGACCTCGGATGCGTCTCATCCCCAGGTGAACCTTCGGTACCTAGAATAATTTTCCCTCGACGGGATGAGCAATGCCTAATAATAGAATTATTCTACATGGGTTACTCCCCACCTAAGTGTATATGCAATGGTTCAACACAAACACATTCAAGCAAATCATGTAAGTCCCTACTCGAATGTCTACATGATATGGATGGCACGCGACCCACCCACTCTACGCCTCGAGCCTCACCGACCCCCCCACGCATGCTTAATCCAAGGTGAGAAAACACTATTTTCAAAACAAAAGGTTTTTGTTCCTGAAAAACATACCACCGGTTTTGGTAAAATCTATCGACAACCCTCCGATAAATCACGATAATTCTCCTAAACAACATGGTCCGCCTTTACACTAAACCGCCTACAACTCTCTAAGCGCACTCTTCGAAAAATCTTCAAATTCTTTCACAACCATTTTTCCTTTTATTTTCTTTCACGCCACGACTACACCTATCACTCTAGGTTGCCCAAAGGCATACGAAACTATTGGCTGCCATTTCATACAACACATGCCAATATATCCATCATCATGCATATATTAACAAAATTCACATACTAACCACATGTTATTTATTCATAGCAATAACATCACAATTAACTCACATGGACTAATAAACAATTCAATTTCCAATGGCTTACACACAATTATATTTCATATAATTCAAACATCATGTTAACACATTAAATTTCATGCATTAACAATTCCTTTCCGCACACACACTCCAAGCCATTCATTTTAAGCAATATTTTGCAAGTAAGACACATGGACAATTTTAGTCCAACAATCAACCCGGGTTGTCTTAAAAGTCCAAAAACAGTGTGTGGGATGTCCGAAACTGCCCAAAAATTTCAGCACTTGGTCCCACTCCATAGGACCGAAAACTCACAGCCATTTCGGCTCCAATTACTCTAACCACAATTTAACACACAAACAACACATATGGACCAATAAAAATCCGAAAATCTGTCCCGGGACTGCCCAAAACAGTCCTAAATTTCCAGCATTCAATCCCAAAATTTTGGGACTGATCAAACGGCCACTCACGGCCTCATACAATCCAAATCATTAACAAGGCTCTTAAACAAGGATTAAATCAAGTAGGAAAAAACCCATACCTTCCGGAATTTGTCGAAACTCCCCAAAACCGGTGCCCACGTGTAGCCCTTACCGTGGGGAGCAACTTTGCTTCTTTCCTCGCCAGAAACCAACGATCCGATCGCCGAAAAATCTAGAGAGAAGTTGGATTTTCTCTCTCTAAATTTTATTTCTCCTCCATCGCACGTATATTCTCACCAAAACTTATAAGATGTCTTTTTCTTTTCATTTAATTCACTTTTTGTCCTCTCACTTACCACTTGTCAACCTCCCATTGGTTGACTTGGATTTCTTATCCTCTTATCCACCTATTTTGGATTTCCATCCAATTAGGAGATGTCACATATCCACGTGGTCCCACTGGCTCTCCTCGTCGACTAATTCTCGCACACACACGTAAGACCTCGAGCCACTGAAATGTGACAAATGTCCCACACTACCCTCGCTGTCCTCGAAAAATCTGAAATTTCCGACCGTGGCTCTGGAATTCACGAAATCGATTACATGGTGAAGCAAATCCCCATGAGACGATTCCAACGGCAAGTCCGCTTCGGCCATTCGAGATCTAGAAAATTCCGTGATTGGATCGAAATTATCATTTTACCCTTTCGTAGGTACCGTAATTTTCTGGTTTTACATTCTCCCTCTTTAAAAGAATTTCATTCCCAAAATTCGCATAATCACAACAAATCACATGTGAGTACGCAACGTGCACTATGCCATGCACGTAAACTAGTCATTTAAGCATTAAACGACCAAAACCATGTACCTTCATCCCTAAACAAGAAGTGGATAGTCGGGCCCAAGATCGCGTCCTCGCGATTCACGCTGATTCCTCCACTCCATGGTGTCGCCTATAACACCCTCACTAGCCTCACGGTTCATGTCAGAAACCTAATCTCCGCCATCCATAATGCACACCTGGGCCCCTCCTTCTGGGAAGGTCCCATCCGTGTCAACCCTCAATCTCTCCCAATCCACTACACGAAATGACCGGGAGCGCACTTCTGAGTATGGAGACATGAAATACCCCATGGACACCCGACATGTCGGGCGGTAAAGCCAACCCACGCCATGCTGTCTACCCTCTCAAGTATCTCGGGGCGGTTCGATGAACCTCACGATAGCTCTCACAAGGCCAAGCCGAACTTGGACTACTCCTCTCTTAGCATCACCTTCAAGAAGACGTGCGCGGATCTCCAACCTCGAACTCTAAGGGCTCACACGTACATTGGGGCATAGCTCTATGTCGGCTCTGGGCCGTGAGAAGACGCGTCGTGTGATTGCTTCACCTCTCCGAGGTGTCTCTAACTGGGATCCGACCGCAATGGAGCCTCCCACCCTGGCCCAACATATCGGGGTGGACTTGCATGGCCTCCCATATAGTGCCCCATAGGTGCCATCCGTATACTCGCCCGATAACCCGTTTGTTGTAGGTGAATTCCACTCAAGGGCGTGTTCTCTCCCGATGCCCAGTCCTCACCGACTCCCTCACACCTACCTATGCCAAGTGTGACATTTGTCACTGGTAGTACCAATGACACTCATATACCGAGCCCTTGCCAGCTCACCAATACCCAATGCAATTTCCAATGGGTAACTAAACCTTGAGTCACTTCCGACTCCTATCACTCAACTCTAGGTCTACGTGATAACCATGACCGTGTGTTTTCTCTCTTAGGCAACAAAACTTTTCAGCTTACACTGCGAGTCTCTTACACCCACATAGAAATTCTAGATATCTCAACGGGTCTCTTACACCCATACAGAAATTCTGAATATCTCCACGGGTCTCTTACATCCACACAAAAATTCTAGATATCTCCACGGGTCTCTTACACCCACACAAGATCTTTTGGATATTACCGCGGGTCTCCTTCACCTAATTTCCTGGCTTTTCACCTGAGGGGATTAACGACCCCCTTCTTGCTTCGCCCAACACACATTAATTACTTCTCATTTCCTGATTTGAACTATGAGTCTTCATTGGACGTAGTCCCAAAGACAAACTCAACTCACACTCACCCAGAGTGGTGAATGACCATATTATGCACCCACACCCGACTCGACGTGATGTCAGCATGCACATAAATGTAATGATGTCATGTTGTGACGCCCCAATCCCGGGGGTCCACCATGAGCAAAATCTCTGATATCTCTAACTCACAATCTCGACCTATCAGGTCAACTCTCACCCTAGGTTATAGGGGAGAACATCCATACAACGGCTCTTCTAGAGGCCTTGACCTCCAAGCCCACACCTTTCATACATGATGCAACAAAAATTTTATTTTATTTTATTATTATTTTTTTTTTTTTGAAAAACCCCGCGGAATGCTGTCCATGAACAATGATCCAAACAAAGAAAATGCAAACAAGCAGAATCGCGGTCGTACCGGTCGGTGCACAATGTGCACACTCGACCGGGTCGCGAAAGCACACCGCGCCCAGTTACGCCAGCAAGACTACGCTTCAGCCCCCGCGGCACACCGCGCTTGGGTCGATCACGCTGCGCTGGGCGCCATGTCGCAGCTGAGCTCCATCGGTCGCGTTCCCCTTGCCGCTGATACAAAAATTGTATCGCGACACAAAAGCCCATGCCGCGCACCGGGCCAAGGCCGCGGTCACGCCGCCGGGCGCCATATCACAGCCACCGCGGTCGCGCGCCAAGCGCTGCCATGCGTCGCCGCCCCTTGCCACGATACAGCCAGCCTTCGACGCTACACAATCGCGGACAAGGACTGGCCAAGGCCGCCGCCGCGCGCCAGGCCTTGGCCGTGTCACGATACAATCCGCCGTGATCCCGACCCAACACAAAACGGGGCAAGAGCCTGGCCCCAGCCTTCCTTGCATCGTTTTCTTTTTTTTTTTTTTTCATTTGTTCTACTCACTGCAAGATCACAAATTTTTTATTTTTTTTTTCATATCTTTAGTAGAACCAAAAATATTTATTATAATATATATATCCTGTTTTACAAACTGTAAAACCCCAGAAAAAAAAATTTCCTCAAACTTAGGGGTTATATTTTCTAGACCCTAATGTTTAACATTTTTCTATATGTTATTCATCAAGCATACAAGCACACAATTCAATCACACATCACAATTAATTCATCAAAATGCACACGACGACGATCTAACATGCTTCCCATCGAGCCCTGTATCTCGCACACTTAAGCTCCGATGCCATGTCAGGACGCCCCCAAATTCCTCGGAGGTCCCGCTGGACCAATCGCCAACCTGCAAAAACCCGTGAGGTCTCATATCATGAGACCCATACGTGAGTAAAAATGGCCGCATTAACCTACACATCATACTCACCAAAATATATCCGACTAACTATATTACAATAGTTCAAGAGTTAATTTCACTCTTAATACAAACATATGTTAAAATTAAGAATTCTAATACATGTTATACACAAAAATATCAAGGTCATATATGGTCATCTCTTCGTCTCTACACCCGGATGCGGTCTCTCCCATCCTCGTGCGAACCTTCTGCATCTTAATAATTTTCTCTCGACTTTATTTGAAGAACGCCAATAAATTCAATTATCCTGCCACGGGTTACTCCCCACCTATGCATATGCAATGGTTCAACACAAACACA
Organism: Tetrastigma voinierianum; assembly: GCA_016808115.1. Classification (NCBI taxonomy): domain Eukaryota; kingdom Viridiplantae; phylum Streptophyta; class Magnoliopsida; order Vitales; family Vitaceae; genus Tetrastigma; species Tetrastigma voinierianum. The sequence goes on along the minus strand of JAEQBH010006961.1, from coordinate 105,088 downwards.
TTCAAGCAAATCATGTAAGTCCTTTACCCGAATGTCTACGATATGGATGAGAACGACCCACCCACTCTAGCTGAAACCAGCCCTCACTCACTCCTCACGCACGCTGCTCGGTTAAGGCAAAAACACTATTTTCAAACAAAAGGTTTTGCTCAAAACATAGCCACGGCTTCTGGTAAAATCTATCGACAACCCTCCGAGGTAAATTGCCGGGTAATCGAAACGCCATGGGTCCGCTTTGCACGAATCGTTGACAACTCTCTAAGGCAATTCTTCGAAAAATCTTCCTTGAAATTCTTTTCATAACCATTTTTCCTTTTTATTTTCTTTCATGCCATGCACTCACACCTATCGTTTAGTCGCCTCACAGATACTTAAACGCATTATGCCATTCATACAACATACGCTAATATATCCATCATGCATATATTAACAAAAATCACATACCAACTTACATGTTATTTATTCATAAAGAATAACATCACAATTAGCTCACATGGGCTAATAAACAATTCAATTTCCAATGGCTCACACACAATTATATTTCATATAATTCAAACATCATGTTAACACATTAAATTTCATACATTAACAATTCCTTTCCGCACACACACTCCAAGCCATTCATTTTAAGCAATATTTTGCAAGTAACACACATGGACAATTTTAGTCCAACAATCAACCCAGGCTGTTTTAAAAGTCCAAAATGCGGTGTGGGCTGTCCAACCGCCTAAAATTCTCAAAGACTTGGCCCCACTCCGCAGGATCACGGAACTCACACCTATTTCGCCTCTAATTACTCCAACCACAATTTAACACACAAACAACACATACGGACTAATAATACCAAAATCATCTCGAATCGTCCAAAAACAAATTCTAATTTCCAAAGATTCGGGCCCAAAATTTTCGGATTGGACAAAATCCGCCACTCACTACTTCATAATCCAAAGATTAACAAAGCTCTTAAATAATGATTAAATAAAAAGGAGAAAACTCACCTTCCTCGAAAGTTTGTCGAATCTCTTTCCAAAACCGGTAAGTTCATCGCAGCTCCTTCCTCGCGGGGGAGTTAACTTTGTTTTCGCCGTTCTAAACCAACATTCCGATCGTTGGGAAATCTAAAGAGAAGTTGAACTTTTATCTCTCTAAATTCTATTTCTCCCCTCCATTGCACGTATCAGACCAAAAATGGAGAAGAAGATGTCTTTTTCTTTTCATTTAATTCCCTTTTTGTCCTCTCACTTGCCACTTGTCAACATCCAATTGGTTGACTTGGATTTCTTTTCATCTTATCCACTTACTTTGGATTTCCATCAAATTAGGAGATGTCACATGTCCACGTGGGTCTCACTTGGCTCTCTTTGTTTGACTAATTCTGCACCTGACACTTGACACCTCTTGAGCCACTCAAAATGTGCAAAATGTCCCGCACTACCCCCGTTGTCTCGAAAAATATGAAATCATGATCGGCCTTCGGAATTTGATCTAAATTCGACTACGATAGCTAGATTTCATGGTGACGATTCCAACGGTGAAGTCCGTTTTGTCATCCAAGATCTAGAAAAATTCTGGATTTTAATCGAAATTACGATTTTACCTTTTTTCGAAAAATTAGAATTTTCTCGGGTTTTACACTTTCTTATTATCTTATTATAATACAATTATTCTTTCATTATTTTATTATTATAATAATTAAATAATATTTCTACAACATATTTTTAATTTTTTAGATATATTTATTTTTATTATTTATTATTTTATGAATTTTGAATTATTTTTCATATTCAATCTAGTAAAATGATTTTAATATATTCATTTTTAATATTAATTTATTTTTAATAATTTATAATTTTTTCTAAAAATAAATAAATTCAAAATAATATTAATTTTTATTAATTTCATTTATATTGAAAATGGAGATTGTTGGTTGGAATTAGATAATAAAATATTAAGATTTTAATTAAATAATACAAAAATTTCTTAGAAATAAAAATGCAACTTCAAATTGGAAAAAATAAACATTAACTAAAGATCCTAGTGATAGTAATTTTAGTAATTACATTATATGATTTTACACATCATTTACTTAAACTAATACATTAACTATAAAAAACATTGTTGCTATACCTTTTGAGAAAATGACTTACGAATCCCAAGTAAATTCGGATCTAATGGTATCAGTGATGGTAATTTTAATAATTATGATTTACCACCATATTAATTTTTGTATTTTATTTTTATCATTTTGTTATAATTTTAATGTAGTTTTATTATATAACTTTTTCAATGTTGTTTTATTTTCTATTGTAATATTATACTTTACAATATAATTTATTAGCTTAAAAAACATTTTTTGGTTTTAATCTATTATTTGTATTAAAAAAATGTTTTAAATGTATTTTTATTTATTTAATATACCTTACATTTATACTTAAATAAAAATAAAAGCATTTTATATATCAGATTTAAAATAATTGTTTTTCTAAAAATAAATATGTGAAGAATTTAATACCCATTTCGGTATTTAAAATAGCAATGTTTTAAAAAATCGGGATCTATGGATCGAACCTGAAGTTACTCTGGCTCACTTGCCACTGCCTGACGCTGTCTAACTCAATAACCACGATTTAATAAATATATTATTTATATTTTAAAATATATAATTAATAATATTAAGATATTATTTATTGCTTTTTTATATAAATAAAATATTTTAAAATTTATTTTAAAAATATGTATAATGTTGATATAAGGAAAACATATTAAAAGTGGAAGAAACTTATTTATATAAATATATACTTAATTAGTAGTAATATATAATTTTGTTAATATCTAAAATAATCACAATGACAGTACAAAAGAAGAGCGTTCCTCAGAACTCTTCCTTCCCTATATTCAAATCCATGACTCCTACATTATTTAATTGAAATTTTTTGCCATGCCTTTAACCCTGCGCTAATCCTAAGAAACAATGTAGCTTTAGCAGAAAAACATCATGTCATTTTAACTTTAAATGGTTTTGTGGCAAATGAACCGTCGGTTCGCCGAGAACCGGGCTTCTGGGCTCATCCGGCTTCACCGTCCGGGATCACGGCTCGGCGGGTTAAAACCGTTCAATGCAAACGTTTTTTTACTGAACCGACCGGGTTTTGTGGCCGGTCGACGGTTCGACCGGTCGGACCGGCCGGTCCGGTCCGGTTTTTAAAACATTGGAAAATAGTGATTGTTTGTTGAAGTTGCTGCTCTAAAATGTGAACCCAAATGGGGAGTTTGAAAATGGAGATGGAGATCCATTTTCTCCACCCAAATAAATGCTTTTACCACAGATTGCAATGCAAGCTACTACTAGGAAAAATAAATGCCATCAATCAGGCTTTGATGCAATTTTAAATTTTATTCAGATCTTCACTGGGTGTTGTTGGAAAGGCCGAATGTTTTAACCAAAAAACATTCTTGCTTGCACACCTGCAGAAATGGGTAAAGAACAGAAAGAACAACTATTGCACACCTTCAGCACGCAAGATTCCAGAAAAAAGCTCAGGATATTAAGAAAAGAAAAAGGCGTCTGAAAATATTACATAATCCAAGAAACAGACCCCCACTCCAGAAAACCCAAAAAGCAAGTATTATATGCAGTTTCTAGGACTGAAGATTATAGATACTAAGTCGCATATAGCAGTGTCCATTCTACCAAGTGATTTCACCAACCAACACACAGCTCTTGTACAAAATTTGCTTTCATGAATGGTTTTCCAGTTCTAAATCCATCCTCTTTTTGCAGATTGAGCTTCACTTGAGGAAGTGTGGATTAATCAATCCTGCAATGTCAAGAAATCCAACACGATCCCTCCCTGCAAATATACTCTTCAGTTTCTCATCGCATACTATAATCTTCTTGTTTTCAGGGTCCTATTAAGGAAAAGGACAAACTAAGTCAGTACCAGATTATAGATAAATACATATATAGCATAGTTAAACTCCAGCCACAATCTATATATAAATACAATATTGAACAGGGAGCAGTAAAAAAGACAGCGAAAGGCAAATCTGTCAAACTAAAATGCAGTTCCACAAGAATCAAAATGTGATCTAAACCCGCTTATAATCAAACTGAATAGACTCATACTTTCATCAAATAGAAGGGTACAACGAAAATTTAGAGTCACCTCAAAGGGATAATACTATAAGGCGGTGATTCATATAGAAAGTGTAAAGTAAGGCAACCATCAATACAAAGCGAGCTGCCCCAAATTATAAATGGACAGCTTGGAACACCAACCAAAGAAGTCACCTTTCATCCAAAAACTTATCTGCGATAAATGTTAACAAGTAACCCCTTGCAAATAGTTGATTGGCAAATCCAAATTAGTAGGGGTAAAAAGCTTTGTTTCAGCTGAGTTATGCCATAAATGTGCTGGGATATCCTTTGTCAGTTTGATCAATAGCCATGTCATTTTCATTTTTAGGTTTTAAGTAATCCAAATTACACAAAATTATAATTTAAAGAAGTCAAAACCACCATATCAACTTTCGCTGACACTGACCACTTTGAAAGATCCTAACATCATCTACAAAATAAAAACAAAAAAAACTGAATTGCAACATAGCAAACCTTCCACTAGCTCTTGAAGGCATATCCATTGATATTATTCATATGTCAACATAATCTATGCAATTGCATAAAGCCGGTTATAGGGCATATATGTGAGAAAGGCATAATAAGTGAATAATACTAAAACTACAGTGACAGTATAGGATTTACTTCAACAAATAAAGCTCATGAAAACAGTAATAAGATGGAAAAGGATGAGCAATAAGTCAATATACAAAAGCAATAGGCTCTTTCAACAGTATGTCACTTGGGGCTAGAAGAAATTAAATTGACAAATTATTCCAAAAAAGCAATCATAACATTAATGTATCATAAAGAAAGAATTTGTTAAAGTCTAATAAAAGATTTATAACCAGCCAAAATAAAAGGAAAGCAAATTCGTTATCTCTCAGGGTGCAGGAAGATGCTAATGTTGAAGCAAGGATGCATGATTATGTCTCATATTATGTAAACGCTTCATTTTTGTGCAAAATAGAAAAGCTCCTTCGGGCAAGCAATTGAAGTGAAAGAATCCACCTGCAATTGCATTTAGTAATGTGTATAGGAACAGAAGTAAATGAAACTACCAACACATGCATTTAAGGTAGCATGTTTATACAAACAAACAGGCATAAGGCAAACTTGTACAAATACAGCAATATTAAAATAAATAAATAAGGACCTACACTAATATCCACACGAACACATCCAAAACCCAACACATCAAGCTAAGGTGGAGCAGTAACAGATCTTAGAGTCATATATACAGATACAAACTTTCCAAAACCAGAAACATCAGGCAAAGGACAAACAAACCACCTAAATCTCAATATAACCAAGCTCCGCTGTGTCAACTAAGAAGCACCCAGAAAAAGAAAAATCTTCTCGATATCAATAAATTAAGAAAAACTAACAAACACTAAACCAATCAAAACCAAACGCATTCCTAAAAATAGCAAAACTCCCATTACATCTATGTCATTAGACCTTGGTGGTTTCAATCCATTACAAACATATAAACATAATAGCATCAAACCCATCGATTGTAGTAATCAAAACCACATACTCTCAACACGAAAAAAGCTTCTAAAATGCACAGCATATGAACCCAACTAAAACCCATTGAAACCAACCTCGATAACCCCCATTTCACCTACTAGAATAAAGTTTCATCCATGTCAATATATAAATCCATGTACAAACACAATGGAAACTCCATTCTACTGACAATGGAACCACATACCTCTATAAAACAAAATCTATTCCAACCACAAAAAATAAAACCTCTCAATAACGAGAAAGAAGCAAATCAGTCCCAGTAATACCAAAACCAACAACATTCAAACTGCAAAACACAACCTTATCCTAACAGAAGAATGTCCAGAAACAACTATATTCCTCAATACAATCAAACTCAAGAGGACAAGACCCATTTCCACTAATAACAAAAACCCACAACTTCATTATACCCACATTGCCTTCAAGATTCCAGGCCACACAATACAAAAACCCATCCCAAAGAACCAAACTCAGGTATAGCAATAACGAAATCACATTCCAATGTCACCAACACATCCCTATCCAAATAAAGGGAGCACCCAGAAACTTTTTGGAAGAAAACCGGCGCATAAACCCATCCAAAACCCCAATCAAACCAACTCAAGGAGAAAAACACACAGAACCCGCATTAAATCTATAACAACGTGGCTTTATCCTAAAAAAACACAGAAAAAAAAAATGTAGTTTCCAAACCCCAGAAGAAAAAAGACGAACTCAGAAAGGGCAACAGAAGCAAAAGAAGGTAAACATAACCTTATCCATGCATAAACCCTAATCTAAAAACCCCATTCAACAAGAACACGTTAGGCTTCACAGACAAACCATTGCTCAAAAAGATTAATGGATTTTTTGAGATAAGACCTGAAGATTATGTTGCTTGATGTAAGCCCAAATCTGCTTGAGCGCTTGGGTCCGAGGAATCTCAGAGACGCCGAGAAAGTCTTGCATTTCGGGAGAAATCCGGCGGGGCTTCATGATGCCTCTAGGGCTCTGCCAAGCCGGTGCAGGTGCAGACGACGGCTTCGATGCCGCAGCCGAGGTTACCGTTCGCACCAGGCGCAGATTAGCATGAGAAGAAGGAAGCGGAAGGTGCCGGAACGAAGACAAGGACAACGTAGACTTGGAAAACGACGCCGTTTCGCCAGAGAAAAAGGTAGATACAATCCCCAAAGAAATCGCCATTTTCTCTCGTGAGAGCTCTCAATCGTCAGTCCTACCCTGCTTCCCCTGTTATCTTCTTTAATGGAATATGTGGGTGCTTAGTGTAGTGTGGTATATTCTACTACTTTCTGAAATTACGTAAATACCCTTATCCTTTAGATATCCAAAAAACGCCATGCTTCCCTCCCCTGCATTGGAGCCGGAGGGAACAAAATGTCCCTCTACTACACGGACTTTTATTTTAAAATTAAACTATAGTAAATTTTAGGGAAAAAAAAAAATCAGTGAGACACGAGATTATTTATTTAATTTCTTTTTTTAATCAAACGGAAGGGGGAAACCCAGCAACACACATTAGTTCTTACAGGACAACCTTGGTCAGAGAATACCCATTTGGTCTTGCAGAAGTATTTGGCCTCTGCCTTCTGGAGGAGTTGACCATTTCATAACTTCCGGGGTGGTAAGTTCCATCGAGATATTAGCTAGAAAATCAACTGCCCTAATTTCTTTCCCTGTAGACGTGTCGAACGATGGCTGTCCAGTTCCTTCTTAAGAGGTTGTGACAATCTTGGATCAAACTAGGATGTTTCGTGGTTCCTACAATCGATTTCGTCATCCACTTATTAACGAACGAGGAGAGAATCAATTTCTACTACCAGTCGGCTTATTCCCCTCTCCCATGCAATACGCAGACCATGAATTAAGGCCCAAAGCTCAGCTTCAACCATTGACCATGTCCCGAAAAACCACATTGAAATTTCTGATATATCTGATGATCGGCCAATCGAAACGATTGGAGCATGTAAAATCGTCATATGAAAACGGAATACCCAAGGAGCATTTCGCTGAAATATCGAACTGACCAAATATCGGCCAAATAAACGCCGACAGCCGAGACACGCCGCAAAATTTTTTGGTTTTTTCGAGATATATCGCCGATATAGGCCATCGGGCGCGATATATCGGGCGATATTTCATATATCGGCCGCATATATCGCGGTGGCCGCCGCTCGATTTGTTCTCGTGATAAAATCCAACGTCCAGATCGACCCTCCTTTTTAAAACGCCAGTTTGATCGATCTCACACTACGATATTTAATCCTGTCGATCTAACGATCGCATTTCACCGATTTAAAACGTGGATCCAACTGTCAAATTTTTGATCCAACGCTTAAATTAAATCTAAACTCGATCCAACAATGAGGATTGATCCCAACGGCTAGAAGAAGATCTAACGTCGATTTTCACCAAAAACTAAATCCAACTAAGTTAGAATTAAATCTTTAATTATATTTCGACAATTTATAAATTTTCGACCCAAAAAATCCTATAAATACTAATCAAAATTACTCTATTTTATCACAAACTCTCTCTACTCATCAAATCTTCATTTCATCTCAAATTTATTTTTCTTTGTTATATATCTCCAAAAAAGGGTTGAAGTTTCAAATTTCAACAAGATTAATTAAGGTATGTTCTTATTGTATTTATGTTTTGTGTATTTAATAGTTTTACATTTATTTTTGTATTTATGTTAATTATATATTAGTTTGTTTTTTATAATTTCATATTACATTATAAATTTATAAAAATACAAATATATATTAGTTCAAGATAAATATCATATACTACTATAGTTTTATATTAAGCTTTTTTTATAATTTCGACGATCCCTTCATCAAACGTCGTAAATTGAAATCACATCGTTTTTCATTTTTATAATAGTTAATTACAATAATGTAATATCAAATGTCTATATTTCATTATTAATGCTATTTTTACACTTTTATAAAGCTGCTTTCCATCAATTTCAAAAAGATTTTTATTAATTTCCCTCGATATATCGATATTCATGTAAAAATATCCACCAATATATCTCCGATATATCCAATATATCCGTAAAATCCAATTACCGATATATCCGTCGAAACCGATATTTTCATCATTGCCCGAAACGAGTTGAGAACCCATCTAACCATCTTCCCTCATGGTCCCGTAGTAGTCCTCTTCCCCCCACACAAGCTTGGCTACTGCTGCTCTTAAAGCACCCATCAGTACTAGAGTTATCCAAACCTGGGTGAGGAGGGGCCCAACTGATCCAGTGTGTCTCATATTTGGGCTTTTCCCCCTGCATAATATGTTGGCTCGTGAGCGCTGAGTGTACCTCCCTGGAATGGGCCTAGACCATTTGTGGTGTGTGATTTGTTCAGCCAATACCAGAGCCACCACAAGCATATCGTGAAGTGGGTTTTCCAATCTCGGTTCGCTTTCTTCGTGTGTCCAGTATTTAAATTCCCTAGAATTTTTATAATAATTTTATTATATATTTAGTGTATAAATCGAGCTAAATGAGGATTTTTCGGGAATTGATAAATGATAAATTAAATGTTAAATGTTATATAATCGGTACCGAGTATATGCGAACACCGAGCAACGCGGAAACGCCAAATGATAAAACCCGAATTAGCCTGGGCGTAGAAAGGGCAAAATGGAAATTGTGAAAAATTACCTGCCGATCATGTTATAGCATTACATACGGTGTAAATATGTGATTAAAGAAATGTAGGTGCACAAGTTATATAAGAAATTGTGCGTAACTTAAACAAAACGAATTTTATAAAGCCAACAAAGCCTTGATATGAAATTTAATAACTTAAGACCACATTTGGTCTTATAATGCCTATTTGGGAAAAATCGTATTTGAATGTGGAGTGAGAGGAGAAAGCAGGGCTGCGTAAGGTCGAGACGGGGCAGAAAATCCAAATTTTCAAAGATCTTGCACAAGGCGATATGAAGAAGAAGTGGCTGGGGCCAAAAGTGCAAAGAGATTCACAGGACAAGAACCAACCCTAACCCCTTTCTACTTGTGTTCGGGGTTTACTAAACCCCAAATGTGGCATAAAAGTGTTCTTACCTATTTCTAAATTACTATACTTGTTTTGCATCATTGATTGTCTCGGACGGCTTTGGTGAAATTCATTGTAAAAAAGGAGAATGTTGGGTTTTGTGCCGAACACACAAAATTTCATTAAAACCCCTGCTCTGCTTTGCCCATAAAGCAAGCTTATAACTCATCCAAACGTTGATTAATTTGCAGTTAACCATAAAAGATAGGGCTACAAATGTATAGAAGGGACCAGAACAAATTGTAGCTCTAAGGCTCTAATATGGGCTTAAAGGTGAGTTCGTAGCTCACTGCATGCTCGGTTGGGTGTTGTTATGGTGTTTCAATATAAATCAGCTTCACTCATCCAAATCGAGCGATTCAAAATTCAGAAAATGTAATTTCAGTAATAATTTAATTCAAGGAAGTGTATGCAAATTATTACCCCAAAGTGCCCACAAATATGTCAAAGTGGAGCTATGTGTAAGAACAGTCTGATTCTGCCTTGCAAATTAGAGTAGTTTGGATGTAAAATGCAATAACTTGAGTTTTGGTGATCCAGATTAGATGATTCTAATTGGAGAAGAAACCTTAGAACCATAGCTTCAAATAAGTAAAGGAACCATTACCAATTTATGGAGTTAAGACCCCTGAAATTGAGAATAACAGTAGGTAATCAAGTGAGCTAGGCATACCGACTAGTTTGACATTTAAAAAGCCGTAACTTGAGTTTGGGTGATCCAAATGAGATGATTCCAATTCCTACTAAAAATAGAATCATAGAGCTATAATTTACTTGAAGGAAGGATTAGAAAAATATGGTTCATGTGTCCCCAGAAAATTTTGCAAGTGAAGGAGTATTGGGTAGACATCAACCCTAACAAAAAACTCCTAAAATAACCGACTAATATGTGATTGTCATTGTATTTGAATAGGAGCTGACGAAGAGGAAAGCCCGCAATGAAGTTGAGATTTCGAAAATTGGAATCAAAGCGACGATTTTTGGTTTGTTCTCAAACTCTCTCTCTATTTCTAAAATATTTGAATAATTAAGAAATGATTTGAATTTTGGAAATGATTGACAAGAAAGTGCATATTGATTTGTGTTTGAAATGATTTGTTTTAAGTGATTTGAGACAATTGCTTGTGAAACAAATTTTCATAAGAAAATTACATGAATGTGAAAATGTTCTATTTGCATACAAATGTATATATACTATTGTAAATTTTATTGAATGATTTTAATGCCCTTAAAAGAATGTTAACCGTTATAATTCAAGTTAAGAATAAATTGGTATACCAATAAGAGTCGAACAAACGCATTTCATATCGTGGCATACCGATTCGTAAATCTGAAGCGGACAAGATCGGTAGTGTACACCAACCGAGTACATATTTTTATAAAACCGTGTTTACATCGGCTTGCAACCCAACGGGACCGTATCAGTGATTCGTTATCCTGTGCATAGAAAGCATAGATTAAATTTGATAAGGGCTAAAATGCAAAATGATAATGAGAATGAAAAAGTGCATGATTTATGATCTGAATGATTTGTTGCACATGAAAATGCATAGTTGGAGATGACCAATGAATTGTAATTGATTAAATGGAAATATATCTTTATGTATATATTGTATTGCATTGGTCATTTAAGAAAGTACGAAAACATTATCTTATGAAATTGCATGATTTACTTTAAATCGAAATAAAAAAGAGAATTGTATAGAACCACTAAGCATGAAAATGCTAGCGCGGTTGTTTTATCACCAGTAGAAAGTAGCAGGATCGAGGATCATCGGGCGCAGAGTCACCATCAAACAACGCTAAGTATATAAATGTCTGGCTCCCATGGCTATCATTCCCATTCATGATATTTTGTAACCATTTTTACATTGAATTCAAATGTACAAAAGTCTTCATGAGAAGAATATATTTTTGACTTATTTTTGTTTTGGATGTTTATGGAATGTGTTTTTAAAGAGAGTGTGAATCCTAAGAATATCATTTTTGTGTATTTGAAAAGGCATGGAATGCCAATTCGTATAAATGCGTTATTCAATAACAATTATGGGCTCTATTCGAATTAAGGAATGTATATATATTCTTTTATGTCAAAGAATGTGATTAGGTATTGATATCATATACCCATAAATAATTATGTTTTAAATGAATATTAATTATTCATATTAGAAATGGGTATATGAAATGTGTTTAAATGAACATGTCTTTAAAAGGTAAAAGAGCGATACATACTGTGCCTACAAGGAAGCAAATGTTATATGCAAATCAATGCTCAGAAACTACATTGTTGAGGATGTTGGAAAGCAAAAATTTGTTGTAGGAAACTACTACAAATAGGAAATGGTAGACAACAAGGACATAAAACTCAAAATCAATGAGTACCATAAATTGCTGGAAGAACTAAGGGCTGAAAAAATAGAACTACCAGAACAGTTTGTAACAGGATTGTTAGAGAGACTACCTGACTCGTGGAGTGACTACAAACAACAATTAAAACACAAATAGAAGCATCTGTCCCTGGTTAATTTGATTACTCACATCATCATAGAAGATACAAACCACAAATAGCAAAAAACATCCAAAGCAAAACAGATAACCCCTAAGGCAAACTTGGTCCAAACCGACCAAAAAAGGTACAAACATAAAGCTCAAAACTCTAACAACAAACCCAAAATTCCTAACCCTCATACTTTCAAGAAGAAAGACAATTATTATGTTTGTGGTAAACCAGGCCATCATGCACCCTAGTACAGAAAGACAGTAAAAACTGGAAACAATGGGAATCCTCCAAAAGCCAACTTCGTCTAAGGAGATGACATAATAGCTATTGTTGTTTCACAAGCTAATATGGTGACCAATTCCAAGAATTGGGTAGTAAACTTTGGTTCAACAAGGCATATCTATGCAAACAAAGATGTTTTTACCTCTTATACTCCAGTACGGGATAAAGAAAATGCGCTTTCCTCCACCTCACACTCAAGCCAAGTCTTGGAAAGGCAAAAAGTCATGCTGAAGCTTACTTCGGGAAAGACTTTGGCTTTGAATGATGTGCTACATGTTCCCAATATTAAAGCAAATTTAGTTTCAATTGTTCTATTGGGAAAGTGGCATTTGAATCTGATAGGATTGTAATGACAAAAAATAATGTCTTTGTGGGAAAAGAGTTTTGTAATCAGGGACTATTTGTGCTCAGTATTTATGAGGTGGTTAAGTGAACGAAACTCTTCTTCCTCGGGCTTACCTGATTCCTATGTGATGTACGGCAGCATGCTAGATTAGGACATGTTAGTAGTGGATACATTAAGAAAATGCAAACTCTAAGCCGTATCAATAATATTGATTACTCAGGCTTAAGTAAACGTCAAATATGTGCCACTTCTAAGCTAACTAGAAAAACATGTGGCTCAATGACTAAAGAAACAAAACCGTTAGAACTTATTCATTCTGATCTAGGAGATTTGAAACAAACTATGACTAGAGGAGGTAAGAAATTTTATGTGACCTTCATTGATGATTATTCCAGGTTCACTAAAGTTTACTTGCTTAGAAATAAAGATGAAGCATTTAATATGTTCTTAAGTTATAAAGCTGAAGTAGAAAATCAACTTGATAGGAAAATCAACTTGATAGAAAAATCAAAAGAATTAGATCTGATAGAGGGGGTGAATACATCCTTTAAATGATTATTGTGAAAAGGAAGGAATAATTCATGAAGTGACTCCTCCTTATTCACCTGAGTCAAATGGAGTTGCTAAAAGAAAAATAGGACTCTTAAAGAGATGATGAATTCTCCACTTATTAGTGCTTCAGCTCTTGATAATTTGTGGGGTGAAGCCATATTTTCTGCATGTCATCAATAAAATAGAATTTCATACAAGAAAACTGGTAAGACACCCTATAAGTTATGGAAAGGTCATGCATCTATCCTTAAATATTTGAAAGTATGGGGGTGTCTTGCCAAGGTTATGTTACCTGATCCTAAAAAGAGGAAAATAGAATCAAAGACTTATGATTGCATGTTTATTGGGTATGCTAGTAATAGTGTGGCTTATAGATTCCTTGTTTTGAAAAGTGATGTTCTACAATGCAACACTATTATTGAGACAAAAAATGCATAATTTTTTTAACATATTTTTCCACTTTTTGAAAAAATTTCATACACCTACAATCAGGAATGATATAGAAACTTATGCATGACATGAGCCCACTACTGTGGATGATATGGAAAGCTCTCATGATGAGTTGAGAAGGAGTAAGAGACAAAGAAAAAAGGTTTCCTTTGGAGGTAATTTTTATACTTATTTGATTGAAAATGAACCGTCTTCTTATTTTGAAGCGATTTCTTCCTCTAACGCATTACTTTGGAAAGAAACCATTAAAACTGAGTTTGAATCTATTTTAAATAATCAAATGTGTGAGTTAGTCGATTTACCTTTAGAAGAAAAACCTATTGGTTACAAGTGGATTTTTAAAAGAAAATATTTGTCAGATGATTCCATTGAAAAATATAATGCTAGGTTAGTAGCCAAAGGTTTTTCGCAAAAAACAAATGTTGACTATTTTGATACGTTTGCTCATGTTACTGGGATTTCTTTCATTCGTATTTTGATTGTTTTGGCCTCTATCCATAAACTTTTTATCCATCAAATTGATGTTAAAACAACTTTTTTAAATGAAGATTTAAAGGAAGAAATTTACATGTTACAACTTGAAGGTTGTATCCACTTGGACAAGAAAATGAAGTTTGCAAATTGAACAAGTCTTTATATGGTTTAAAGCAAGCACCTAAACAATGGCATAAAAAATTTGATAATGCTTTGTTGAAAAACGGGTTTCCATCTATTAAAGTGGATAAATGTGTATATACAAAGTGTATAGAAAAAGAATGTGTAATCATTGCATTATATGTAGATGATATGTTGATTTTTGGCACTAGCCAGAGTGGTACATAGTACCATGAGATTTCTAGCTTCACAGTTTGACATGAAAGATATGGGCAAAGCTAAGGTAATTTTAGGTGTGAAGATCACAAGGATTGGTGATAGTATAATGCTATCACAAGAACATTATGTTGAGAAAATACTTGAGGTTCGGACATTTTGATGTCAAACCTGTGAGTACCCCTTATGATGCTAACACCCATTTAATGAAAAATCAAGGTGATCATGTGGGTCAAGCTGAGTATGCATTGCATACGTAGTCAGGAGTTTAATTACTGATGAACTCCTTCTCAGGACCACACATAGCATATGCAGTGTGTAGATTAAGTAGATATACACATAATCCCAATAATGATCACTATAGTGCATTAGCTAGACTAATGAAATACTTAAGGGGTGCCATGAACTATGGTATCCTATATAGTGGATTTCCCGTTGTGTTGGAATGATACATCGATGTTAATTGGATCTCTGATTTAGATGAGATGAAATCAACAAGCGATTATGTCTTTACTTTAGGAGGTGGTGTTGTTGCTTGTAAATAATCTAAACAAACCCTCATCGCTACTTCTACCATGGAGTCAGAATTTAAAGCTCTTGAATCTGCAGGTAAAGAAGCCGAGTGGTTATGAACTCGTCATGAACTTTGGGGGAATGCAGCCAACATCTGGGTGTCTATGAATCAGATTGCCACAAAGAATATCGACGTGAAGAATAAAGCATGCAAATGGGAAAACAAACACATTCGTTTCAAGACATGAGGTTGTGAAAACAACTATTGAAAGCATGAAATTATTTCCATTGACTATGTAAAGTCAGCAGTGAATTTGGCCAATCCTCTAACTAAACGTTAGGAAGAAAATTAATTTTGGAAACATCGAGTGGAATGGGATTTAAGCCAATGTGAGATTAGCAATGATGGGAACCCAACCTTTATGATTGGAGATCCCATGAAGAAGGTTCATATGGGTAATAACAAGTCACTTACAACTGCCTTAGCACGACAAAAATGTTCCTTCCTATGGTGTGGACAGGAATGAATGCAAGAATTTGAGAGGATGAGTAATACTTTAATGATTTCATATCCCTTATAGTGGTACACATATAAATGCAAGAGATGTACTTGATGAAATCGCTTATATAAGGAGTAGGGTCATTCCATGAAATGGTATGGCAAAATTTCAGAGCACTTATGAAATAATCGCATGCACAACGACGCTGGAACAAGAACTCATGTGTGTGTCGATGATAAAGTCCTAATTTACAATCAAGAAAACTCGTTCATGTAAGCCACAAGCTACACCAATACTCAGAAACTAAACTTATTCATTTACGTTTGGTTCATAGTTCATTGAACACCAAATTTAAGGCACTTACACCTTCTTCCATATTCCAAGCAAAATGTTTTAAATTCAAATATCTTTTTGAAAAATGGGGGGGATTGTTAGTAAAGTATAGTTTTCAAAAAGATGCAGTCCCACATGGAAAAAATACTAGAGGTTTTATTGGGTTTATATACTAAAACTCAATTATGGGTTTGTACATGACTTGAGAAAATTGGAGGCCTCACGCGGACAAGAAATGGGCCGAAAGCCCGATTTTAGTGCATATCAGTCAAGGCTTTAACACCAACATCCATGGCCCATAATCTTCCACAACTTTCAGGTTAATTCTTATCTCCTCATTCCTAATCTATTCCATCTTTGATGTTGTTTTCATAAGCCGGTGTCGGCGCCACCTCAGCATTTGGCTTTTCCAATGGGCATGCCTCTTTCTTATGCCTATACATTCTGCAACCAAAGTAAACTAGATGGATGTCCTAGTATTCGAGTCTCCAAACCCTTCCATTAAGTTTAAACTTAGAGACAAGGGGTTTCGAAAGATCTACCTCGACATAGATGGGTGCGAAGTGCCCTCTAGACACTGTGCTGGTAGCATCATCAATACAAACTGGTTTTCCAATCTTCGTGTAACACCCCAAATTATGCCCTAACATTTTTATAACATTTTTAGGGTATAATAAAAGTAAAAGTATATTTTTCTGCAATAAAATACAAATAAAAAAAATAAAATAAGCAAGAACCCGAAATCAATACAGTGCTGCAGAAATTAATAATTTACTAATTCAGTGACCTGCGGTCATAATTTAATAAGTTCATATGCCAAAAGAGGAATACGATAAAGCGAAAAGTAGTTAATAATAAACATAAACGGAGGGACCCAAATGCAAAACGGGAAGAAAGCAAAATGAGTGTGTTCAAACATGGCCTTAACTCAAAAGGAGGATAAGATCAAAAGGCTAAAAATATCTCATTTCCTGTATCGGGAGGAAGAGATGCGTGGAATAAAGAAATAAAGAGAAAAGGAAGAAAATCATTAAAAGACATGTGGTATGTAAAAAGAGTGAGGGAAGCTTCCTTTGAAAATACGATTAAGGGTGATCCATAAGAAGGAGAAAGAAAGAAAAGGAAGCGGAAAGAGAGAGCTGTGGTATGTAAAGACTCCACATTCTCTCTAACTTTCCCGGTGATCAGATCAGCGGTTTCAGGCGGAGCAAGAGGAAGAGTTTATCCTCACGATAAGGGCTTCGCATAGAGACCGGAGTTGGGGAGTTTTGACAAACTCCGAGAGGTATGGAATGCTATGGTTTTGTATGGAAGTCTAGTGTTTTAAAATTAAGAATTTGAGTATGGTATTTGTCTAGTTTTGGTATAGAAAGTATAGATACATGGTTTGGAACCCTCTATTTTGTGTATGGGTTGGGTTTGGAAACTCCCAAACTCATTTCTTGTTAAAGGAGTTGAGTAACAAACTAAGATTCATATATGTGTTTTTGGTTGGTTTTGTAGTTGATTTAGGGTTGTATGGAAACCAAGGCGATTCCTCAAATTTTTGAGACTTAGAAACTCATCTAAACCCAATAATCGGGCGGTTTCTCCCCACACCTCCTTCACGGCGCAGGTGGCGGTGTTGGCCTCGCGAAATGTCTAGCTGGGCCTTAAACCATGGAAATTACCCCCGCTTTCTCATCGCATCGCATTAACCGGACTTTAGGACTGGCTTCAAGTGATAAATAAACGGAATTCAAGGCGCTGAGTCTCGTAAATTGTAGCCACATCGCTGAACTTGATGTTATGCTTTGAATTTCTCAATTTTAATTTGTAATTGCACGGTCTGTTTACCCCGAGCACGACCGGCCGTCAGCTCCTGGCTAGGTCGTCACCACAAGCTCGCTCAGCTCGGCCAGGTCAAGTCAATCCTCGCTAAGTCAAGTCAGTCGATCGTGACGTCACCGCTACCAAGTCGCCACCCAAGTCGTTAGCTCTGGCTGGGTTTGATTCATTCCCTATGTGACCTCCAACTTCGGTCATAACTTCTTCTCGCTCGAACCCTGCTTCTCGTGTGTTCTTGGACTCTATGGAAAGCCCATCTAATCAAGATTCCAAACATGTTCCCGTGGAGGGTAGTGGTACTAAGCCGCCAAAAGGGCGTGCTCTGGACAAGTGTTGGCCTAGTATTAGCTACTCATGTGAGACCTCCAACTTCTGGTACCATAACTTCTTCGCTCGAACTCGTTGCGTTTTAGACCTATGAAAATCCCATTGAGTCAAGAATCCATCTATATATAGCTTGTTAAATTTGGAACTCATATTAGGTCCAAAAATCATAAAAAATAGTAACCACAATTATTTATGCATATAATGAGATAAGAAAAATGAAAAGATTCGAATAAATGATTGTATATATCGCATATGATTATTGGATGACCATAACTTCACCGAATATGAGATATGTACGAAACATAAACAGCACACATGGATTGTCTGCTTAGAACCTAGTAGAGGGATAGATAGACATGCCTATTAGGGGAAACAAGGTCAAGTAAAGATATGGTGCTGGCCCTGGTTGGAAGCCACATTACATCGCTTCGAAGTCTTTATAGATGGTCATTGTCTGCATAACGATAACAACGCCCCGGGCCCTTTATGTATCACTATTTCGCACAAAGGAGTACAAAGACCTTCGGCCCTTGAGAGTTTCCTTTATCCACTGGTGTCTTTATAGGCATGAAATATAAAACAAATGACTTGAATATGACATATGAAATGATATGATATGATATGATAAGAGAAGCATAGCACCGCTATGCGATGACAAGTATACTGTGACAAGAATAAGAAGTAAAGTGAAAGATGATAAGAAAAGTATATGAAATATGATAAGAATGAAACATGTTATGAAAAGTAGGGACATGGTAAACTAAAATATACGTAAGTTGAATGTTTGTCATAAATATATGTATGTGTATAAAAATGAGACGATCCTTATTATGGTCGCCCATTTGAGTTTATTCCCACCAAGTGTAAGCTTATCACGTGTTTCATCCCAGATAGGTACGTAAGAGGTTCAGAGGATGTGACAATCCGCGACAAAGAATGGCTGCCACACATCACTAGGTGCCTACCGGAAGACCAGTCTAATGTATATGTATTGCTTTTGTAAACAAATAAATATTGAACATTTCCACTTATGGAGCTTCTTCAGATATATTTTATAATCCGCCGCTACGTAACATAATACAAGTTAAATGTTTTTAACATTATATGAATGAACAAGCTTACGTTTATAAAAAATATATATATATGATACCTTGCTCGACACCGATGCCCGTTAGGCGCATAGCTTAGTTTGGCATCGCAGCATCCCGACCGTTCGCACCGCTTAATCGGTTGACCAAGAAGTGGGCGCTGCGCTGCGGTATCGCAGCATCCGATCTGGGCCGACCCACCAATAGGTCTGATCGAAGCAGGCGGTAAGCATAAAGCAGGGCCGCATTCGCAGCCTAGGCTTGGCGCTTTTCTCGAAAAGCCTAGGTTTAGGCTTACTCAGAATAGAGTATACATAGAAAAGCACGTGTTTAGTAATGTGTTGGCCTGATGTGGATGTCCTTGTGTTTAGTGGACATGGACTGTCTCCAAAACAGCTCAAGAAAATTAAAGCAACCCAAAGTGGGCTCTGAGTTGATGCACTTCCAGAGGTCTTTAGAAGCTAATGAGAGCTGACTGAGTTCACGAAGCTCTTCTATAACATTCACATACCCTAAGTATTGATAGACACTGAGGTTTTGCCCCTGGAAGTCCAACAGGCAATAAAAAGTAATATATTTACATCATAACTCCATGGGTCTAGCAATACTAAGAGTCAAAGAAAGCCTAATTTTGTTAAAAGATAGAAAGTAAGTATTAGAAGAGGTTGGGATGCTCCCGATCGTAGAGTACGTACCTCACTATTGCGGTGAGGCTGCTGATTGGTGGAACCGGGGTGCTCAAAAGTCCATGGATTCCCAAATCCCATGACATAAATTCTTTGTCCAAGAGTTCGCGCAAAGTGCATGTTACAGAGCATGGCTGGAGTCCAAGTGGAAATATCAGCTTCAAGTGAAGCAAAGGAGCTTATTTCAGGGTCGAGCATGAGAAAGAATTCAGTCATCTCAAAGAAATATGCACCGGTAAATTCTCACCGAGACATTTCAAGGTAGGAACCTGAAGATGATCATGATTCCATCAAGAGGTACTTAGCACCCGTGACTTCTTCACCGTGAACTTTTTACCGCTGTCCGTTGCAATGAAAGTGGAGAGACTAGAAACCAGTAGCAAAGAAAGGTCTCAAAAGAAGTTGTCTAGAGGAGCTTCGTCCTCCCCAAGAAGAGGTTTAGGGAGTTCCACCAATCAGCATACAGTTTCGCTATGAGAGGTAGAAGGCAAGGGGGCCTAATGTGTTAAATTGCAACAGGTAGAGGTGTCTACCGGACAAAGAGAAATCCCAAACAGCACCTACTGCCATAGACCTGCATTCAGTGTATGTTGGTTATTGACAGAGGGTGTTTCCGTGTGGAAGTCTTGTTACTTGATAAGGGCCGTTGTCCCCAGATTCAAGGATAATAGAAGTTAACAAGGAAGTGGTAGAGGAAGATCCGCGCACCACTTTCTCACTCTTGCAATCGATGGTCGTGAGTGGCCCATCTCATCATAGAGGACGAGGTAAGGCTGTGCTCGCAGACGCTGGATCGTCCTATGCCTACAGCACCAGCACAAGCATATGTTATGAAGGCTCGTGAGGATCAAGATGCTCGAGGTTATAGCCGTATATTTTATCTTTTGATATTGAAAATGTACATTGGATCGATCCTCGGATCTACTCATTCATATGTGTGCATGGAGCATGTATCGACAAAGTACCGTGGATGGAGAAATTACCATATGACATGGCGTGACTAGTCCATCGGGGCACAAGCAGTTACAGGATTAGTTTATACGTAAATTGCCCCAATAAGTTATTCAAGAGCAGGAGTTTCGCTACCTGATAACCTTTACCATTCCAAGAGTTTACCTTGATTCTAGAATGGGATTAGTTCTCTAAACACCGGAAGCACATTGATTGTGGTCAAAAGATATTATAAGCGAGATGCTCGACTGCATCAAGTGATAGTACAAGGCATTGGTCATGTACGTCCAATGTGATCTTCACATGCAGTGGAGGATATTTGGTAAGAAAAAGATATGAGACTTTGCTGTGATACTTGACCCAAGAGAGGTCGTTGATGTAGAAAAGATTCCGAGTAAGGGAATTTCCAAATGTATTCCCGAAGAGTTAGCCAAAGTGGTTCTTGAGAGGTATGGGAGGTGGACTTTAGCCATGTGAAATTGTACAAGGAATACCTGGCTGTCTATGGCATCAGATAGATGGCTCCAACGGAGCTGGGCCAGTTAAAGAGTCAATTACAAGAGCTTTGGATGGAAGATTTATCCGAATTTAGTGTATCCCCCCTAGGGTACCTGCTTTATTTGTGAAAAAGAAAGATGACACTTACGATGCATCGATTACTCCGCAAATCAATAAGGCATAGCGGAAAATACTGGTCTGGGTGATTGTTGATAAGATCACAAAGTCGCCCATTTTATACCACAGATGGATCATTATATGGACGACTAGCTGAGTTATATGTGGAAGAGATTGTAATGAATGGTATGGTGTATCGCTAGTTCATTGTGTTGATAGAGATCCGCGATTTACCTCGAGATCAATAACTATGCCTTCCTTAGGTACGAGGCTGAAGTTCAGTACAACATTCCATCCGCAGACAAATGGACAATCAGAGAGGTTGATTCGGAAGTACGGAAGATAGCGCTTTGAGGTTGTGTCATGGAATTTTCTTTAGAAGGGATAGGTATAATCACGATGGAATTTATCGGCGTTGTTACGTTACATTTCAACAGCATTAGCGGCGGACATCACGGTATTTATGACGAACGAACCCGGCGTTATTTTTGAGCCAACGACGTCGATCGCCCAGACGCGCGGCGATACGAGAGCGCGCATCCAACACCGAAGCATTATGATCCCGACAAATCGGCACCGGAAGCGGTGGATACCGGTTATGAGCCGGTGATTAATTCTCGGTAGTAATCGCGGCGGAAAATTCTACGACGGTCAGAAAGGCAAGTTGAGTCCAGCGTTTATAGGTAATATGAGATTCTGGAACGATATTACGTGGTTTATCGACAGCACTCTCTCCAGAGGTCACAATTACACGATGTGTTTCCATGTGTCATGCTTCGAGATATCGCTTGATGAGCTGCAATACTACTAGTGCAAGAGATATGCGCGTGGGCGATTTGCCATATGATGATGGTCGTACATCACTGCCTGAAGAAGAAACAGCTACAACAAACAACAAGGTCAAAGTTAGTGAAAGTGCCCCGCAACACCATGGTAAAGAATAAGCTACTGGGGAGCCGCATAACCATGAGAGCATAATATCCGTAACTCTTCTCGATCGTGTATGAAATTTATGATCAAATTTCCTTTATGAGAGTTGTAACACCCAAATTATGCCATAACAATTTTATAACATTTTAGGGTATAATAAAAGGAAAGTATATTTTTCCTAATAAAATACGTGATCAAAAAAAAATAAAATAAGCAAGAACGTAATTAATATTAAAGTTATAAGTAAATTAATAATTTACCAATTCGTGGACCTATGGGTCATAATTTAATAAGTTCAAGTACAAAGTAGGAACATGTATAAGTTAAAGTAAGAATAATAGAGAAATGGAGGACTTAAATGCAAAATGAAAGAAAGAAATGAGTAAGCCAAATGGCTAGCCTTTAAACCCTAAAAAGGAGGATAAGATCAAAAGGCCAAAAATATCTCATTTTGGTCTTAGGAGAAGAGACAAAAAGGGAATAAAGAAATAAAGAAAAAGGAAGAAAAATCAAGGAAAAGACATGTGGCATGTAGAAAAGGGGGAGGAAGTTTCCTCCTTTGAAAATACGATTATGGTGATCCATAAGAAAAGGAGAAAGAAAAGAAAAGGAAAGCAGAAAGAGAGAGTTGTGTATAGAAAGACTCCACATTCTCTCTAATCTTTCCCGTGATCGACGGCTGCTCTCAGCGGAGCAAGAGGAAGAGTTCAACTCACGATAAGGGGCTTCGATAGAGACTGAGTCGGGAGTTTTGACAAACTCCGAGAGGTATGAAATGCTATGGTTTTGTATGGAAGTCTAGTGTTTTAAAATTAAGAATTTGAGTATGGTATTTTTCTAGTTTTGGTATAGAAAGTATAGATACATGGTTTGGAACCCTCTATTTTGTGTATGGGTTGGGTTTGGAAACTCCCAAACTCATTTCTTGTTAGGGAAGTTGAGCGAGAAGAACCCTAAGACTCCTATATATGTGTTTTGGGGCTGGTTTTGTAGTTGATTTAGGGCTGGGTATGGAAACTAAGCAAGGATTCCCACCCTTGAGACTTAGGAAACTCATCTAACCCATTAATTGTGTGCGGTTTCTCCTACACTCGTTTCTACTAAGGGTTGTAGGGTGGTGTTTCTCATCTTAAGGGAAATGTCTAGGCCGTAATTTGAACCCAAGGAACACCTCATGCTTTCTCCTTATCGCACGATTAACCGGACTTTGTGGACTTCACTAGTTTCTCTCGGTGATAAATAAATGGAATTTGGCAGTGAGTCCTTCTGGTAAATTGTAGCCACATCAGTGAACTTGATGCTATGCTTTTGAATTTCTCAATTCGGACCTCTGTAGACCAAGTTATGGTCTGTTTACCCTGAGTAGTCTAATATGCCAAGTCAGCTCGGCTAGGTCAGTCGCCAGCTAAGCCGTCAGCCCGGCCAAGCCAGGTCAGCCTCGCAGCCACCGTCAGCTCGGCTACAGGTCGCCAATGGTTGGGTATGTGACTTCCAACTTCTAAGGTCATAACTTTTCGGCCTCAGACTAAGCCAGGTTCTTAGACTCTATGGAAAGCTCATCGAGTCAAGATTCCAGCCATGTGTCTGTGGAGGGCAGTGGGTACTGGAGCTGGCCGGCAAGGGCAGGTCGGGTAGGCTGGCCGGGTAGGGCTGGCTACTTCGCGTGAGATCTCAACGGTAAGGTCATAACCCTCTGCCTAACTGCTCTTCGAGTGTTTCGACTCTATGGAAAGCCCATCGAGTCAAGATTCCAACCATGTGTTTGTGGAGGGCAGTGGGTACTGAAGCTATCCTAAAAGGGCAGGTCGATCAGGTCAGGTCAGGTAGGCTGGCCGGGTAGGGTTGGCTATTCATGTGAGACCTCCAACTTCGGAAGGTCATAACTTCTTCCTCCAAACTCCGTTTCGGGTGTTCTTGGACTCTATGGAAATCCCATTAAGTTAAGAATCCATCTATATAAACCTTATTTAATTTGGAACTCATATTAGGTCCAGAAATCATGAAAAACAATAGGTCTTTGTATTTGAAATCATAGTTATTTATGCATATAACGAGATGTTAAAAACGCAAAGATTCGAATAAATGATTTGGGTAATATATCGTGATATGATTACCGGATGACCATAATCATTCGGGAATATGAGATATGTATCGAATATAAAATACACATGCTGATTGTCCGCTAGAACTGGTGTAGGGATATATAGGCATGCTCTATTAGGGAAAAAACAAGTCCTGCAAAGATAATACAGCTTAGCCCCGCTTGGCTGGCCATAATGCTCAGCCCTTATAGATGGTCATTGTCTCACACAATGTTCGGGCCCTTATACATGGTCATTGTCTCATGATGTAGTTATTTCTAGACCTTATAGACCACTGCGCATTAATGAGTACAAACGCTTTTAGCCCTTATAGTTTCCTTTATCCACTTCTAAGGTTTCTGCAGGCATGAAATATAAAACAAATGAGTTGAATATGACATTTGAATTGATATAATATGATAAGAGAAGCATAGCACCACTGTGTGATGACAAGTATATTGTGACAAGAACAAGAAGTAAAGTGAAAGATGATAAGAAATATATGGCAAGCCATGATGTTGAATGAAACATGTTATGAAAAATTAGATATGAGAAATGGAAAATATATGTAAGTTGTATATTTGTCATAAATATATGTATGTGTATAAAATGAGATGATCCTTATTAGGGGTCGTCCATTTGAATTTATTCCCACTAAGTGTAAAGCTTAGCATGGGTGTTTTCATCCGTGTAGGTATAGAAGAGGAAACCAGAGGATAGGACAATCTACATCAGCAGTCGAAGGCCACACATCACTAGGTGCCCACTGGAAGACTTGGTCTAATGTATATGTATTTTTGTTTCTTTTGTAAATAGTGTAAATATTGTAAATGTTGAATATTTCCACTTATGGAGCTTGTATATATTTTGTAATCCGTTGGTACAGAATATAATACAAGTTAAATGTTTAACATTATATGAATGTACAAGCTTAACGTTTATAAAATAAAAATATATATATGACACCTTCGTCACACCGCGCCGGGCCAGGGGTGTTACGCTAGTTTGGTATTAGAGCATCTCAGACTGTTCTAATTCGCCAATCGGGCCTGACGAAGAATACATAGCTTAATGGTATCAGTTGATCCGATTTGTTCGTAATCACCAACTACAGATCAAGGCTACGCAATTCAATTCATAGACCTCATCTACAAATTCCTAACATATATCTTAATAACGAATATACGAACACAAACCATATGGTTTTCAGAGATGACCGTTACAGATCAAAGTCACTGTCAATACTAATCGCTAGTGAATGGCTGAATAATCACTTACCAGATCTAAACTGCATAATCACAAGAGTTAGCGATTTTCTCCGAAGCGATGGGTCGATAAGTAATATAGTGGACTAACAAGTACAAATATCATCTCCAGTGGAAAGTGTGTGGTTTTAGCAAGGGGATCGAAAGGTAATTCTGGCTTACTAAAGTTGTTCAATATTCGGTTAATCAAGGGCGAGGATATCATTTTCTAATCTAAACTAAACTGAAAGGAAAATTAAAGAAAACAAAGTAGGGTTTAATCAATGTCCACTCACAAGGAATGGAGTAATATTGGGGATAAAACTCAATGGAATATTATAAGGTTGATTGTCTCCATTAATGCATTCATGATTTATATTCATTAAGCGTTGATCAAGTGAACGTACACTTGTGCATGTCCAAGGAATCCGATATGAGGTTTACACTTTTGTGTCTCCCCTCACTTTCCCACACTAACTCCCTATGCATCTTTCGGTCTATCTAGGTCATTGAATATGGTACTATTATAAGGCGATTCTTTCCCTGGGAATCCTATTGTCACCTCTCATTCATGTGTAATCAATTCTAATCACACTGAACGACACCTCGTGTCACGCCCCAACTCTCCCGGGCAAAGATATAAGTACAACACTAGATCAGACTCCTTTACTTGACTTTTTGACATTGGTGGGCCCATTTAAATAAACAAATCCATATATCAAAATATAACTTGTAAAACTAGCATCGTAATGGTATTTAAAATGTCCTATACATATACATGCTTGAGTTCCATTTAACAGGCTACAATAAACTCCATTATTATAAAACTTTACATTCACATTACAAACAAAATAAAAACCTACATCGTGGACTCCTATTGTCGTGTTTGCCCGGCATTTAAATGCTCCTGATGTCCTCTTTAGTACTACACCGATGAAAACACCCGTGGTTGAAGCAATAGCTTAGTAGTAAAAGATACATATAACATAATGCATATGTCGTAGCTTACGTGATAAATGTAATTCTATAACAGAAGTTTTTCTATATAAATATAATTCTTATAACGGAATTTCATATCTCCCATGAATGAGATGGGCCTTGACACAATAATAGTGCCCAGAAAGATGCGATGCCGATGTGAAGAGAATGCTGCCACATATGAGAGGTGGTTGTGTGGCAATCTGAGTGTCAAATGTGAGGCAGGCGTGTCGCCCCGCGCGTAATAGAGGTGTCGCAGCCTGGAAATGCGGGGTATCGTAATGAGCGAGGGCGTTGCCTACCGTAGCAGAGGAGGTGTCATAGCACAATGCGAAATGTAAGTCATGCTTGAACGGATGTCTGCCTATTCATTCACTATACAGTCTCAGATGAAGGCTGATAGATGATTATTATAATTGGAAGGTTGAACCAAAACGGAGGCTTATAGAGTCGCTTAGGCGAAGCAATGCTATGCCCTGGCGGGGAGAGGGTTCGCCTAAATGAATGTATATCACCTATAAGCGGACAGAAGAAATAGAAACTATGGGCGCCTCTGGTTAGCAAAAATAAGGGGGTGTCGTCTTGACAGAAAATGGCGATTTGTATACTTGGAAATTTCCTTCAAACCAAAACCAACTCAATCAAAACTCAAAAGAAACCATAAAACTCATCTTATACCAACCAACAACATTTCTAATAGGATCTTTCCTGCACAACTTAAACAAAGAGAGATTTATGGTATTCCATACAAGTAATCCATACAAAGAGATATTCGAACATGAATTCAGGCACAGTTTTTCTTCTTCTTCTCTTCTTCTTTTCTTCCATTTTTCTTTTTCTCTTTTCTCTTTCTCTCTTTCTCATGCTCCCATCGGAAAGCCTTGGCCTTAGCTTAGTGAAATTCTAAGACCATGTTTGGTCTTATCTACTAATTTTCTTTACTTTTTTGATTTTCTTCATTGAATCCTCAAACTCTCATCTATTTGAAAATAAGCTTATCATAATTCCTACTTTAACATAGACTCTTCTTGTATTAATTATGGTTTTTATCATTTAACCTTTTTCCCAGCTACCACTTAATTTAGAAAAATAAATTTTCTTATATTATACCACTAGCGATGTGTAATAAAATATTAGGGTATAATTTGAGAGTCCACATCTCGGTCATACGATCCTCACATAATGTGAGATAGTGCTATCTTAATGAGGCCATCTAGTACCTAGGCATTCTAATTTCCTATACTTCTTTTGATTAAAATTATTAAGTATTTTAATTAGCCAATTTCATACCTGTAAGAAAATGGGACCGAATTTAGGGCGTAATCCCAAGCGTCACCAAGGGTGCCCTATTGTGAGGATCGGGCCCAAGTACAGTATGGATTAATTGAGGTAAAACCATAGTAATCTAAGAACACTTGTAACTAACATCCACACAAGCATGAGTTTCATCAAAACCATCATAAAGTATATAAACCAAACATCAATTTCCACAATCAACTTTGGATGATTAGCGCTACTCATTACAACCAATAAGTAAAACAAAACCAATATTTAGAATAAACATAATGATGAAAACTTAAAAAAAGAGAGTAAAAATTTAGAGATACCAAAACAAAGTTCTAGATGAAATTAGTCTCAAACTTTGCTCACGAGGTTAAAACTCCTCTAGTAAGCTTGATCTTCAATGTACGAATCCAAAGTAGAAATGAAAAAATATTGTTAAAACCCTAATAAATGTGAAAGAATAAGGAAGGAAACCTGAGGTTGTTTCCTCTCACTAAATGGAACCTCATCAGTCTCAAACATACCTTACATTTATGGAAATGGAAAATGGGCTCGAAATGAATGCTCAATGCAGCTGTTACTTTTTCAACCCGACATGTCAGCTACCTGAGTAGACAGAATGTGTATTTTTGCACATCCATCATAAAGCCTCGGTGAAAGTGCTCCTTTAGGCAAACTTGAGTGTAACAACAATTGACCTTGACTTTCAATGTCCGCCAACTCTCTAAATCCAGGCCTCCAGGTGCAATGATTTTGGTCTCTACTGAAAGATAAAATAGAGTAGAATTTATCGGTATCAAGCTTGGAGTCATTGGAAGCCATTAAGTGCCACCCCAAAATTAGACTGTAGTAGTTTTGGCATTGAGTTTTTGTAGTATAAGAAAAGAAGTAAAATTGTATTTTCTAGAAATTAAGTTCTAAAAAGTGAAAAAGGATAAAGCCAGAGATAATAATAAACAATAAGGATAAATTGGTAATTTGACATTAAGGACCCATATGAGACATCGGATAAAGATTATATTAAAAGTAAAAATATGATAAGATTGAGGGTGTAAATGGGATGACATTAGCAGGGTAAAAGCGATAATGAAATTTTGACTGAAATCCACCTAAACGAGAGAACATGGCTAATCGTGAGAAAAAAAAAAATCTCATTTTGGAAAACTTTTACCGGTTAGGGGCACCTAGTGGGAGAAGAAGAAAGAAGAAAATCCGATTATGGAATAATACATGTTTGGAACTTTTGTATGAAACTTGTGTATGGATTATGTGTATAAAGAAAATCTCTCTTTGTCTAGTTGTGTGTAGGAAAAAGTCACAATGCAGAAGTGTTGTTGGTTGTTATAAGATGAGTTTTATGGTTTTATTTTGAAGGTTTGATTGAGTTGGTTTTAGTTTGAAAGGGGAAATTTTGGGTGAAAATGTGGCAGCGGGATCCATTCACATTTACGCTCCGCTGGCGGAGAGAGATCGTGCGCCCAGGCGAGACTCCCAGCCCATGCCTAGGCGAACTTAAGCCTAGAGTTTCTGCACTTTCTGGTCCGCCTAGGCGTAGTAGTGCTTCTCCTAGGCAAACCTCTCCGCCTAGGTATAAGTGCTTCCTTTATAGCGTACACATCAGAGATCTGTTTATTCTTATATTTCAGTTAATTACTGACCATCTATTGGATTAATGAGGATCTAATAAGTGAATGAAAGGGCTTTCGTACAAGTATAAAAGTATATGAAAAATGTTACTTGTACCTGCTTGCCAGTAGAAAATTACAGTCGTTAAACAAACAACTATTTCTTGCCTCATTTGCTATTGAGATTAAGAATAATATAACAAGTTTAGTAAGACATATAATTGTATACCATGCAAGACGAATAGAAAATGAATAGGCATCTCTATTGATTGCGGGGGAGAGCACTCCTATGAGTGCTTCTGCTTTTACGGTATGTGGGCAAACACGTCTCGTCAGAGTGCTTAACACTCTGCTAACTCACGACATACAGTACGTGGGCAGGCCGTCTCTAATCAATAGTGACACTCTACTAGTGTTCCACGACACTTCTATTAGTGCGGGCAAGCACACATCTGGGTGATACCTTCGAACTTTCATTGTGTTGTGTCCTGTCATTCATTGTTCTTGGTCTATGCGAGGCAAACATATATGTTATACATGGATAATATGATACATGAAATTAAAGTAATCGGTTTTGCTCTGTCTGTATAGTCTGCTCTGGGTACCTTAATAATGCAAGATCCCTATTAAGCCTTCTACGGGAGATATGAAAACCTGAGTATATAGAATGATAAGAATCTGAATAATGAATAAGGAAAGAAAGCATAAGAAATCAGGTTCTATTTTGTGATGTACCTACGGGTACTTTTAGTATCTCTATTCTGAATTCCTATGGGAGATAGGAAAATTTTCAATTATAGAATTTCATTATATGTAAGCTCTGATAAACTCTGTGATATAGAATTCTGTTATATGCAAGTCGTATGCATTATGTTATATGTATCTTGAAATTGTGGACCACTCTAGTGGTCATAAGCGTCTCTATTTCATGATAAAAAGCTACTAGAAAACATACGGGTGTTTATCGTAGGTATTAGAAAGGATATCAGTGACATTCATCTCGATGGTAGCTCGATAATAGAGTCCACGATGTGAGTCTTTGACTCTGTTTTGTAACTGTAAATGTACAAATGTTGTAATAATGGAATTTGTTATGTACAAGTAAATAAGACGCTCAAGAACAATATTGCATGGCTTGACTAAACACTGTGGTGGTAAATACGAAGAAGATTTATTTTCTTATGAATATATATATACCACATATATATATATATATATATATATATATATATATAACCATATATATATATATATATCTCTCTATATGAAAATGGGCCCATGGCCTTCAGAAAAAGCAAGTTAAGGGAGTCCCAAATCTCAGTGGCCTTAGCCCTCTCTTTGCTTGGCGGGGTAGGGGCGTGTGAGTCAGTCAGAAGAAAATCTCTTGACGTTTAGGGGTACATGGTGTTTTGGAAAATCCTCATGACTACGAGGCCGCATCTTTTTTTGTTCGATCTCTGGGTGATATCGACTCGCTGGAAAGCTTGAGAGATGTAGAACTCCATCCATACCATGCTCAAGTCATGGGAAGTCATGGCATGACCCAAAATTCATCTTTGCGGTTATCTTTTGCTTCAAAATGTACCTAGAGCCATAAGATGATAAAATTAAGCATTAGAGCCCTTTAAAAACACCATAATACCATATTATTGATAGGTGATTAGTGGTATATAGGCATATATGAAAAGCACCTATCAAATACCCCCAAACTTGACATTTTGCTTGTCCTCAAGCAAAGAAATAACTCATTTTCCTTATTCAAAACTAACATACATGTTGAGATAATAAATGAAAATTGCCTCAAGGATTTAACCTTCAAACAACACAAAGAAAACTTTGAGATAACCTTTTTCGAAAAATAATAGATTGACCATTAGTTGAACAACCTAAACCAAAGATCTCAAGTGTGTGTGTGTAGTCTTCCCCTCTTTGGCCAATTGTAGTTCGGATGGAATTAGATGAGCATGAGTGGAATAGGGATCTCTCACTCACATGGTGAGTGTGTAAGATTCCATAGGCTTGTTGGGCATATCACTCTCCACTAATGTAGGCTATACACAACTCTTAGGATCAATTAGGTCTTTATATAGCTTGTAGTGTATGGCTTAGGTAAAGGTAGTTGAATAGGTCATTTAGGCTTTATTTTACCCAAAACTTACACATTTTCCTTTTTACTCCACTAATTGTTCATCCTTTTGCATATTGCCTTCTTTTTTATTGAACCTCTTAAGCTCTCAAAACTCAGCTTTGCTTGCATCTTCTTATCTCATACCTAAACTTATATGATTCACCATCCTCACAAGAACACCAAGAGCTTTATTTTTCATAATTTCAAGGCTTGAAGTAGTGTAATGTTCAACCTCATTAAGCTTTCTAGATACCCTATGTAACGAGCTTTAGGTTAGTAACTCTCTAATTAGCCGACCTGTGGCACAGTGTAGAACACCCTTAAGAACTTACTTGCTCAAGGTAGGAAGGCTACAAGACCAAAATTACTCCTTGATTTATTCTTTCTTTTTCTCTTTTTCTACTTTTTTCTTTCTTTTTCCACCCCAAAACCTCCTTTAATTTTCCATTTAAAGCACATCCTCTTCAACCAAATCCCTAACCACACTGTATGTATTCAGATATTACTTGACACTCACCGCCTCGTTAGGGTAAACATAGGTTTTTTACTAAAGGTTCTTCAACAAAAAGGGACAAGGGATTCATTCTTGGCTTTTCTTGAAATAAAATAGCTAATATGGCTAAAATTGTGTGACTATGGATATATGCACAAAAAGGTTAGCTAGAAAGGCTCAACTGATCCAAGGATGGCCTATATCATTTCCCAATTGTCGTGTTGCCTAGGATTTCTCCTTGAATGATAATTGAACAAGTTCTAGAGTCTTTAGAGATTAAAATATGAAATGATCACCTAATTCTTCTCTAAACCAAACAAAATTGCCCAAAAAGAGTAAATGACTTATGCTCAAAATGATAAGAGGTCTAAATACTAACTATATCAAACCATCAGGCTTTAAGTTCAAATATCTCTCATTTTTTTCATGTGAAAGAAAGTTCAATCATTATTCATCATAGGCATCACAATTATCTCAAAACAAGCTCAACTAAAACAAAAACAACCTAAAAATGAAAAAAGTAACCTAAAACTAAAAACATATACAAATAACTAGAAGAAAATACTAAAGGTAAGGTAATTGAAGCTGCTAGAAAAATTTTAAGAACAAAGGAAAATTCCCTCAACATCCCCAAACTTAAATTATGCATTGTCTTCAATGTATTCAAAATAAAAGTGTAGGGACAGAGGACTCCCCTTGATGATCAAGTGTGATCATTGGGCTCGGGTGTGGTGGGTCTTGAAGAATTCTCTAAAATTCAATTCTTCAATGCCCTTAAAAGCAAAAACAAATAAACACTTAAAATAAAATCAACATGCAACAAAAAACTAAAATACTAAAAACAAATAACTAAATGCTCAATGGATATAACAAATCCTTATTTTTTTTTTATTGGGGGTGCCTCCAGAGTCGCCTCGTTTAGAGTCCGCCTAGACTAATAGAGAAGTTCGAGCTTTGATTTGGCCCTTCATCCATCGTGGGCTAATACTCCTCTTATTCTCATCGATTGTGGAGGATGACTTCTCCACCTTCGAATAGGAATGTCGGGCCAATACCAACTCTTTGGTAGGAAAGAGCTGCTCTAATTTTAGAATCTTCCAAGAGTTTTCTCAAGGACTTTTGGTGCATCCTCCTTATTTAGTGATAATGAGATTTCTATCTTCATGCAAACCCTCATTTCTTCATCTTTTAGTGGTGTTCTTTGCTAGAGGTCAAACTTCATTTTCTCCTCACTAACAAGGAGTGTCATTTCCCCATGTTCGACTTCAATCCACACTTAACTTTTTGCAATGGGAGGTCTTTCTATAAATGAAACTTGTTTGTTCTCTTTCATGCCAAACGTCAAAGATTCTATGGGGAAATAGAAGTCTTCAACTCCACCAAGACATTTTCCATTATAAGTCAGATGTTGCTTACTTGCTTCTCTTTCAATGACGGCTCTTTGTCAATAGCAAACTCCTTCTTCTCAAAAAATGTCAAGTTTTGCAATTCTCCCTCAAGGAACAAAGGCATTTTATGACATTCCATTATCTTCTTATCCTCATCCAATGCCGGATTTGAAAATTCATCTTCAAGGCTCGAAGGTATGTTTTCACT
Source organism: Tetrastigma voinierianum (assembly GCA_016808115.1). Classification (NCBI taxonomy): domain Eukaryota; kingdom Viridiplantae; phylum Streptophyta; class Magnoliopsida; order Vitales; family Vitaceae; genus Tetrastigma; species Tetrastigma voinierianum. The sequence continues at coordinate 71,232 of JAEQBH010006961.1, read as the reverse complement.
CTCCCGTATGTCATCATTCTTGTGTCTTCGGGAGGTACCTTGAAGACTTTTAAGTTTTTTCCACTCGCTTGTCTTGGCTGCTCGCCCCGATGATAGCATACATTTCTCTATCGAGATTTTCTAACCGGTGTCCATGCTCATCATGTTGACTTCCATCTTGGTTTCATAATTGGAAACTTCATTCAGAGCCTCATTATCCCTCTTAATTTCATCCTTCAATGCACGGAATAGCTCTTCATCGGATGGTTGCGGGAATTGCTCTTGATAGTAGAAACTTGAACTTCCTTTTTGACTTGTGGTACTTGGATTTCCATAGGGAGAAATGTCAAGTGTCTCCCAACCCGAATGATTGTAGCTTGGTATGTAGATTTCGAGTTGAGAGACATAAATCGTACTATTGAAAGAATTCACCCCTCCAAAATCATATGCTTGTTGGCTCGTAGAGAATTGTGTTTGCCTTGCGACTAAATCTTCCCATGTTGGTGCTATTTAGGTTACTCGAGAATCAAATTATTTTTGAAGGGAGTAGAATAGTTCATTCATCTACTCATTCGACATTATGTTTAGTACCTTGTAAAAAAATCAAAATAAAATAAAAGTGACATATACAAAATTCAAATAAGAAACAAATAAAAACAAGAAAAGAAAAATATATAAAAAAAATGAAGTATACTAAATACAAATTAGAAATAAAAGAAAATAAGAAAATAAATTTGTTTTTTGCTCAAATTAGCAAATTTCTCTTTTGCCAAAATATCAATCCAACCCAAACCGTACGATCCCTAGCAACGGTGCCAAAAACTTATTAGCGATTTTCCGCAAGCTCACGGGTCACACAAGTAATACAATCGACTAACAAGTCCAGCTATCGATCTCACAGGGAAGGTGTGGTTTTTAGCGATGCAGTGCCTCGCCTACTAAAGTTGTTCACTATTCTCGAGCGAATCAAGGGTGAGAGGAGAATATTTTCTAATATAAACTAAACTAAAAGAAAAATGAAAGAAACAAAGTAAGGTTTAATCAATGTCCACTCACAAGGAATGGAGTAATATTGGGGATAAAACTCAAGGAAATATTCTAGGGTTGATTTTCTCCATTGATGCATTCATGGTTTATATTCATTAAGCGTTGATCAAGTGGATGTACACTTGTGCATGTCCAAGGAATCCAATATAAGGTTTACACTTTTGTGTCTCCCCTCACTTTCCCACACTAACTCCCTATTCACCTTTCGGTCCATCTAGGTCATTGAATATAATACTTTTATAAGGCTGGTTTTCCTCGGGAACTTATTGGTCACTCGTCCATACAACAAAACTACTACACTTGGATCGATCACCTCTCAGTCTATGCGATTCTCACATGATGTTGAGATGGTGCTACATCTAATGAAATCTATCTAGTACTAAGCATTCCTAATTTCCTATACTTCTTTGATTAGGTTAATTCGTATTTTAATTAACTAATTCATACCTTAAGAGACCGAGACCAAATTTTAGGACGTAATCCAAGCGTCACCAAGGGTGCCCTATTGTGGGATCAAGCACCAGGCCCAAGATGGATTAATTAATTAAAATCATAATAATCCTAAGAACTACAACAACTAACATCCACACAAGCATGAGTTCACAAAAACTATCATAATATATATATATATATATATATATATATATATATATATATATATATATATAAACTAAACATTAATTTCACAACAATCTCTAGATTTATGTTTAGCTACCATTACATCCAACTAATAACAAATCAAACAAAACCACATTAATTTCCACAATCAACCCTGGACGATGTTTAGCTACTCATTACAACCAATAAATCAAACAAAACCATGTTTAGAACAAACATAATGATGAAAGAATAAAAGAGAGAGTAAAGTTTAGAGATACAAAACAAGTTCTAGATGAAATTCGTCTCAAACTTTGCTCCAAGGTTGCAAGAGTTCCTCTAGTAGCTTGATTTTCAATATTACACCAAAATCCAAAGTAGAAATGAATAAAGACTAAAACCCTAACAAATGTGGCTCAAGAATAAGGAAGGAGAAACCCTAAGAGAGTGTTTCCTCTCCCCAAAACCGGAACCCTCATCAAGTCTCAAACATATACATTTATGGAAATGGAAAATGGGCTCAAAATTCGCTATTTACTTTTCTGCCTTGACATCCTCTAAGACAGCGAACTAGAATGTGTATTTTTTGCATCCATCCTTAGCCTCAGAAGGTTCGTCACGAACCTAAGTGTAATAAAGAATTGACCTTCTGACTTCCAACGGTCATAACTCTCTCATCCAACCTCAAAATACGATGATTTTTGGTCTCTACAAAAAGATAAGAGAGAGTAGAATCTATCGGTATCAGCTTGGTGTCATTGGAAGCCATTAGGTAAACTGAAAATGCCCAAACGTTTAGGGGTGTTGCATGTGGTGTTTTGGAAAATCCTCCATTGACTTTACGAGGTCGTATCTTTTTCATTCAAACTCCGAATTGGATGATCTTAAACTCGTTGGAAAGCTTGAGAGATGTAGAACCCATCCATATCATGCTTGAAGTCATGAGAGGTCATGGTATGACCCAGAAATTCATCTTTTGACCTCTTATTAAGTGCCCTTCATTTAATATGTACTCTAGATACAAGATGATAAAATTAAGCACAGAAGCCCTTATGAAAACATATTATCATATGACGACAGGGTGATTAGTATAAAAGATATATGAAAAGCACTCTATCACATAGTCGCTGATTTATAAATCTCTGAGAAACAGCCATTATCAACAGCTACCAGATCTATCCCCGCTTTTGGCCCCAGATGATCCCTGACTTTTCAGACGGATGTTGTAGCCGATGGCTGTCCGCCAGTCGGATGATGAAGGGTGTTAAGCCATGGGCTTTTATTATGATCTTCTCCTCTTTTGATATCCAGACATTTGAGCAATCAAGGTCCATCTCTTCGTCCTGGGGTTCATCCTCATCATCAGATGTCCACGTTTCCAGCTCATAGGTCGGGGCTATTGGCTGTTTTCCCACTAGTTTATCCTGGAAAGACATGCTGTCATGTTTGGCTGTAGTCATCTCAGTATCATGCAGTCTATGTTCTTGCAGTTTGACTGTCATAAAACTTTTACAGCTTCACCAATAGGTCTTCCTTCTTCTTCAGAGTTAACTGCAAAGTGTCTGTGTTTGTTTTCCATTAGATTATTTATTTAAATTAGGAATATTATCGCATCATTTTTTTATAATATATTGTTTTTAATTATTTTTATATTAATTTATGAATATCATTATTAAATAGAAAATATGTTGAAAGAAAAGAGAGAGAGAAACTAGATTGTTTATTTTATAAGGAAAAAAAAAGAATATAAAAGAGGAAGATATTTATAAAATATACCTTTTACTACAAGAGGACCACAAAACAAGGTAGAACAACATGATAAGGAAATATTTAATGAGCCACAGTGATATGTGAAGGATGGAGGATCTTAGTTCTCCATTTTTTATTGTTTTATTTAATTTTTATTAATTATTTTTTTTATGGGCGGCAATGGGTTTTTTTGGAAATCTCTACTCCTGCCCCTAATAGATGAGTTTCGATTTATCTAATCAAGTTTTTAACGGATTAGGAATTTTTCTCAAACATGATCTGAACATTGCTTATTCTTATCCTTAAATATAGAAATAATAATTTCAAATGATGTTATTTATCGCATTATATATTTTATATGATAATAATAATAGTAAAATTATGTATCAAACAACTAATTTGAAATAAATATAAAGTTTGTGTTAGAATCCAAAATCACACATTGTAAAAATATTTACAAGCCAAGAGTAAGCAGAATTATATTAATCGGCTGTTTCTCGTATCATATTATATAAATCACACAATATTCACCAACCCAAACCCGATACGAATAATAAACGATCATTCATAACTCAAACTCCAACCCATTTATTATTCAGATAAAGAGACAAGAATACCACACACCCATTTACCTGATTATTTAAGATAATAAGAATTTATAATGGAATTATCCAGCACATGTTTAACACAAAAACCTATTAAATTTAATATGTTTATTAATTTTATTACTAACATATAAATTATAATTAATAATCCATATTTAACATAAATAACTTATTAAATAAAGTAATTAATTGAATATAATAATTAACTAACACTTCTGGCCAAATTCATATATACCAACACGAATACGACCAATTTATTAAATTAAGTAATGCGGGCCAACACGAATACGACCTGAAGCCACATTATACTAACCTAAATCATAAAACCGCAGCTGCTTGCACATGCGACTGTCATATCAAATTTCTTTGGTCACTCTAATTTCAAGTTAGAAATGATTGATTGATTATGATGTTTAAAAAAAAAACATTGTGTCCATCCCAGTAAATACGGAGACAGCATGATGTGGATTCGCTACAGCCTACAGTACATCACAACATATTTTTTTACCTTTCAAAATTTATTTATTTTAAAATTTCGAAAATTGTTTTTGTTAAAAGGTTCCGGCTGGCTTTTAAAAACAAGACAACTATTTTTAATTTTTTGATGTCTAAAATTTTATTATTCATGGAATAAATTTTATATATCTACTTTGATTTATTTAAATAATTTAAATTATTAAAATTATGCTAATAATTTCTAATATCAAATTTACTTTATTTTATATTTTAAACAAATTTATGTCTTTAATATCTTAACAACAAAATTAGAAGGATAAAGAAATTATAATAATATTTTAAAGTACATGAAACAAATGAAAATGACATAATTTATGTTTTTTTAAATTATACTGGAATTCTCATGTTGAAATTCTAAAATATTAAAAAAAAATCAATAATGCAATTGAAAGCTTCATTTGTGGATCAAAATATAGAAGGATCAAAATATAGGTAAATATATTTTGGATTAGACAAAAGTATAAAAAGGAAATATAAAAATATGGAAATACTTTTGATGAAATGACAAAAAAATATCCATATATTATGGGTTCAAAATTCAAAATTCATAAAATATTTTAAACAGTTAAAATTTGATAAAATTAAGAAAAATATACATATAAAATTATTTTATAAAATGTAATTACAGATAGGTTTTTGATTTATGATAATGTAATTATGATATACATATCAAATTTTTTCATTATGTTTTTATTTATTTATTTTAAATTTTAAAACTTGTTTTGTTAAAAGTGTTTTTTTATTATATTTTAAATAAATTTTAATTATTTTAAATATTTTATTTCAATAATTTTTACTCATGGTTAAACTTTCGATATTTCATCTCCATTTATTTAAATAATTAAAATTCACATCATGCACTTGCCATGTTTTTAGTGTGTAAGAGTGTTTGTAGCTTAATACATAATTGAATCACAATGATTAGCTTATTTAGAGCTTAGGTACGACTTTGACATACTTGAAATATTATCTTTAAAAATCGGCTTCTATTAGATTATCTTTAATAGTAAAAGCTGTACTACCATAATGAATATAACATCAATGAGCCTTTTTCTTCTGTGACATTTTGACTGAGTTGACTTTAGCCTGAGGCTACTCAATTTTGTTTTGCAAAAAAATTCTCACTTGTAATCGGTTAGATTTGAACCTCACTTTGAATTGTGCCCTGAATTTAATAAAACTACACACTAAAATACCATTCCAAAAGTCTATTGAACATATGTCCTTCTTGGAAACCAAATTCTCTGGTCCACATATATACTTAATCACTAATTAGTTCATATTTCATTTTTTGGTAATAAAGATATAAACTATATTATACCCCACATTAGTGGACCATATAAAGTACAAAGGGGAAATTTTTGGGATTCATTTAAGCTTAAGTACTATCTTAACATACTTGAGGTATTAACTTAATAAACTATAAATACTACCTTGATAATCCTAGGTACTATCATAATTTATAATGTCAATTATCATGTGCCCCTTACATAGATTGAATACTTATATGTCAATAATATTATCATTTTATTTGTTAATATTATTTTGAAATATTATTATAGCTTCACTTTATTTAATTTTATATTATCCTTTCAATTTTGTTTAAATTTTTATATTTTATTTAAAATATGAAGAAATTTTTTTATTTAAAAATAAAATTAAAATAATTCACAAAATAAACTATTAATATAATTTTTTAATAATTTAAATGAATTAAAGGAGCTATCAAAATGTTATCCATGAATATAAAATTTTAGAAATAAAATATTATATATATATATATATATATATATATATATATATATATATATATATATATATATATATATATATATATATATATATATATATATATATATATATATATATATATATATTAAATTTAATAAAACACATTTAACAAAATAATAATTTTATTAAAATTTCAAAAACGGTTTTAAAATTTAAAATAAATATATAAAAACATATTAAAAGAATTTCAGATATTTTTTATAAATATTTATAGTTATCACTCCTACCTTAATTATATTTATAAATATTTTCAAATGTATTTTTTTAAAATTTTATCAAATTTTAAGTATTTAAAATATTTTTCACCATTGAGGCAAGTAAGTAAGGGTTATTTTAAGACATAAGAACTAAGGAGGGGAAGGATAGAGTTCTTAGTTCAAATAAAAATATTTAAAATATTTTATAAATTTTAAATTTTGAATAATTTATTTTATGGATATTTTTGTTAAAATATCTATCGAGATAGTTCCGCTTTTTTTTTTTTTTATATTTCCGTTTTTATATTTATGTGAAATCAAAACATTGTTCCAATTTTTTCATATTTTCTATTTTGGTGTTTCAACTTTATTTTGTCTCACTAAGTGTCTAAACTTTTTATTTTTATATTTTGGATGTATAACTTATTGTCAAATTGCTATCTAAACCTTTTGATTTTTTTATATTTTGTGTTCCCAATTTATTTTTTGTTCTTATACAAAATTTATTTTTTCTATTTTGATGTCTCAACTCCTATTTTTTTTCAATAAAGTGTTTAAACTTTTAATTTTAATTGAATCAAGTGTTTATTGACCAATAAAACTTATGATGATATTTGAAATAGAAAAAATTGAATTCAAATGATATTCCACATCTTATAAAATAATAAAATTACTTAAATGACTTTGAATATGGTGAAATTACAATATTATTACAAACCTTTAAAATCTAATTTTCTAAAAATGTCAAATGGTAATTTCGGCCAAAATCCACTTTTCTGTATCTCGATGATCTAAAACGTACTTCACCGTTGAACTGCTCAAATCTAGCTATCATTTAGGACTCATAAAAACAATCTCGCTTTTACTGGTCGACCGAAAATACCATACAAGTACAGAAGGAAATATTACTTGAATTGATGGCTTGAATTGTGTGAAAGAAATGTTAATGCATGGAATTTAATGTGTTAACATGAGGTCGAATTATATAAAATATAATTGTGTGAAATCCATCGAATTAAATCGATTACTGACAAATGCCGAAGCTTTCAATTTTGATGTTATTTATATGAATTAAATAACATGTGGTTGATATGTAAATTTTGTCAATATATGCATAATTGATATATCGCACACATATTAACAAGATAATGCATTTATATGCGACCGCAACTTTAGAAAATTAAAGTGAGTGCATGGCTCGAAAGAAAATAAAATGGAAAGCGGTCAGGAAAGGAATTTCATGAAGATTTTCCGCACCGCTTCGGGAGAGCGGTCCAACGCTCATCTCGAGGTTTGACTCCATGATCAAGCTTGTAAAAAATGATCCAAAGAATTTGCCTCTGAGGGTAAACTAACATATTTACCGAAACTAGGTATGATGTTTTCTTAAGAACAAAAGCTTTTGTTTCGAAACGATGCTTTTCTCACATTCGCCATGCAGATACGTGAAGGAGTCGCGAGCTCGAGAAGTGGGAAAAGTAAGTGAGTCGCATTCTCATCCATATCGCATTCAAGTAGGATCATGTATTTGCTTCGAATGCGCGATAAATCATCGCGATGCGCACTTAGGTGAGTAACCACGTAGGATAATTCAACTACTGCGACGCTTCACCTCGTCGGCGATCATTATTTCGCGCACAGGAGTGTTCAGGAAGAAGACGCCCCACGAGATGTTCAGAAGAAAAGCCTGATTGCGGGTTTGGTATTTATTTTGTATAACATGTATTAACATTGTAAATCTTAATATATGTTGGTATTAAGAGTGATGTAATTAACTCTTGAACTATGGTAATATAATTGGTATGATTTTTGGTGAGTATTGATGTATGGGCCCAAATGACCATTTTTACTCATGTATAGGTCTCATGACATGAGACACAAAGTTTTTCCATGGCTGACGGTTGGCCAACCTGACCCTCGGATCGTATACAACTCGTATCAAAGCCAAGATAAACGACAATTGGGAGTTCTGGATGTAGGCTTAGGCATACGAATACCTAGTGGCTTCGAGAGGGACTTGTGCTTAAGTCATACCATATGAGGAGCATCACAAACAGATAGCTCGGCTGTTGGATACTGTGAGTATAACTAAGTATCTAGAAGTTAGGTATACTGGGCCACCTAGGACTTGGTGGGAAACGGTTAGATCGCATCCTTTTCAGGCATTTTAATGAATGAATTGCGGATAAAAGGCTGAAGTCAGGATTCAGATGTCGTGAGTAGCATAGAGAAAATGTTGAACACTGGTGGTCGGTGAAAATATAACCTTAGGTGTTCGGGAGAAATTCTCAAAGTGTAATAAATTTTAATTAATGAAAAAGAAATGTAATGAGGAGATTTTTTTTTCTCCCGAGGTTTTACAATGTGTAAAATAAAGAAAAAAAAAAATATTTTAAAAATATTTTGCTCCCACTCAAGACATGAAAAAAAAAAAAAAAAAAAAAAAAAAAAAAATATATATATATATATATATATATATATATATATATATATATATATATATATATATATATATATATTTATTTATTTATTTATTTATTTTTTCTTACAATAGCTGGAACAAAGGAAAAAAAATGTGAAAAAAAAAATGTGTGCAGGAAAATGAAACTAGAATGGCCTACTGCCCATTTTGGTGATTGGGTCACGATACAATGTTTTGTATCGTGACATAAGGCCAGGAGTGGCTAGGCGCTGTGAGCGCGATCCGACATCGGCGCCAGCGCCGCGACACGGCCGAAGACACCCGCCCGCCCGCGTGTATCTGGCCGAAGCGGCAGCCGCCAAGGCCGCTCGGCTAGCCAGGTGTGTCGCTGATAATATGTTTCGTGACGCGATGGGGAGAGACAACGACACCGCGCTTCGATATAGCGTAGCAAAGGTGCCACAATACACAGGAGCCAGGATGCGCGCAGCAAATAAGGCTGGCTAAGCGACGCCGCCAACGCTAGCATCAGGATACCCGCCAAATAGCTACAGACACCTGTCAGGCGAAGCTATCGAAGCAAAGAAGGCGCTGCGAAATGGTTCAGTTGAAAATCTGCGCACTTAACCCTGCTGGATTTCAGCGCACCGCTCTGTCACCGTTGGGTTCACCGCTCGCGAACACCGTCACGGCCAAAAATAAAAATAAAAAATAAAAATAAAATTTTTTTGCATATGATTTAACATATGGAATTATTGGCTCAGACACGGCGGTCGCATCGGGACGCTGCTGTATGAAAACTCTTTTTCGACATGTGAATAGCATCTCTGGCTATGCTTACACTGAGATAACAAGATTAAAACTTAACTTGTCATTTGACATGTGTAGATGGCTAGTCTGGAGAGGACGAGAGGTCATCCAATGTGGTACCAGTCAAGCACCATCGACACCGTGCCAGACCTTTGCCGAGGTCGAGTGGATCGAGTCACCGCCATCGCAGATAGCGTAGCAATAGTGAGTTAAGGCAGTCAAACGACTAACGCTAGAGCACATCATCCTCCATTGACCATGGCGAGTGAGTAGATGACATACGAGGCATCTAAGATATGGATGCTGGTATTGAAAGGAAGGGAGATCAATCTTCTTCAGCCGAAGAGAAGTCGGGCTGGGCTTCCGGGTTCGCAAGGGTTCCGTACTTCGTTATCCGAGCGCGGACAAGCCAGTAGCCGCCGATCGCAGACAGATGTTGCGTTTTCACCGCCAACGCCTGACACATGAGACTGATCGCCCCTGCAGACATGTGGGATCCTGTGGTTTTGGGACAAAGACAGCCCCAAGCAATGGTAGACAGAGAGGATATAAGATATTCCTCCACACTCCTAAGATGGGTCGAGGAACCTGCCACTGGGCAGGTGCTATACAAGCACGCTTAGCACATGGGAGCCGTAGGGCCGAGTGTGGGTTAAGGTCAGGCACAAAGCTCACAGGTCAGGACTTCGGGGACTCAGGGGCATGTTTATGCCGTTATGCCAGAGGCTGAGCATGTAGATCAACCGGACATGCATGTAGATCAACCGGACATGCAGGGTACGTTTTATACCTGTAATTGTTTTCTGATGCATCATATTCATTAATTCATCTTGCGTGATAGGTTGAGGTTTTTGGAGAAGCCGTGTGTGGATGTTCTTCCCTTAGACGGGGAGAGGGTCGACCGATAGCTCGATCAGAGTTGCAGATCTCCTCTCGAGACTTCGCACGGTGGACCCGATTAAGGCGCCATAAAGATGGCATCATTGTATCCATGTGCACGGTGATATCGCACCAAGCTCCGTGTGGGGGGCATGGTATGGTCATTCACCGTTCTCGTGAGCGGATCGAAGTTTGTTCGGATACGTCCAATGAAGATTCATAGTTCAAATCAGAAATGAAAAGTAATTAATGTGTGTCGGGCGGCGTTAGCGGGGGTCGTTGATCCCCGTGTGAAAAGCCCGAAATTAAAGGTGAAGGAGGACCCGTGGTAGTATCCGAAAGGTTTTGTATGGGTGTAAGAGACCCGTGGAGATATCCAAAATTTCTGTGTGGGTGTAAGAGACCTATGAAGATATCCAAAAATTTCTTTGTGGGTGTAAGAGACTCGCAGCAGCCGAAAGTTCGTTGTCTCGAGAAAGAAAACACACTACGCTATCACCTGCACTCAGAGCCAGCGATGTGGGCCTGGATCACCGGATTAGTTACCCATCGCAAATTGCATCTGCAAGCAGAGCCGACGCGGCCTCAGATATGGATGTCATTCATGCATAATCTGACAGCCGACTACCACTCGATTGTCAATGATTGTGACTCGGGTCAACGCTGCACACCGCTGTGATTATTTAGGTTACATATGCACGCATTGACGCAGATACATGCGAATTTCGATCTAATTCTTTGGCGGAGAATGTGAAACCCCGAAAATCTAATTTTATGAAAAAGTGGCAAATGGTAATTTTCGATCAAACTAATTTTTCGTGATCTCGATGATGAGACAGATTTCACCGTTAGAATCATCTTATGGAATTCCAAGAAGACCGCCGAATTTCGCTGACCCGAGACAATAATTTGCGCTGCTGATAAGAACGGAACAGAATACGACACTCAAGACATTTTGAATGGCCACAAGTGTGCCACATGTTAGGTGCAAAAGGAGTCAACTTGAACTCAAGTGTGGGGCCTATATGGACATGTGACACCTCCTAATTGGACGAAAAATTCCAAGTTGGTGGATAAGTGAATAAGAAATCCAATGAGCCAAATTGCGGGCTCGGCTGGGCGCGCGAGGGACAAAATGGGAATAATGAAAAGAAACGACATCTTCTCTCATTTTCGAGTCGATCGTGCAAAGCGGAGAATCAGTTTTGCAGGTAGTTCAACTTCTTCAGATTTCGACTTTCGTGACCTCGTCTGGTCGGGGCCAAGAAGCAGTTGTTATACTTGTGAAGCGCTACGCACAAGACTGGGCCATGGTCGACAACTCCAAGAGGTAGGGTCTTCTTACTCCTAAGTTATTTTCTGCTTAAGAGCCTTGTGAATGATTTGCTGATTTGAGGCCGTGAGTGGCCGTTGATCTGGCCCCAAAACCTCGGATTGAAACGCTGAAAATTGAACTCGCTTTCGATACCCACCCGGATCGTTTCGGGGTGGAGCCAGGTGATAATTTATGCAATAAATTATAGTTTCGGGCAATGTCATTTAAATACATGGATTTTGTTCCACAAAGTGAAACTGGAGCAAGCGCTTGGAGAGGGTCAGCTCAAGGACAACTCCATCGCTTCGCTAGTGGACCGTTAAAAATAATCCCGCTTGCCTGATCGGGACCTAAAATTGTCCATACTCGTTGTAAGCAAAATATTGCTTCAATCGATGGCTGAATCAGGTGAAAGAAAATGTTAATGCTTGGAATTTAATGTGTTAACATGAGGTCGAATCAGAAACCCGAAAATTCTAATTTTCTCGGAAAAGGTAAAATCGTATCGGTCCAACCAAATTTTTCAGATATCTGACGATTTAAACTGACTTCACCGCTGAATTGTCTTCGCAAATCTAACATCATCGACCGGGCCGAATCTCCAAGACAAATAATTTCATCGCTTTTCTCGGCAGACCACGTCAGCGCAAAGAAAACTACATGAGAGACACGTGATTTAAACAAAGTCACCTACTACATGTACCCACGCCACACGTCAGGATTTAATTGCAGAGGAGGATTGTAGACATGGCTTAGATTAAGCCATGTGTCAAAAATAAAAAAAAGGACAAGATGGGAATTATGAAAATGTTTAATGAGAATAAAGACAAAAGTTGAAATAGTTATCTTCTCCATTGCATTAATAACCTGGAAATGAGTGCCACAGCTGGCGTGATTTCGGGGCTAGAGAGAGAGAGCTCCTTCTCTCTGTATTTACGGTCGCTCGACCGTTTGCCGAGACGAGCAAGCAAAGCTCCATCTACGCGGCGAGGGCTAAGCGTGGACACCGATTTGGTGAAGTTCCGACAACTCCAAGAGGTAGGGATCTTTTCTTACTTGGTTTATTCTTTGGCTAAGGGTCATTTTATGGATGTGACGGCTGAGATCCAGAATATTGTATCGGGTCTCAAAAGCTTTGAATCGAGCAAGAATCCCTTAATTAGTAGTGGTCGGAATCGTTGCCAACCCGAGAGCTCTTCACCGCTCACGTGATTTCGTGTGATTTTTGCGGCCGCTGGCGATTCAAAATGAAGTGCTTCTAATTGTTAATTAGCCCATGCGGCTAATTTTATGTTATCGATGCCAATTTAATAGTCACGAATTGTGTGAATTTAATTATGTTAATATATTACGAAAAATATATTAGTACGGATTTTTCGAATTGGCATTATGCATCTACATGACTGGGCACTCTAGAATATTAGGAGTGAAAAGTGTACGACATGAAAGAAAATAAAAGGAAAATGTTTGTGGAAAGGAATTTCTGACAAGATTTTCCGAAAAATCTGTTGGGAGATTGTCCAACAATTCACGTCGAGGGGCCTATGAATTGTTTTGGAGGGTTATCCAACGTATTTGCTCTGAGGGTTGTCCAATAAATTTACCAAATTAGGTAGTAGTCATAACAAAAAGCTGCTTTGAAAATCGATATTTACCTCAGATTCAGTTTGAAGTATGCGCTGGAGTGGTGCCTGATGACTCGTGACACGGATCGGGCATGCGTATTATCCAAGTAGATCATGTATTCGCTGAGTGCGTTTGTTTTTCCACGACATGCACTTAGCGAAAGAACTCCATGTGTAAATTTTCACTATCGGGATTCTTCACCCCGGCTGAGGGATCACTATTTCAGGGCTGTGAGGTGGTGTTAGGAGGACTAAGGCCACTAGAGGCCGCGTTTAGAAGAAAGTCGAGTTGAGGCTTTGGGTATTCGTTTTGTATAATATGTATTAAAACTCTAAATTTTGATATATGTTTGGTAAAGAGTAATTTATTAACTTCGAATTATCAGATATAGTTGATATATCGTGAGTATCGCGCATGGGCCCGCGGCTATTTTACTCGCAAAGCACCCTGTGGTCAGCTGTGGAACTATCTGGGGACAAAGCCAAGCCATGTGATCGAGACAAAGTTTGCACTCCTCAGAGCCCCGCGACAGCGCCGGTGACCCGGCCTCGATTTCTTTCTCACGAAATACGTTACTCGACATCCACGAATATTCCGCTGGGCCGACGTTGTCAACCCAGACACCCCGTGATCGTGGCGTCACAGCCTTGGCATCGAGCTAGGTAAACGATTACTTAGGAGCTCCTGCTCAGATCCATAAGTTTAGTCCCCGATACCAGCCTTCAGAGCTTAGTATCGAGCTAGGTTATACGACTACTCAGTGGCTCGAGGGACTTAGGCTTAGCTCATGGTCGTAAGTCAGTGCAACATCACAGCTTGGTAAAGCTCAATGTTAGGGTTTAGGTATGTGATTACGTAGGCAATCACGGGACATGATTAGAACGTCGTGACATTGTGTTTTATGCGGTGATCGGGTGTGCATAACATGAATTGATGTGTATGAATTGCGCGTGGTATGTCAGGAGGACAAGGTGTTTTGAAGCGAATAAAGACATAGGAAAAAATGATGAGAAGAGATTTTTTTCTCCTAAGGTTTTACAATGTAAACCGAAAAAAATAAATAAAATAAAATAAATTTTAAATAAATTTATTTGTTCTACTATATATATATATATATATATATATATATATATATATATATATATATATATATATATATATATATATATATATATATATATGATATATAATTTTTCGGGTTTCCAAAGATCGGAATAAAAAAATGATGTTAAAAAAAAAAAAAAAAAAAAAGAGAAGTTGCAAGAATGAATGTGAGCCATCGCCCACCTGTGCTAGGTCACGACACAAACAGACTATATCATGACATACAGACACCTGGCGCAGCCAAGGGGGACGATATCACTGTGCCATGCCCACGACACCTGCATACTACCGACACCCGCCAGACGGGCCACGACACGACCGGGACCTTCGCAGGGGCGCGCAAGTAGGAAAGGAGCAGGGCGCGCAGCAAGAGATGCGGGCGTATAAGAAGCCACATACCCACGGCAGGGTATGTTATGACATAATAAATCAGACGTGACGCAGCCGCCCGTCACGAGGTGTGTCACGATACAAACGATCAGATCGCGGACAGAGAGTAAACCCGTGTCGCGATACAGTCTTGCGCTGGGCGTCGCGAAGCACGACAAGACTTCACGACACGGCAGGGTCGAACACCGCGCCAAGCAGCGAACGCCGCGCGCCCGCACACGGCGCGCGGTCAACACACCGGCGGCGCCACGCGACACGCCCACGCATACGTCGGAGGCCGCGATACCGCCATACCGCGACACGCCCTAGCCAGCCCACGGACACTCCGCCGTGCCAAGCCTTCATCATAACCAGCCGTTCGCGACACGACGCAAAGGCGCTGCGGTGTGGCGCCTGCAGGCCGGGCCAAGGGTGGGCATCAGGTACTTAATTTTTAGCTTACCAACGCACCGCTTCGAGTCACTGCTTGGGACACCATTCATGAACACCGCTCATGAGCACCGTTTCACGAGGTTTTAAAAAAATTGAAAAAAGAAAAATCAAAATTTTAAAATAAAAGAAATAAAATAAATATTTTTTGCGGTATGATTTAATAAACGAAATTATCGCCTTACATTACCTTTAAGAATTTACATGCAGAATGCATGAACCCCCGTATGAAATGTTTCTATATGTGAATAAGGTTCTGGGGTTGTTTACCGCCAGAGATACCGCATTGAATCTAATCATTATCTGACTGCGGTAGATGGCTGGCCGGCGCTTATGACGCGTGGTAGCCGTCCACGCAGGTGCCAGCTAAGCACCACCGCGATTCGACCAGCCAGCTTTTGTCAGGGTCAGAGGGATCGCAGCTTACCGCTATCAGATAAAGCAGGCAAAGAAGTACTCAAGATAAATTATAACCCTCCAGAGGTTTAGTGGCACATCATAATCCTCCAACATTCATTGTGGGGAGGAGACTGGCTATAAGGCATCATTGTCTGGCAAGTCGAGAAGGTGTTAGAGGATACGAGATTACCCCGATTACCTACTTCTCAGATCGATCACCGCATTCCGTGCCTAGAGGGGCGAGGGCCCAAGTACGGTGTGGAACTGGTAAAGATCTCTAAAGACGGTGAGGAACGACGGGTGCGAGTTCCATGATCTTTTCATGGGCAAATATTTTTTCCAGACATCAAGCCACACGCCGGCGCTCGTGAGTTCCTGGGGAGTCGGGCTGTGATCGGCGAGCGCGATGGAGTACGTGGCTAGATTCAAGGAGCCAGCCCGCCACGATGACCGCGGCTACCGATACGCTGGGCGCCAGAGAGATTCGGCGAATGGCCGTTGTCCATTTGGGGCGTGATCGTGACTTCGGCCACCGAAGATGGACCCGCGGCTGGACTACCCTAACCATGGCAGATCGAGGATGCTCGGCGCACTCAAGACGCAAGTGTTAGTAGCAAAGTATGGGGCGAGAGCTACTTTTCTAATGAAAGAAGCGTAAGGCTTCTGGGCCACGCGGTTCTGCAGGCGCCGCCATCCGCCGTGGACAAATCAGATTTCCAACCGGGCCGCGGACGGTGTTACCATCACAAGAAATGACATATCAAAGAGGATCGCCTGCAGACAGTGGATCCTGCAGCCGGACAAAGACAACCTGGGCCAACGGTGGACAGAGAGGATACAAGATTTCTCCACAAACGCGATGCCCGAGGAGCTGGGCTAGCCTCGGGAGTCGCGACGGCACCTCCCGGCGACACGTGCAGCCGTAGAGGCCAGACTATGGGTCGAGGCGGTATACGAGGCCAACCCGGGCAGGACGCCAAGGGTTCAGGCGTGTCTACGCTTATCACACCACCGGCCGAAGCCGCCAGTATCATCCAGCTTATACAAGGTAAGATTTGCTATCTCGCTTACGGGCAAGAGTGTTAGTTGATTCCATGTCGTATCTCATTCATCAATGATCGGGCCATGATAGAGTCGTACTGGGAGGTCGGAGGCCTTGAGGAGCCCTCAGGGATGTGTGAGTTCTCCGTGATTGGGGTGAGGATGTGGATGATAAGGTCGGGCGGTTACGAAGCCAGAGGATCCCCGGACTTACCCGTTGACCTCGAGGGTCATGGACATGTCGTCCGACGTCATCCTGGGGTGGATGGATCAAGTTAACAACTTACGCAGTCGCTATCGATCAGGAGCGTAGAGGTTACCGCCTACACATATAGATCCATACTCAGGTCAGATTCCAGGGGGACAAGCATGATATTTTCGCTTCGTGACAAAGCAGAAAATGCAGTCCAAGTGTCAGTGACAGTTAATAGGCTGGCTAGCAAGCTTCACCCGGGGACGATGTGAGACTGACTAGATCTACCTCTAGTAGTTTACGAGTGTGAGGATGTTTTTCCTGATTAGCTACCGGATCGCTTTCCTGCAGGGTCAGACTCTGCGATCGAAGCCACACCCCGGTACTTCGCCCATCTCTATGACTCCGCACAGATTCGCACCAAAGAGAGTCAGAGAACCGTGAGTCCGGGCCTACAGGAGTTATCGGACAAGGGGCCCATTAATCGAGCACTTCACCACGGGCACTCCGGCCTGCTTCAGGAAAAGAAGGACAAGACCCTTCGATTGCGGCATCGACTAAGGTGCAATAAACAGGTCACGATCAAGAATCTGACTCCATCACGTGATCGATGACTCGTTTTGATCGCTGAGAGGAGCGAGTCTACTCCAAGATGTAATCTTCACACCGTTACCATCACCGAGGTTAAGGAGACATATATCCCAAGACTGCTCAGACATTATGGGTACTGGAAGCCATAAAGGATGCCTTTGATCGACGACGCCGCAGCATTCATGACCTCATGCATAGGTACCTAAATTTATTTGATCATTGTCGTAGCCTTCGTGATGATATTTCAATCACCCTAAGAGTGGGAGCATGAATATCACCAGGAGATCATTTGCGCTACTAGAGACTCATCAACTCACGCTAAGTTCGGGGCATAAGTGCGAGCTTTGGCTGACAGTAGATATTTTGGGGACATGTGGTGTTAGCATCAGCCATGACCAGAAGGCTTCTGAGACCATGATGAGTCGGGAGAGTACAAAGTCAATATTTGAGACACGTAGTTTTTTGGGATTGGCTAAGCCATGTGGATTCATTATAGATTTCCATTAGCGACTATGACAGATTGACCCTAAGGAGGTCAAGTTTGATCAATCACCACGCGAGGAGGTACATTCCGTGAGTCAAAGAGGAGGCTTACTTCACTTTCTATCTTGATAGTCCGACAGTATCGTGGGTAACACAAATAGAATCATCAGGATGCTCGAGGCCTGGACCGGGATATGCTCGATGCATCCAGGTAGGGCTATAATTCTGCTGGCTGAAGAATTTGGAGCAGACTGAATCATTAATTATTACTTGAGTCACAATCAGATCTTTACCTCTTAAGATTTGCACTACATTATTTTATATGGTGAATGAGGTGTACTGCACACAAAGAATAAAGTATGTTTTCACGCAAATGAGACCTCAATATGAGGCAACGCGTATGATGGAGTTTAGAGAGGATTACACTCACTTTGCATTAATATCATGGTAAGGCAATGCAGGCTAATGCACCAATGGAAACACTGGGAAGATTAGTTAGTATAGCTTCCGAACAGTGCGGGTGATGCTCTAGACCGGGTGGGACGTGGGCTTGGGCATGCACCGCGAGCGTGCTCCTCCTGCACATTGGGAGTTTAGTAGCTACACGCCTTCATTGATAGAGTGATCGAGTCCTTAAAGGTGACGCTGGACATAATGTCCACAGACTCCCAGCACACTGGGGTACATGTGACTATATCGATATAGTATAGAGGAGAGAGAGATATGGAGCATATGTAATATTATTAGATGTGAATAGTATGTAGGTAGTTTTATTCAGAAAGAAGAGGCTAGGCAGGAGTATACATACATTTTGCAAGAGAGATAAGACTATACACATATAAAGATATATATATATGCAATATATATTATATTATATAGAACACATTCCACTTAGATGCAGGGCCTTCTAAGAGGAGGATCTGGTAGTGGTTCCCAAAATACCCATTTAAGAGAGAGATTCATGGAGTTTCACTTCTCCTAATTTACTACAGATCTAGGTGTGTGGCACGGCATGTACCAGATCTTCGCCGCAAGATCACTCTGGAAGGGATGAAGAGACACGTAGGATCTCTGTTCAATCCAGGTCTCACAAGAGGCAAGGGCTCACCAAGATCGTAGGCAAGAGGGACATTGAGCCATTGATGGTCGAAAAGTGGGCAGATGTCACGATGGATTTTGTGACCCACTTGCTGCAGACAACCCTATGACACATGATGCGATATAGTGATACTGATCCGTCACGAAGTCGGCACATTTTCTAGCCAGCAGATAACTCACATTGAGAGATTCTGCATATTAGAAGATTCGAGATAGTCGCTACATGGAGTACCAAGATCCAGTGGCTTTGATGTAATCTGGTGGTTAATACGAATCCGAGGAGTTTCCAAAAAGGCAGGCAACACGGTTGACCATGAGTGCCAAGCTCACCCACAAACGGATGGGTCGGGCCGTAGACCATATGCAGTTAGAGGAAGGCGAGCACATGCGTCCCTGATCATATAAGGGTAGCCGGGAAGAGCATTTGCCCAGTGAATTCTGTCTGGCAACGCTTATCGGGCGAGTATACGTATGGCACCGATGCGTAGAGGCATTTGTACGGGAGCTGGGACAACAATATGTTGGACCGCAGGACAGAGTCTGCCATCGGTTCTCGAGAGTGATTAGAGACACTCTCCAAGAAGGTGAGCTTGATACATGCCGCCTTCTCACGGCCGTGAAAGTGCGGTGCAGCTATGTTTGATAAAGTACGCCAATCTTTGGGAGAGTTCCGGTGCTGCGATCACGTCTTCTGGGGGTGATGCCTAAGAGTAGGAGTGGTCGTCTTCTAAGAAGCGCGAAGCTAACACGCTGATATTCATTGGGCCCTGCAAGACATTCTGAGGCAGAATCGTAGCGCACCTAAGAATGACGCCCAAGACAGGTCAAACCACGAGGTATTTAATGTCTCCATGCTCCGGAGGCACACCCGCATCCAAACATGTAGTGGATCGGGAGAGATTTTGGCGCTTGACACCACGGGACCTTGAGAGGCACCAGGTAAAGGCCAAGAGGTTTGATCGGGTTTTGCTAAGTAAGACCTGAGGCTAGTGAGGGGTGTTATAGGCAGCACCGTAGTGATGAGTCAACGCGAGCACGAGGACACGATAAATACACCTATCTCTTCTCGTTTAGGACGGCGGCATATAGTTTGAATGTTAATACTTAAATGACTAGTTTACATGCATGGTATAGTGCACGCTGCATATGCAGCGATTTGTTAGCATCAGATTTAAATTTATCTAAATTCCTTTAAGGAGGGAGAATGTAAACCCGAGAAAATTTTAATGTCTAAAAGGTAAAATCATACTCAATGTCCAACCAAAATTTTTCGATCTCAGACACAAAACATCACTGCAAATTGTCTCATGAATCTAGCTACCACGTCAAATTTCAATAATTCGAGACACGAAATTTACTTTTTGAGGTACCAAAGGTCTGGGTGCAAGAAAACGATTTGTGAGGAGAGCATGTGATGACAAAAGTCACCTACTATACTGCACAATCATGTGACACATGCCAGATGACTATTAGAGAGATGATGAGATGGATGGTTTAGATTATGCCATGTGTCAAAAATCAAGAAATGGCATCTTCCATTTTGAGACACAAATCGTGTTCAAAAAAGCTTCCCAAAGCAAAGCCTTCAGGTGTTAAGGTGGATTTCGCTTAGAGAGAGAGCTCCTTCTTTCTAGATTTCTCATCGTCAATCGTCGGTTCGATGGCAACAGAAGTGATCTACGGGCAATGACTGGCGCGTGGACACTAATTGGGAGTTCCACCCCAAGAGGTAGGATCTTTTCCCATTTGTGTTATTCTTGTCAAGAGCCATGTGTGTATGGTTAGGGGACATTCTAAGGCTTGATTTAGCTGTAATTTTGTCTCAAAACATTTGAACCCAGTGAGAAAATTTAATTAAATAAGAACAAAGGCCAACCCGAGGTTCAATTGTTCACGTGATTTTTATGGTGATTTTTGTGTTTATTTTATCAAATGACTGTTTGTAGAATTACAGCAATAGCCCATGGAGCTTAATTTTTTGTGTTATTGATGTGAATTTAATACAATTAGTAATTTCACTCGAGTGTTAATATACATGAAAATATATTAGCATGGATGTTTTCTAATTGGTGTTAATGCATTCCATATGACTGGGCACCCTAATATTAGATGAAAATGACATGAAAGAAAATAAAAAGGAAAATGTTTGTGAAAGGAATTTCACTTCAAGATTCTTCGCAGAATTGTGTTAGAGATTGTCCAACACCACGTCTGAGAAGGCCCACGAATCTGTTTCAAGGGTTATCCAACGATTACTTCAGAGAGTCGTCTAATAAATTTGTACTGCAACTAGGTAGTAAGTTTTCGAGAACAAAAAACTTTTGTTTTGAAAATCGATATTTTACTCGTGACGGCTTTGTGTATGTGCAGGTCGGCGAGCATTCCTGGACACGTGGATCGCATGGGACACATTCATGGGCAGATCATGTACAAATGATGCTGGTTTTCTCCATGAAATGCACTGTGTGGGAGTAACCCATGGTGTGAAATTTTCACTACTGGCTTTGCTCTCCCGTTGAGGATCACTATTTCAGTACTGTGAGTGGCCAGAGGACACGCCACTGAGCTACGCTAGAAGAAAAAGCCAAGAAAGCTTAGTACTGCTTTGTATAACATGTATTAAAAACCTCTAAATTTTGATATGTTTGGTAAAGAGTAATTATTAACTCTAACTATTGTATAGTTGATATATTTAGAGATTGATATAAACCAAGGTGGCTATTTTACCGCATGTGGACCCTAAGCATTGGTCAGGAACTCTGCTTGGGTTGTTTGTAGTTAGCCAGTGATCGTGGATGTATGTTAAATTTGGTAGAAGCCTCATGTGCTAGAGAGCCCCCGTTTCGATTTTCTATTAGTGAACAAGTTATCCGACATCCACTAATATTCATGGGTTGATGGGTCATTAATGAGACACTCGATAGATGTCACATTCAATTATATAAAATATAATTGTGTGAGGTTTGGTTGAATTAAATGATTTACATTTAGCTCATGAGGCTAATTTTTTGATGTTATTGGATATGAATTAATAAGATGGTAAAGGTAAATTTTGTTAATATATGGCATAATTGATATATTGGCATGTGTGGTTTGAACGGTGATACCGCATTTACATGCACCGTGGCAACCTAGAAAATTAGGGCGTGAGTCAGTATACATGAAAGTAAAAATAAATGAGTGGCTGTGGAAAGGAATTTCAAGGGAAGATTTTCTCCAAGACAATCGCTTTGAGAGGTCCAACAAATATCTCGTAGGTCGACCATGACTGTTGCGAAAATGATCCAAAGAATTCGCCGAAAGGTGGGGCCTCCATTATATTTATCAAACCGCATGATGTTTTCAAGAACAAAAGCTTTGCTTCAAAACGATGTTTTTCTACATTTGGCTTTGTGTGCATACATGAGGGAGTCAATGGTGCCTGAGAAGCGGAAAGGGGCGGTCGATTTCATCCATATCACAGACATTCGGCAAAGATTCGTGGACATTTATTTGAATGTGTTTATGTTGAATCATTGCATGCGTGCCTTTAAGTGGAAAGTAACCCAGTCGTGTAGATGGTTCAACTGTCGTACATTGCCTATCCGCCAGAGTTCATTATTTCAGCATGTGGAGTGTTCGGGAAGAAGGTTAAGAAAAAGCTCATTATCGCTTAAGAAGAAACTGATCGGGTTTTGGTATTATTTATTTTAGCAAATGTATTAACATTGTAAATCTTAATGTATGTTATATTAAGAGCACGAATTAATCCTCGAACTGGATAAAATATGTTAGAGATGATTTTCGTGAGTATTGATGTGGGCCAGCGCCAGGCTTTATCATGTATTGTCCACATATGAAACATGTGTTTTCCTGGGCTGATCAAGTTGTCAATGGACCCCTGGATCAGGCTACGCCAATTAATACGATATTAAGGACTTATTTTCTATATTTGTTATAATAAAAAAATAAATTGATGAAATTGACTACCATATAATTTTGATAAAAAAAAATTCTTAAAAAAATATAACAATTTAAGAAAAACAACTTTTAATTGTCTTATATTATTTTTACTTTGTTGTGCAAGTATTATGTGAAAAATATAAATGAATAATGTAAAGTACAAAATATTAGATATAAAAATTATTTGGAAAGAATAGTTTAAATATTTTTTATCCAGCTTTAAGGACAATTAAAAATAAAACATAAGAGAATAAAATTATTTTTAAATACTAAAATGTTTTTATCCATACAACAACCACTGGCTAATTTCTTTGTGCAAGAATAAACAAATAGCCAAAACTCTAATGTCAACAGGATAATATTGATATTTTAGTTGATTGAACAAAAATAAAGTTGAGACACTTTAATATAAAAAAGGAAAAAAGTTTAGACACTTAATTGAATAAAAATAAAGTTAAAACACAAAAATATAAAATGTCATAAAGTGTAGACACTTGGCTAAAATAAAATAAAGTTGAGATGTTAAAATATAAAAAATGAAAAAATTGAGACACATTGTAAATGAGGAATTATTGCTTAGGTAAATGACCATATGCATTGTGGCGAATGACCACATTCATCCCATCATTGGGCCTTCACATATTTCTTCCATTAAGGCAGTAATGAAAGGCCACCTGGTAGGGTCTATAAAGGCTCTCCTTCCTCCTCACAGTATCCCGCCAAAGGAGAAGAAATTATTTATCTTGTTCTCTCACTTTATCTCTCTCATCTCTTGGTTTTGTCTCTTTTCCTCTCTTTTTTTCTTGCTATGTACATAAAGAGATAGATATATTTTCTTCAAAGTTTGCATTCTTATATAATATTTTCACACACGTTATTTCAGACTGAAGTTTGGTTCTCAAGCAAGGTAATTTCTTAACTTTAACTTGAAGTTATTTCAATTTTGTATATCTATATTACTTTGGTTTTCGACAAAGCACAAAAATCTATAACGCTATTTGTCAAAATTGATCCTAATATGAAACCAGAATCCACCTTCGAAAAGGCAAATGGTCATTTCGCAAAAATCCCATTGAAATTTTTTCTAGATCTCGATGATCTAAACTGATTTCACCGCTGGAATCGCCTCACAAATCGCGCTACAATATCGCCGACCGTCACCCGGTGACAATCAGAATTCACGCTGAAAAACGATGGTTGCAAAAGAAACGGGTTTAAGCAGACATGTGATATGCACAAAGTCGCCCACTACATGTACCCATGCGACACGCGTTACGAGTCGGTAAAGATCGCGCGGATTGTAACCTGCCTAAAAGATAGCGTATGGATATAGAAATCAGCGCATATCATCGTCAAGTGTCACATCGCGGATATTTGGGGACAAACAGAGATGATAAAATTTCGAAACTGATCGGCGTATGAGAATAAGGATAACGAAGAATTTGGTGCAGCTTATACGAAATCCAAAAGTAGATGGGTCATATAGAATTAACAGATAGTTAATTGTAATATTAAAAGAAGTTTACACTCATGGAACATAGTAGAAATATGGGAGTACAAATGAGGGCAGGAGACAAACAAGTTTTCATTTTGTCTCATTTTGTACAGGTTTCACTGCTGAGAGTAGAAGAATTAGAAAGAAGATGGTTAAGAGTGGAAAAATAAGAAAGAGGAAGGAGAACAAAATGAGGAAAGTAAAATAAGATAACAGATATTTAGTTTGGCAGGATTCATGGTTTAAATTGTATGAATTGTTAGGTTTAAACAAACCCCAACAAATCTTGTGTTTGTTGAAAGTGTCATGGAATCCATAATAGAGTTGTTTGAAATACTCAGAAAGGTTTTTTTAAAGAAGATACTGTAATGTTATAAATTATAAATTGAGATTACAAGATGCATAGTAAATAGTTTTGAGGTGTATAAGTATAGAGCTGAACCCGTAGAAAATATGGCAAACAGTCATTCTGCAAATTGTTACATGTATCGTGTACGTAATGCTCATTTCCGCTGACCGCCAGATTTCAGCCATAACTGATCATTACATCCGATTTGAGCAGGATTCAAGTGACTAATTAAAATAGACTTAAAGTAGAACCAAACATACAGAAATAGGCATCGTCAAATTTGGACTCAAGTGGGCCATAAATTCACTAAAGTGGGCCTCTGGTGCAAGCAAATTCAGATCGCTTGAACATAGATTAGCCCGGCTTGTTTAATGAAAAGTGAGTTTTCGTGTTCCATTTGGGTAGGATTCTAATTGAGAAGAACCCTTAGCACCTTAATAAAGAGTATAAAGAACCGTACACACAGTTCACACATGGGAAAATGGGTATGCCAACAGTCCCGATGTGTAAAAATCTGTAAATTAACATGGGGTTAGTTTTGCATGAAAATGCCATAACTTAGAATTTTGATGAAATAATTGGAATGATTCCAATTTCTAAAGTGAAGTTGATTCATGATAAATGGATTTAATTGAGGGCATTAGTCATTTTGTAAAGAAAAGAGTAATTTGGTCGCTTCCTTTGGGTTGCCTATTTTAAGTGTGGTTAATGATTTAAGTGAATGATGTGGTTGGTGAAAAACAGAACGTGTATGGTAATTAAATGGTGATTTGAATAAGGTTTTCTAAAAGGCAAGTGAAATGACTATCTGATTTAAACGAGAAATCGATCAGAAGCGTTATTTAAGGTGAACTTGAGAGTGTAAAACTGAATATTTGAAAATTGATTTAAAAGCAAATGATTTTAATGTGAAAAGGAAAAGATTAGAATATATGGATAATCATAAGAATGTAGTAATGTATAATGTTACTTCACAAATATATGTATTTATTAATGTTATATATGGATATAATATTGCGGAAGTTAAAATGTGTAAGAATGCAGATAGGTATATTTTACTATGTTTTAATGGATAAAGTAAAGGATTTAAAATGATTTATAAATGTATTTTGAAGAAAGGAGGAATGACGAAGTGTTAAATGAAAAGTTTAATGTAAATGTTTATATATGTATGCACATGATATTATGGAAGTTTGAAAAACAAAAGAAGAATGCAAAAAATGTATAAATGATAAAGTAAAGGTTTTAAATGGATTATAAATGGTTTGGAAGTTGAGTTTCGTTTGCTCTGATGGTTACCTCAACCCCATATGATCATAGCAGATCCATATCGGCCGGAAAATAAGCTGTGGTGATTTAGAGGGTAAAGTTATATAGGTTACTAACTAGGGAGGGAAAATAGGGTGTCTAGAGTAATATCCTTACACGCGAGAAGTACTATGATCGAACCCTATGCAAAGCTGCAGCTTCTTCCTGGCAAGAATAGAGTGGTTAAGATCTGAATGAGATCGCCTCACCGCCAAGCATTCTGAAACTGTTTCTGTGTTTATCCTCATTCCACTCTAGCAGTGTTTCAGATATGTAAACGTTGGGGCGATAAATGGATTTTGGAATGTAAGTATTTATTATAAAGAAAGAAAGAAAGTTCTGAAAGTGATAAATGTTTATGATAAATGGCTTCTTAGAATTGTATACATTGATATCGCAGAAAGAAAGCCTAGGTATAAACATGCCGCATAAAATGATTTAATTACAAGTGTTTATTGCAAAGAAAGAAAGTTGAAAATGCGCTGGGTACAATTCATTCATCATAGTTAATACTATTATAATACCAAAATGTATTCAATGAAAATGTACACTCACTGCCTTTAGCTATTCTCTTCCATATGTTTCAAAAAACATTTTCAGAACTAGTGTGCTCAGTAGTAGCTGAGCCATCAGATACTATAGAACCATTAGCAATGAAGCTTTGAAGTATTTATATGTCAAAATAAATTGCTGCGGTATATATATGAGGTGGTTTTAAAAAGGAACGCACTATGAAGTACCTTATCCTACAAGCCAAGCTTTTTATAAAATCAAATAAAATTATTAGCAAAGTTTTGAATGTTTTGATGATTGAAATGGAATAAAATGGTTATGGTATATATTGTGTTGATTGGAGTTGTGGATCAGAACCCACAATCTAAGTTAAAAATTCAGATTAGAAATGTTTAAATGCTATGTGCATTTGTAAATTTGGGAAAGTCCAAAACAAGAGGAAACTTTGGCCAATTTTTTCTCAAAACCAAGTGTTTCAAAAGAAAGAGTGGCTCACCGCCTCAGATTATTTTCTTTCTAAGATATGTTATGATTGCAAAGGGGTTCGTCCATGGATTTTATTTGATCCGCTTTCAGTAAGTTTCATATTCATTATGCGGAGGTCCTCCTGGGTTCATGAGGTTAATCCGGCCCGATCCTTCAAATCAGTAATTGGCTATAGTGGAGTGCTCCCACTTCTATAAGAGTCCCTTGGGTCAGGTTCGAGCCTCACAGCGCTGAAAGAAAGGCCGACCGCCGTAACGTTAATTTGGCGAGGGACCCACCCAGAGCAGACTGGCGGCGCACCCTAGTATGGATGGTCGATATTGCCGCGATCGCAACCAGTTAAGCTTTACGCATTGTGAATTACGAAACGCTTAACGGCACAAGACAAAAGTCAATACCTTTCTTCTTCCTTTGAGACACAAACTGAAGCGAGGTGCGCAGGCCGGATTTTTGTGATTTTACAGAGAAGGAGCTCCTTCTGGGGATTCAGGTCGTCTGGACTTCTGCTCGACACGAGCAAGAAGTAAGTCGCTCTATCGCTATAGCGGTTACGCGCGACATCGACATGAGCTCCAACAACCCAAGAGGTAGGATCTTTTCCTACTGTGGTTATTTCTTACAAAACCATGTAAATGGTCAGATGTTATGAGGTTGATTAGCGTTGCTTTGGCCACAAACATTTGAACCGACGGAGAAAATCCCCATTGTCGTGGGCTCAGGAATGCTGTCACCCAGGGTTTCACTATTCACAAGGAATAGTGACGGATTTCGTGTGAATTTTTATGTTGTCGAGTGATTCAAAAATGAATTGGTTGACAAGTTAATTGCAATTTCATGTGAGCTAATTTCGTGTTATCGATTAAGAATCGAATAATATGAATTATGATAATTACTTGTAGTTATATAAAATATATTAGCATGAATGACTGGAATTGTGGTGGAGAATTATTATGTTAATGCATGTAATTAAATGTGTTATCATGATGTGGAATTATATAAATATAATTGGAGTGTAAGCCATCGAATGAATCGTAATTAGCTCAAGTGAGCTAATTTTACGTTATCGATGTGAATTAACAACATGTGGCATGTATGTAAATTTTGTTAATATATGTGTAAATGATATATTGGCATGTGTGGTTTGAGAATGGCATAATGCATTTCATATGCACTAGGGGAACCTAAGAAAATTAGGTGTGAGTGCACAGTATGAAAGAAATAAAAAAAAAGGATGTTTTTCTCTAGCTTATAAGATGTAGATGGCGAGTCGCATTTACCGAGACACTGATCGGGTAATGACATTCAAGCAGATCATGAATTCGGGCTGTCGCGTGTTTATACTGATCATTGCATGTGCACTTAGCGGAGTAACCCATGTAGGAGATTTTCACTACTAGGCATTACCCTGTCGAGGAAATATTATTTTAGGTACAAGTGAAATGATCGGCTGGGCGACTCCTTACAGCGTCGCTTTGAGAAGAAAAACCGAGACATGTGGCTTTGACATGGATTATGTAAAACATGTATTAGATTCTTAATTTTAATATATGTTTCGTATTTAAGAGGATAAAATAACTCTTAAACTATCGGGTATATAGTCGATAGGTAATTTTGTGAGTATTGATGCATGGGCCTGGCGGCCATTTTTACTCATTTTAAATTGTATATTAATCAGCACAAGTAAAATTGGGACAGTTGTATTGGTAGAGCTCACCTACAAAGGAGACTTTGCCCGATTTTTCATGAGCGGTGTCGCAAGCCACCGACATCCACGAGCATTCCGCGGCCGACGGTTGTCAACCTGACTCCCGAAATACGCTACATAATACATTATTATCAAAAGTTTGTCACAATGTCAAATCTCACAAAACTCGAGTTTGCCGCGACTTCGACATTATTGTAAAGAATTATCTATCTTCACCCTTTGATGTTGAGATACATCTGATGCAATGAATCTGGGAAATAGCCCATCGAGAAGCGAAATCGCTACTTCTTTGGTAGATCGCAAAGTCACGATTTTTCTTCTAAGACCACCTTCATGAGGATTTAAAAAGTGAATACCTTGCAGTAAAAGACCCTCTCACTATATAGAATGGGTTGAAGGAGAGATATGACCACTAGAAAACTGTGATTCTCCTAAAAGCTCGATATGACAGGATGCACCTAAGGTTGTAAGATTTTAAAACAATCAATGAATACAACTCCGCATTATTTAAAATCAGCTCCCAATTGAAGTTATGCTAAGAGAAAGTCATAGGAGAAGACATGCTAGAAAAAACGTTCATCACATTTCATGCCTCGAATGTGCTCCTGCGACACCAATATTGAGAACATAGACGGCATAATTTCTAAAATTGATATCATGTCTTCTTATGGCTTAGCAAAATAATGAGCTTTTGATGAGAAATCACCAATCCCATCCAATTAGGTCTGAACCATTCTCTAAAGTAAATGTGATATCGTTCCAAACTCATAAACTTAGACGAGGACGTGGTCGCGATCGTGATCGTGGAAGGAATTTTTGATACCATGGAACTCATGGTAGTAATCATTCAAATTCCCCAAAAAGGAAAACCTCATGGAATCACCATAAGTAGAATAATACCAAGGTGAAACAAGAAAGTGGGAAGTATATACAAAATACTCCTTCCAAGGTCCATGAGAATAATTATTGCGATGTGTATAAAAGGGCACGGGTCGTAATAATATTTTTATTTATGATAAAGAAGAACATGTAAAACATATGAACCTGCTATGAGAAGAATGGAACCTGGTCACTATATCAAGTTTCATCTGAGGTTCAACAATCAAAACACATGAGCAAATAATTTGAAGAAATATAATGAAAATAAGAGATCATGTTATTATAAGGTGCGATTAGTAAAGACAAGGTTTTCACTAAAAGATTCTGACATTGTAGTGGGATTACAGGAAACATATTCACCTATCATAGACACAATACGCTTTTAATGTTTAACGATCTCGCTGATCGGCACGCGCCTTATGGATGTCATCACAACTTATCTATATGGATCCATAGATAATGACATATACATGAAATGAAAATCATGAAAAGGATTTAGATTGCATGAAGCAAATAATACAAAGTCTCACAGTATGTATTAAATCAAATTACAACGATCTTTATATGGATTGAAGCAATCCGGACGCATCCAGTACAATCCCCTTAGCAATTATTTATTGAAAGAAGGGTATGCAAACAATCATATATGCCCATGCATCTTTATCAAGAAATCGGAAATCAAATTTGCAATTATTGTTGTGTATATTGATGATTTAAATTATTGGGACTCTCAAGAGTTCTATAAAAAAAGAAAAATATTTGAAAAAGGAATTTGAGATTTAGCATCTAAGGAAAATATTTTTTGTCTCGTACCATAGATTGAGATACATTTTCATCGGGAGTTTTGTTCACCAATCAACATATACTAAGAAAATTTTAAAGCGCTTTTATATGGACAAAACGCACCCTTTAAGTTCTCCAATGGTTGTCCGTTCACTTGACGTGAAAAAAGACCCATTTCATCCTTGTGAAAAGGGTGAATAATTACTTGGTCCTGAAGTACCATTGATGCACTTATGTATCTTTGCTAACTGTATTTCATTTCAAATATTGCTTTTTGCGTCAATTTATTAGCTGGGATATAGTTCTCGCTTCAATCAAAGGCATTGAATGGTATCAACTATATATCATGCGCTACCTAAAAGAACAATTGATACGATCTATTTTACTCAAATGAATCAAAAGAACAATCGCTAGATACGCCGATGCAGATACCTTTAATCTATAAGGCCAAATCACAAACAAGGTATGTGTTTAATTATAATAAAAATTTTATTTCATGGAGATCCTTTAAGCAAACAATGGAGGTCACATCCTTGAATCATTCAAAGATTATAGAAATTCACGAAGTAAGTCGTGAATGTATATAACTAGTATTGATGATTCAACATATCCAATAATCATGCGGACTCCCCTCTATCAAAGACAGTCCGACAACATTATTTGAATATAGAACAAATCAAAGGAGGTTATATAAAATGAGACAGAATGAAACACATTTCAAAAGCTCTTTTATACATATGAACTCTGGGAGCGAAATTAATGTTAAAAAATACGCCAAGTGATAATTGGTAGACTTGTTCCACGTGTTTCACTGTCAACCGCAACATTCAATAGCTAATATATAAGATTGGAATGCCTAATCAAGCGATATCGATGATGAGGGTAAGTATACTTATGATATGATGTTAGTCTAAGATACCTTTTTCTCTTTGTCCAATTTTTGTCTCACTAGATTTTACTAGCAAGGTTTTTAACGAGGCAGTTCTAACATACTAAGAGCAACCTATAACATCATAAGAATATCGTACTCTATTTCCTTTTGTTCAGGTTTTATCCCATTGGGTTTTATTTTTGGTTTTTACTAAAATGTTTTAACGAGATATTCTAATTCGCGTCATTCAAAGTGAGTATCAGAATGATGAATTATTGCATTAGTAACTCGAATATATGCATTGTGGTGAATGACCACATTCATCCTATCACCATTAACCTTTCATTACTCTTCCATTAAGGTGAGTAATGAAAGGCCACTTTGTAAGCCTATAAAAGGCTCTCTTTCCTCTGTGTAATAATATCCCAGAGTGAGAAGAATAATTCATCTTGTTCTCTCTCTTTATCTCTCATCTCAGTTCATTTCCGTCTCTTTCCCTCTCTTTTTGTCTTGCTATGTAAACAAAGTGATAAATATATTTCTCTTCAAAGTTTACATTTTATATAATATTTGGCCAAGACACTCCCGGTGGCTTAGCCTCAATTTTTTGAATGGTTTTTTTTTTATCATGACATGATGGAAAATTATTAAACTTAATAAGCGGGATTGGAATGGGCTGCCTCGTCCCAAATTCGCCCCTTGCCATTTTTATTTCTTACAAATTTGAGAGTCTTATCCCAAACTAATACAAATTAAAAAAAAAATTTATCAAAATAGTTTGCAAAGAAAATTAGCCCAAAAGTAGCACATTCGCCACATCGATTTTTCAGTTAACGTCGTAGCCAAGAACTACACCCTAACTTAGTACCCTCATCGCCCTACTACTATCAAGATATCGATGCCAGACGACGCGCTTCAAAGAATTGGGCTGGAAAGATTATTTAATTTTCAACCTATATTAATAATTTTTTTTAAATAACTTATTTATGTCCAAACACTACTACTAAAATGTTTGTTTATGACGCTTCAAACAATGACGTTTGCAAAAAAATGTCATTATCTAATACTGATTAAATGTACAATGACACTTAATTTAAAGTGTCATTGTCTTGTAGAATTTTTATATTGCGAGGACACTTTTTAGAGGCGTCATTGTCTAAATGTTTTATTTAATGACATTCCAAAAACATTGACATTTTTTGGAGCGTCATCATATTTTATACTTTATATTAGATCTTATTTTCTGATTTGAAAAAATATTTCAAACCCTAACTTCCCATTGAGAAAACCATATACATCCCTAACTTTTCTACGCCTTCCATGAGGAGTATTTGAGAGGAGTGAATCCATGGGCTTCCATTTGGCAATGTGGCAAAGCCACTGCCATTGTCATGCTTTTCGCTCTCCATTTCTATAATTTCTTGGTGAAATTTTTACTATCTCCTCAAATCTCTTCCCCATTGGCTTCTTTGTTCTAAGAATCGAGAACTATGTGATCCTTCATGGCCTTAAAATCTTCTATTTCTTGTTGTTGTAGGAGTAGTTGTTGTGGTTCTAGGCAGGAAACTATATATGGTGATGTTGTGGTCCTTAGATGGTAAGTTGTCCCCTGTCTCTTTTATGCAAAATTTTTATTAGAATACTTGTTGATGCCCTAAATCTTGTTGATGGTAATCTTGATTTTTGTTAAGGTGGATGAGTGCTTTCTTGAAAGAATTTTTCTATGCATTCTCTAGGGTTTCTGCTTAGGGTGGTGGGTTTTTTTTTATGTCTCTTTTCTGTACAGGCCTGGTTTTCCTTTGTTTACTTTGTATACATGGATAAACCTAGATCCCATTTTTTGTGTTTATAAAATCTGCTTTGATTTATCTATCAAAAAAATATATATCTTTAGACAGCCATGACATGATTTTTTTTTTTTTATGGGGCACTGGAGAAATGCCCAGCCTATAGTGCATTTTTGTGTCATTTTGTTCGACTCTTCAGGGTGTCCTCTGTTTTTGAGGTGATCATCATTAATTTTAAGTTAACTTTAATCTTATTTTATTTTCTTTAACATTTTATTTGAAGATGAGAAAATCATTTGCTTTCATTATCATGTCTAGGGGAAATCTAGAAAACACCAGCTAAAGAGAAGAATTTCTTCTAGAAAAACTGGAAAAAATTTCTCAAATTGCATCTCAAGGATTAGTTTTTGGTAGTTGCTATTTCTATAGCTATTTTTGGATTTTTTTTTTTAAAGGCTCCTAAATATGCTTAGATCAGATTGGCTAGGAATTGTATTATTAGTTCTAGATACGCAAGAAAGAAAAAGCACCACATTAGGTCTAGATGTAGGTTTATATTGCTTTTTTCGGTACGTAGTTTGTTTAGTCTTCAAATGCGTTGGGTGGTATATTGGATATAGCTCCTATTTATGTACACATGTTATAGATTTATTTATTTTGGGATATTTAATAAAGATTATATTGAAAAGCACCCAAATCAAACCTTGGTTGCTTGTCTTGAGTTGGTTATTGAAGCTTTCAAAGATTTTAAGCTTCTGGGCCATGCAGAATTAGAGAAAACTTCTAGTAAATGAAAAGTGGTCCTAGTGTGTACAGGTTGATTGGAAAAAAAGCTCTAAAAAAAAGATACAAACTTTTTGGAAGAGAAATAAATATATAAAACAAAACCAATCCATTTTACAGATGGATGAAGCTCAAATAAATTTTCCTAATTATTTGAATTTAAGGCTGACTCATTTTATTCATTTCTTGCTAAATCAGGACCCACTCCCATCTTACCAAGTCGGTGGTTAGGATTCTTGCAGTGTTTAAGCCTTGGAGATTGAAGTTTTTTTTTTTTTTTTTTGCTTTGTTTTCATTCTTTGGTAATTGAGATTTATGCAGGTGAAATAATGGGTTTTTTTGGTTTGCTAGAATTTGCAGTATGAAGGTGTAGTGGATGAAGGTTGGAGAGGAAGAATTACATGGGATACTTTCACTTATAAGCATCCAGTTCTGTTCTCTCTCTCTCTTTCTTCCTGTCTTTTTTATATTCTCTTTTTTTCTATGAATGAGTTGTAGATTTGCTGATAGAATAAAGACTTTCTATATAGGAGTTGTACCTTGTGAAAGAGTTCATTTATCAATATAAGAACAACTCTCTCTCTTGTTTTTTTTTTAGGCTTTGCTTAATGAAAACCTTAGCTTTATTTTCTTGTAGAAAATTCTTGCGATTCGAGTTGAGTTTTGAATTTTTAATTTTATTTGTGTTTCTTTTGAAATTTTGGAATTAAATAGAGTGTGGGGTGTTGGATTTGATTTGCTTAATGCAAACCCTAGTTTTCTTTTGCGTGAGAAACTTGTCTAGTCCCTACAAAATCAAGTAGGGATAATTAATCAATTAATAGTCATGAAAGAGTTTGTATAGTTCTAATGAAACTTATATCCGTGTGAAATATAACTAATCAGTTCCTTTTTCTTTTTAATTTTTTTTAGTTCCTTTCCATGGATCTTGCTTCTTTGTTCTATGGCTTTGGTATGGACCTAGATGCACTCATGGTAAGACCAGAGGAAATAGGAAAAAAATGAAGATCTTAGCCCCTTTCTATTTGTTGTTTTTGAATACCTGTAGTGATGTTGGTTTGTGCTTTTAATTGCTTTTCTTGGGTCTTTGTTGGTTTAGATTTTCATTTTCATTTCTTGAGATTTTAGGTGATAGGGTCAATCGGTTATGCTCCCTCAACATAAGGCTTTCAAATTTTTTTCCTTTTGGGATTATACTTGCTTGATTGTTGTCATTTTCTGTCTCGTGTTGTTGTCATTGCCCTAGTTTGATGAATTTCATATATATATATGGTTGGGCAAAGAGAAAAGCAGGTGTTTGCTTTGTATTTTTATCTTTTCAATCATCTCATTGGTATTGCAATTTCTTGTTTTTGGCAATCTAATAATTGCTAACTTGTACCGGTATCTCTTCAATTTTGGGAATTTCAATTGAAAAAATTTCTTCCTTGGTTCATCATCGTGTCTAAAATGTCATTATCATGCTTGACAAAGCAACTGAAGAAGCTTCTAGATACAAATACAGTTCAAGCTCTAACCACCTATTTTCCCTCTCTAACGATTTGCAGCAGACCTGTAACAGAAAGAGTCTCAGTTCAGTTAGTTCACATGTTTCTCATTGTATTAGTTGTGTATTAAAGGATGATAACTGGCTATAAAAAAATTAAAGGATGATAACTGTATCCTTGACCCAAGAGAAGGGAGATAATGCAAAACATAACTACATCATAAAAGACTATAATCCAACATCGATCAATTCCAGCTTCTAAACTCATTCATTAGCCACCAAGTACATCATCAAAACTTTTTTAGTTCATGTCAACCATTTCTTTATAGGGTGATTTGATTAAGACATTTGAAAATCCAATTTTGAAAATTCGATCATTCATCAACTTTTAACCTTATTTTGACAAAAATGTCCTTATTTTCATATAAAAAAACCTTTTTTTTTTTTTCCATAGAATACATATAAAACATGAAATGGAAAAAGGGCATTTTTGCCAAGATGATTTACTTTTCAAGAAAAACAAGGGAAAGTTTATTTACAAAATTTGATTATTTAAGGTTTTAAACTAGTCATCTTTTCTTGATGAATCACACCTCTCTATAGGTGGTGACTTGTTTTCCCATTCTCTTCTATTTGGGTTCCTTGGTTCATTTTGAACTTATTTTATTATTTAAGGTTGAAATGAGGTGGTCTACAAGTTATAATATATCAGTTTGGGTCTCTGCGACCTCCCTTTCTCTCGAGGAAATCTTTGAATATCGCTCAGTCTCTCTCATTTGTCACAAGAAGTTCAACTATGCTTGCACAATCTCATGCCCTTAGTACCAAGGGCCTCCTCTGTAATGCTGGTGTAGGCATAGTAGCATGTGCATGTTCAATTCTATTTTTTTGGTTGAGAGAAAGAGGGAGGGCATGAGAGAAATAGTACATAATATTTTCATTTCATTTTTGGAAACTTAAAGGCAATTGGTCTTAGAAATTCAAAGAAGTAGAAAGTTGTATCATAATTTATTTTTATTTATTTTTCTGTCATTCCTTATAATCTAGTAGAACATAGATGTTTGTTTGGCTTTTACTAGAGTGGTTTTAATCAATTGGTTCATTGTGTTAAACTTTCAGATGGTAGCCAAATAGCCCATTTAAACATTCATCCTAGATGTTCTTTCAAAGAATGGGTTAAAAAATTGAGACTGACACGAGAGAGGTTGAAGGGGAGAGAGGTCTAGATCCTTTATTTATGAATGTTGTTAGAATTCTTGATTATTTCATAAACAAGGTATGTCATGGTTTGCAACTATACTTTTATGCCTTTGTGTTTTCTTCTTCTTTCAATGGTTGATGTATATCTGTCAAGGAAGGAAATCAATGAAGATTACTTAAAAACTTGATTTCTTTCCATATCTATCAATGGAAGGAAACTAATGAAGATTACTTAAAAACTAGATTTCTTTCCTTAATTAATTCCACATATTTCCCTTGTTTTACCGAGAATTTTAGTTTGAATCTCTCATTGCGTTTGGGTTAAATTGGAAATTTATCAAATACTATGGGTGTTAAACGATGTAATTCAAACCATAGTTTTCTTATAGGTGGTTTTAATTTCCTAGAGGTGGGTGGTGTTGATCCTAAGACTTTGTAATTCTCTGTCTTTGATGTCACTTCTTAAAACTCAGTATTTAGAAGATTGTTTTACTAAAACAATAATTTATTTTATTTTTAACTGTAATAATTGATATGATAATAAATCTATATTTATAATCAACTAATTATATTTTAATTAAAACTTTGATTCATAATTAAATTATGACTCTTAAATAGTCAAACCTAAATAAATGGCAATTTTCCAATATTTTAAATTCTTCTTAATTTAACTTTACCTATAATAATTTTCACATCAATTTTTGGTTAACAATAAAATAAGTGAAAAATACATTTATTTTTACTATGATTTCTTGCTTTAGAGGCTTCTTTCTTGAGATGAAACTATAGAAGAGTATGAATAAATTCAGTAATTTTTTTTCTTTTGATAAAATCTTTGAAGATGTGTCTTGTATCTCAAGTTAGAGAGGTATAGAATCAAGGGCTTGCAATACGATTTTAGCAAAGATGATACCACCAACTTAGCTTTCCGAAGGCCGAGGATCTCCAAATTTTGCTTTGTTAAGGTAAAGCCCTCCAAATTTTTGTGTCACCGAATCTTGGTTTACTGGATTCGTCTTCACCCTAAACCTTTGATTGGCTGGCTTGAAAGCTCTAACCTGTTTTAAATTCTTTGGTTGCTTAGAATAGCATGAGAAATTGAAGTGCGTTATAGGACGTGAGAATCTTGATATCGATCATTAGTTTAACGACGACAAACTTACCGATTATTGTCTAAATGTATCAAAATTGTTACTATCAAAATAAATAATAAAAAGTATAAAATGTTGGTGACCATATATGAAATCTTGAAGTTTCTTTTTACTATTGATTTATTGTCAGTAATTAATTTGATTTAAAGGGAGAATATAAGGGTATATCATAGGTGGAAATAGACACAATAGAAATATTTGAATAAAATTCAATAGGAACAAGAAATCTACTAAAGAAAATCCAATCCTAGTTTCCTTCCTTACGCTTTGAAGAAGGAACCATTCCATCTTAGTTTCCAACCTCTTGGCCCTAGGATTGAATCTCCACCTCTTTTGGCTATGGAAATCCGATATTTTTTATTTTTATTTTTTAAATCCTAGTTTTTTAATAATTAAATATTAATTTCGTGGGGTTATCATAGACATTTAAAAAGGCTACATAAATTTTTTCTAAAATTCTAAGGGCACGAGTTAGGTGCATTAAAGTTTTTTTCCCTATTGGTTACTCACTTATGAATGCATTGGGTCGATAAACATGAGCTCTGAATCCATTTTCACCCTTATCCAAATTCACCAAATTCTTTCTAGCTATGTTCATCACTTGACTTAAAGAGTCATGTTTAATGTGGACAAGTTTCCTCTTACTAATTTATACTTTGTTGTTCAACAAAATTATGGCTTTTACTTTCATAACTATTCAATTTTGCCTGGTATTTATGTGACAATGTAAAACCATAAGGAAAAATAAGAATTGTGTTAATGCTTCTTTCACAAGTTTTTAGATTAAAAATAGGAAAGGTGCAAAAAAAACCCTGCGGTTTTCCAATATTTGACTTACACATTAAACTTCATTTCGTTCAAATAAAGCCCCTCAGAGTTTACTTCAATAGCTCAAAATAGCCCATATATAAAATTAATAAAATTATTATTTTTAATTTTTTACTATCCAGCCCATTTTGGTCCATTTTGGCCCGTGGTTTGCATAGGGTTGGGCTAGGTTAGCCAAAAATGGGAATGAATAAAAGTAGGCAGAATTGTCCACCTAGTATGGGCAGGAATAAAAGAGGCGTAAAACACTTCTTTTTATTTTTCAAATATTAAGAATGTACATAATGTTACGCCAACCTTTTGTTTTATATCATTCTCTTTTTCTACAGTCATTTTGCATCTTACAAGTTATTATTCTAATTCAGCTCAATGTTCATTTAATACCTTGAAAAATTACCACACTAGCACTCATCAAAAATAATAAATTGATGTCTTAGTCTAGTTGGTACTCTACAAAGTTTTTCGATTGGTTTTCTATATCTAAAACTTCATTTCCACATTTGCACAGGAACATATGGACTCATATGGTGATTTTGATGAGCTTAGCACTCTCCCATAAAAAGATCCTCCCTACCAACAAATTAAAGAGCATTTTATATTCATACTCTATAGAATCTATGAAATTTGTTCTGAATATTTGTTGTAATTTTGGATCAATGTATATATCGATAGCTTTGTAGCCTTATCCATATGACTTTAATATTTTTTATCTCCTCTATATTACTTTCATATCATGTGTACATTTTCAATAATTATATTGTTATATTAGGATTTATAGCCAATGAAATTAATTAAAATAACATTTTTAATGTGACAAAGATGATGACACTTGTAATGGGTGTCATGATTCTAAAACAAAAACATATAAAAATTAATGACACTAAAATAAGTGTCATAGTTAAGATATTAGATTGAAATATTACGAGTAGATAATGACGCTCTAAATGAATATCATAGTTTTGATTCACAAAAGATGACGCTCTAAATAAGTGTCATTGTGTGTAAACTTATACAATGACAGTTGAGACCATAACGGTTTAGGGAAGTGTCATTGTAACTCTTCAATGACGCATTTAACGTGTCATTGATTAACTTTTTCCTTATATTAAAACTCCAAATCTGAAGTATGATATTCAAAAGTCAACTTTTGGTGTCTTGATTAGATACGTAGAATAAGTTACGTTAAAAATGAATAAGATAAAAAGCTTTTCAAAAAAAGAGATAAAAAAAAACTAGCATGATTCAACACCTATCACATTATTTAATGTTTTTTTTTTTTTTCTGAAATAAGACTAAAAAAACTAGCATGATTCAACATCTATCACATTATTTTACGTTGTCATTGTTGTTGTTGTTGTTTTTCCTTTTTTTTTGAAAAAAATAAGACTACGGATAAGAAACTCTATATTAAAAGAAAATCCACAATAATCAATGACGCATTTAACGTGTCATTGATTAACTTTTTCCTTGTATTAAAACTCCAAATCTAAAGTATGATATTCAAAAGTCAACGTTTGGTATCATGATTAGATACATAGAATAAGTTACGTTAAAAAGGAATAAGATAAAAAGCTTTTCAAAAAAAGAGATAAAAAAAACTAGCATGATTCAACACCTATCACATTATTTCATGTTTTTCTTTTCTTGAAATAAGACTAAAAAAACTAGCATGATTCAACATCTATCACATTATTTCATGTTGTCATTGTTGTTGTTGTTGTTGTTTTTCCTTCTTTTTTTTAAACAAGACTACATATAAGAAACTCTATATTAAAAAAAGAAGATCCACAATTTTACGGCAAATTTTAAAGAATTAATATTACAAATACTTTTTTTAGCTAAACAATCTATTGTTCTACTTGCTTCCCTATAAATATTACAACAATGATAAATATTTAGATTCTAAGCAAGTCTCCAAATAACCTATATTAGAAGATTAATTAAACTAAATAAACTACTTTTTTTGTTATAACCATCGATAATTAATTTAGAATCTCATTCAATCTCTAAGTTTGAAAAACTATTATTAGTAGCAGCTAAAACCTCATCTCTCAAAGTTATAGATTTTGCAGTAATTATCAAAGCATTAACTAAATGTTTGCTTCATGTCGTCTTAATAATACCATTGTCATCTCGAATAACCAAACCTCAAGACTAATATCGCGACCATTGAAGCATCAAAATTTAATTTGAATATTCCATCAATCCATTTGCACTGTATGAGGGACATTTCCTCCTTCGTTATTAAGATAAGAATCACTCACAAACTCAATAGATTTTGAAAAGTTAAAAGTAGCTTTCTCAACTTATGACAATTTTTTCATAAGTTAATTGCTTGGACAATTTACAATTGGTTTTATGGTTTTTATAAACCAATTCAATCCAATAAAGGAAATTACCTCCAAAAAAGAGAAGGGTATGACAATTATATTTAATACGATCCCAAATTCCTTTGAACAAAAGACACTATTTAAAAAATATGATCAATATTTTCACCTCATTTCACATATGACAAAGTTTTTGTAATTTCTTGCATTCCATAAATTAAAAATTCATAAAGTGTGGAGAGCTTCTTTAAGAACCAACTAAAGAAAAACCTTTATTTTCGGAAGTTGCTGATGTAGGACTAAACTATCTATCCTGAGAGAAGCCTCACAATATTCTATCCTCTGTAGGACTATAAGGAATATATATTACTTTAATATCTACTATCATATTTAGAGGGAGAATATTTGAAATTAAATGAATATTCTATTCCTTAGTATCATGATTTATAAAATCACGTGTTGTAGCCTCTAAATTAATGTATTGTAGATTATTTCATGTTGTTACTTTTCATTTTTAATATGTAAGCTTTCTTATCCACTTTAATCATTTTTATTTAATTTTTTATTATCATCTTACAAATCTCAATATCATGTTTAATGTCAAGCATAGATATGGTATTGATAAGTTTGATTTTAACATAATTTTGACCTGTAAAATATGTTACACGCAAAAATGGAAAACAAGAAAATTAGGATGATTCATTATGCATCACGTACTTTATGCCGACAATTTTGAGGCATATAAGTTTTGTAAAGCTTAATAAACATGGGCTTTAGCATAATGGTCTAATGCTAGTAGATCTCAAGGAGAACAAAGTCTTGCTCATGCAATAGAGAAATTTAAAAATATAAAAAAAAAATTCCTACCCTTCCTTTTTTGTTTACTTTTTTTTTTAACTTAAATAATTTTACTCTTACTATTTTTTTTTTGTGAGTTTAAATATATATTTTATTTGATATAATTTTGATGTGTTTATTTGTGAATTTTATTTTAACACGATGTCAATTTTTAAAATATCATTCATAATATCTCTTAAATAAATATAAAAATATAACAATTTCATTAATATTTGAGGTTTGACTCAAATAGTAAACAGGAGATGGGTACCTAGTAAGTCTCAAACTCGAGTTCCTATGAGTATAAAATAGTACAATGATGTAATACAAAATAAATATTACCATAAAGGATAACTCTACTTTATTTTAATATTTTTCAAAGTTAATTTCACGTGGGATTCAATTTGCCCAAACATTCCATTGTTTTAAAAGAAGGTTCCGTACTTATTAAATGGTACGTAAATGGATGAACATACTAGATGAAGAGGCGACGGAATGGTTGTTTGTAAAAAATTCAAAATATAACACTCTGCTTTCAAAAACGCCAAACTAAGGTTGTAATCTTTTGTCAAATTTAAAGATCGGTTAGCGCTCACAACGCCGCCATCGAATTTAAAAATTTCAAAGGCCGACGCTGGAAACGATCGCTTATCGACAAAAATCGAAAATATTAATTACTGGTCGCTATGAACGACGCCGGCCTTTGAAAATTTTTAAAGTTAATGTTCTACTGCTATAACGCCGGCCTTTAAATTTGATAAAGATTCTCTAAACGCACTGGGCTGCAGATTTTTCAAAACCAAGATTATATTTTGAATTTTTTTTTCTAAATGAACTATTTCCGTACAAAACCTCGAGATTTAAAATATGGAATAAAATACTATAATCTAATATGTAAAATGAATAAATGTAAAAAAAAAAAGTTCTAAAAAGAGATGTGGACTTGACTCATGTCTACCATGAAGCTAAACAAGCTACTAACTACATGGTAAACTTAGTAATAAATATTCATACTTGAGAACTTTAGGTTTGATAGAGACT
This sequence comes from Tetrastigma voinierianum, assembly GCA_016808115.1. Taxonomy (NCBI): domain Eukaryota; kingdom Viridiplantae; phylum Streptophyta; class Magnoliopsida; order Vitales; family Vitaceae; genus Tetrastigma; species Tetrastigma voinierianum. The sequence continues at coordinate 28,200 of JAEQBH010006961.1, read as the reverse complement.
CGGAGCCAAGGGATGAGCTACATAGGGGTTAGGGGGGAGGAATTGTTTACAAATGGGTTTAAATCCTCGATCCCTTATTTGAAAGGTATGATACTTAACCATTACATTACTATGCTCCCCTGAAAATATTTATGCCCCATGACCATATTTTCTAGCTCCGCCATTGGTCCAAGCCCAAGGTGAAATTGCTCCCTTCTTACAACAAGATAGGCTAGATTTTCGTTGGTCCATAAGAATCCTAAACTTTTGTAATAAGGGTCTCTCTCACTTTGCATTAGAAAAAAGAAAAAATCCAATTTTAGGTCTATCTTCTGTGTATCAATAGAAATTGGACAATCTGAATCAACTCAAATCTAATTTTGTTTTTTTCAGTTTTTTTTAAACATTGTTTTTTTAGTTCATAATATCTATACATATATTTGATAGTTTAGAAGAAAAAAAAATACTTTAGCCTCTAGGTTGATTGCCAACTTCCAAATTCTACTGCCGATGATTTTAAAAATTAAATATTTATTTTAAAATAAAACTAATTAGTTTTATTTTTTTTTAAGATAAAAAAAATAGGAATATGTTTATCCCAGCTCACTTTTAATTGCAAGTTCCTAAATCATAAAAAATTATCTAAAATGTTCAATTAAAAAATATTGTTCAAAAGTGTAAATTCAGAGTATGATTGACTAGGTGACTAAAAAAAATAATTTGTTATTTTAAAAAACAGAAAGATATTTTTACAAATTTATAAATGTGTTATACAGTTGTTCTTTTGAAAATATTTTTTAAAAAACAAACTGAAATTGAGAATAATTTTTTTTTTTAAAGTAAAAATTGTTGTTATTAATTTCTAAAAATTAAAGAAATATATATATATATATATATATATATATATATATATATAGTATATATATATATATATATATTGAAAACTATAAATAAAATAATATTGATTTTCATAACTCTTTTTCTTCACCATCTAATATCAATTGATAAATAATAAGGTGCATCTCAGCGATCTCACATACCATGAAATCTTTCACTTGGTGGCTTTAGTGGGTACCATGGGCTTTGGCCCATACCCTCCAACCAACAGGCCTAGTCAGTCTACGGGCCCAAAATTGAAACCTACACAGGCCCAATCTACGGGTTCAATCACCTTCATTTACAAGTCATGCCCAAACATACTTCCCTACAGCGAGATATAACGCTCAGATAATCTTCTTCCTGGGCCTACTACCATCTTTAAGTGCAAAATTAACTCGACCTCTCGCCAACAAATAACCACCCATGAGTCACACACGTAACCACCCTGATGACGGTCAAATGCATCATGGAGCAGAAGATGCAGGCAATTTGGCTATCTAAAGGGAAGAATAGGCCATAACACGCAAACAAAGCTCCACCTTCCCCTTCCGTTTCATACAGATTTGGTTTACTTCCTAAAAACGGACAAAGGCCCCCTCCCTCCATGTTAAAGAGGGGGTGACACCATAGAAGGTAAGATATTCTTGACTAAAAAAAGACGAATTCTTTCACTCTCCAGATTCTCTGATCTAACTTAGGCATCGGAGAGGTGACGGACGCACCACTGCCATCTTTCTTTGTCGGGTCTCGACGATCCTGACCCCGCCGAAAATTCAGAGACTACAATCGCGCCAGATGTGGGAACAACCAAGCAAAAAAGCCCATCGATGATTCGGCGAGGGCTCGTTGCATCCGCTATGATCGCCATCCCCTCGAAGCTTTGCGGTTCCCTGATCAACCCACCGACCGGCCTGGACTTTATCATCATGACCAAGAATCACCCTCGAAGACCGCTCTACCAAAGGGCCAGATACGGAGGCTAAGCAGAGGAATAGGTTAAACAGATAAATTTAACCGGCAGAGTCGTGGCCGACCATTTACAATAGGAAAACGACCGCCTGCGAACTCGCCTAAAGGGTGAACGGATAAAAAATGCACGAGGAAGTAGCCACCCAGCACCCCCAGTTAAACAAAATAAAGGCAAGGAGCCTATCCGGCCGGAAGACAACGATGCTGCAGCTGATGACGAGTTATCTTCCGGCAGCTCCCCGCTCCTGGATCTGCCACCCCCAAAGAGCAATGTGAAGGCCGAGTCGAGAAAGAAGCCCCCGCGACGTTCTAGTTAGTTCGTCAGCGGCATGCCTCGCCGGGTGTGGAGAGAATTCAATAGAGAAAGGCTAAGAAATGAGCGCATCCTCAAAACATACTGCGGGTTTCGGGTGTAAGACCATCACTCCCGCTCGCATCCCGCCGGAGCTACACCCGTCCCGTGAGGCGTTCTGTATCTACCGCTGTCCGGGGACCTAAGGACATGCTGTCATCCCCATTAAGGCAAGACATCCCTCGAATTATGAGCCACCCCACTCCGCATACCACCGCTTTTCCATGTATGATGGCCTCTAACCCATACAACCATGTCAGACTTCAACCAAGCAATGATTCTAGCACGGAATGATCATATTGCGGTAAGGTATTCCCACAAATTTAAAGGGACCCGGGTCTGCTTCGGTTCCATAAACGCACGATGGGATCCATAAACTGCTTCAATGAGTCAGTGCCGACTGCTTTCCCAATACTTATGCTTAAGACGACAAAAGGAAACATCACCACTACTAAACCATCTTCGCAGAGGACAGTCGGTTCAGACTTCACTGTGAGATTCGGATGTGTTGTCCAACAAATCGACGCAAGATACAAGATGGATACAAGGTCCTCCGTAACTTTCAAGAAGCTTTGACCGACACCCTTTCAAGTCGCTATCACTGGACCCGCCTCTAACGATGGAAGAACCGCATGCATGCTGTACGCATACTCTTACGCCGAAGACAATATTCGAAAGCAAATTTCCCGCATGCTGATGATTTGACCCGTATCAGCAAGCCTGGCCAAGACGGGGCAGCCCTCGAGCAAAAGGGGGAGCTGTGACTCAAGGGACCGTAACGGCTCCCCGGGAACGCAAGAGAGGAAGCGGGAACCTCCACAGTTTACCCCACTGAACATCCCCTACAACATACTCCTCCCCTTAATCTAGGATAACCTTAACTTTGTTTGGCCTCCACCAATTTGTTCGGATCCCGAGTAACGCGATCGATCTCTAAGGTGCGATTACCGCAGGGACCATGGGCATGAACAAACAGATGCCGAACTCTAAAGTTCCTAGTAGAGAAACTAATCCGAGCTGACCACCTCAGAGGATATATCCGGGATTCGGCCCACCCGATGTGGCTTACACCCCAGAATGGAAGAATAGCGGCAACAAGCTCCCGCCTGGAGTCTCCTAGCCACCATCAATTACATATTGTGCAACCCAGCCAATGACTAGTATTAAATTAACTGCCGAGGAAAAAGTTGTTGCGAGCAAATTAATCTACCTGAGTCTCGGTGAACACCATCGCACTCGATAATAATAAAGCGACATACGGCCGACGGCCCATATTCTTTCCTCCCATTAACCCGTCCACTCTACACCACGATGCACTTGTGCTTACTTTATGCATTAACAATTTTGATGTACACGTAGGGTGCTCGCCGACCTTAAAAGACTTCCGGCCGACTTGTTGCAACTTCCAAATTTTCAAACAGATGAAATTTCGCTGATAAACCTACCGTCGGCGTATCTATTCTGGATTTAATGGGGAAACTACGCTAACCGTGGGTGATATTGCTCTCCCCTTCAAGGCGAGGCCGATTACTCAGCAAGTTTTATTCTCAATTGTCGAAGACTTGGGGCCATACAATGCTATCGTTGGTCGGGCCTGGTTGCACGCTATGAAAGCAGTACCCTCAACCTACCATCATACGATCACATCGAACCAACATAGACGATTGACTTCCCCGAGCAACCGCTAAGAAATACCTGCTATCAACTATCAGTACAAGAGCGTGAGAAAGGTGAAAGCCCCAACAATCTGGCTACCGAATCATAGTCCCTAGAATAGCAATCATAATTCGCTGCCCGAGCAGGAAAGGAAGACAGGGAACAATTAGTTATGGATCCCCTGGAACCAATACTCCTGGGCGGGCCGGATAAGCACACTTATGTCAATTCCCTCGCGTCCCAAGAGGAAAAACAACAATTCCAGCAGGTTTTGCTTGGTAACATTGACATATTCACTTGGACTCACTCGGACATAACCGACATTAACCCTACGCATGCTTCTCATAAGCTGAATGTTATCTCGTCTGCTAATCAGATAAAGAGTAAGGCGTCTCAACCAGAATCGCCATCAGATTATTTAGGCTGAGGTAGATAACCTTTTCGACGCAAGGATCATCAGGGAAGTCAAATACCCAGAATGGCTAGCTAATGTGGTGGTGGTACCAAAAAAAGGTGGTAAGTGTAGTTTGGCGACTATACCGATCTCAACGACGTCACTCTAAAGACAACTCTGCTACCCCGCATAGACCGACAGCCGACGCTGGCCATCCAGCATGGCGTCACATTCCCGATGCTCTTCAGTTACCATCGATTCCCATGCATTCGCCCCGACACGTAGAAAACGGCCTTTATCACCCCCACACGGACTCTTCTATTATAATGTAATGTCGTTTTGGTTAAAGAATGTCGAGGCGACTTATCAGAGACTGGTGACCAAGATGTTTAGACCGTTGTTGGGTAAAACCATGGAGGTATATATTGATGATATGTTAGTAAAGTCAAGAACGCCCAGTCCACACTACGCACCTGCAGGAAGCTTTCGATATCCTCAGGGCATACGGCATGAAACTCAACCCCAGCGCGCCTTCAAAGGTCGCCACGGCTGTTCGGGCTTCATGGTGCCCAAATTTTAAGGCTATCCCGAATCACCGGGCTCCCGGGCCCAAGAAAATGGATACAACAACCGACGGGTCATACCGCCAGGCTGCTCATTTCTGGCTCACCAACCGTCTAAAGCCATTCTTCGCCACCCTTAGGGGGGTAAACCGGACCGGATGGAATGAAGAGTGTGATCAAGCCTTGGTAGCAATCAAACACTATCTGGCGGAACCCCCAAGATCGCTAGTCCCGGCTTCCATGAGACACCTTCATATATTTGGGCTAGCTTCAAATGTTGCGCAGTTTGACGCCTTGTTCAAAGAAGGTGAAGATGGAAGGTAGAGGCCAGTGTTCTTCATCATCAAGTCCTTAGCCGACGCAAAAAACCAGATACAACCATCTGAATAAAGTCGCTTAAATTTCCTCCAAATAGCAGCCAAGAAGCTTCGCCCATACTTTCAAGCACACCCCATTGTGGTGCTAACCAACCTTCCCCTTCGAAGCACTATACACAAGCCTGACTTATCTGGGAGAATGGCCCGTTGGGAGATCGAACTAAGCGAATACAGTATCCTGTATAAGCTAAGGTTAGATCAGAAGGGGCAGGTCCTGGCCTACTTTCTAGCAAAAGTCCTCCAACCTGAAACAAGCTCTACCCATTCAAATTAGTGGACCCTTAGTGTAAATGGGGCATCTCAGCAAACAAGGGCCTACATTGGCCTGCAATTAAAGTCCTCGGGTGGGGACAAGATCGAGCAAGCTATCCGATTGCGCTTCGTGCCTCAAATAATGAATCGAAATATGAAGCCATCCTTGCCGAGATTGAATTAGCAGCTACACTATCTACCGACAAGCTTATAATTCGGAGTGATTCCCAATTAGTGGTAGGGTAGGGAAACGCAGAATATGAGTCTCGGGATCCCCAAATGGCAAAGTATGTAACTCTGGTTAAGCAACACCTGGTTAGTTTTTCAACATGGAAGCTCAAACATGTTCCCAAGGACTCTAATGAAAGAGCAGACGCCTTAGCCGTTGTAGCCACGTCTCTACCTATAACATAAAAAATATTCCTGCCTATATATTACCAGTCGGATTCCTCGATAACCACTATCCGGGTAAGCCAGGTGGGCGAAACCTCCCCTTCCTGGATTGACCTTATAGCACAATATATCAACACGAGAACTCCCTAACGAGAAGGACCAAGTCACAAGGTCCGAGTTCAATCGCCATATTTTCCTTAATCAATCTGCAAATCATTCAAACGATCCCCAAATGTGCCGTGATCCGAAAATGCTTAACTACCAAACAGTGGCCAAGATAAAGGTTCGCGACCGCGACAGCGGATACGTGGCAACCATCCAAGCAAACAGTAATCCCGCACACTAGGCCCATACTCAGGGGTATTATTAGCCGACCATGAAGTCTGACGCTGCCGATTATGTACGCAAATGTGATCGATGTCAACGATAGACTCCCATCTTAAGATCGTCGGCTCAAGATCTAATGTTTATCTCAATCCCATGGCCCTTCGCTCAATGGGGAATTGACATAACATAGCCACTCCCTACCACCTCGACTGTAAAAAGTTGCTGGGCAGGAATACCAATTACTTCAACAAATGGATAGAGGCCGAGGCTTCAGATCAATCAAAGACAAAGATCGCTGAATTCAATTTTATCCGAAAATATCGCTTGCCGCTTCGCAGATTCCCTCGTATAATTATATCAAACAATGTAACTTCTAATTCGATAGTCGGATCTACAGAACTTCACAGAATTGAAAATAAAGAACCGAGTACTCCACCCCCTCCCCCCCCCCCCCCCAGATCCGCAAAGCAACCACTGCCGAGCTTCCAACAAAACCCCGTTCATGGCCTTAAAGAAACGATTGACGCAGCAAAGGCAAATGGGTCGTGACGAACTTCCCCCGGTCCTTTCGTGGCCATGTAACAACCAATTCATTAACCAACCCGGTATATCCCCGCACTTAACTACTGGATGGAAGCTATAATCCCTACGTAATAAGTATGCTTACTTATCCGAAAGGATATGCCCGAATAGCAGAGGCACATGTAGTCCATAATCAAGGACATAGATGTATAAAGATGAACTCCAAGAGATGTAAGAACTATACTGATAGCATCCTACCATTATCTGGCCGCAAATCTATAAACAACGCATAAAAACTCCCTAGTGTTCCAAATGTGAGACCCTGGCCTAAGGAAAGTCTTCAAAACACGCTCGATCCAAAGGGCGTATTTCGCCAACCGAAGGGCCATGTATTGTAATCTTGAGCCTGGTGAACCGATCATATGCTTTAAACAAGCTAGATGCAACACCCATACCCGCATCGAATGTTATACACCTCAAAAGCGCATTCATCAATAAAAGATGAATTTTCCTCTAACTGTATCTTTATTGCATAATCTAAGTTATAAAGTTCGAATGACGCTAAATGCCCTATTCGGCCCAGCATGGTTAATGCCCAACTGGCTCAAAATAAAGTCCGAATGGAGCTAATGTCCTGTCCGGCCTAATATGGTTAATGCCCAACCGGCCGCTGTCAAGTCCGGAGCGACGCTTAATTCTATCCGCCAAAGATGGTTAATGCCCAACTGCTCTCAAGATAAAAGTTCGACGGGTAAGCACGTTCTATCCGCTAAAGATGGTTGTTAATGCCCAACTGGCTTAGACTAAAGTCCGAATGGCGTTAAATGTCCTGTCCGACCCAGTATGGTTAATGCCTAATTGACTTAGTGTAAAGTCCGGATCGCGCACGTTCGCCCTACCCAAAGATGGTTAATGCTGTCGTCAAGATAAAGTCCGAACGACGCTTAATGTTCCGCCCGCCGAATTTAGCATGGCTAATGCCCAATCGCTCAATGTAAAGTCCATGACGCGAATGTCTTCACCGGCCAAAGATGGTTAATGCCCAACCGCTCAAGATAAAGTTCTTACGGCGCATCGCTCGGTCTCGACGGAAGATGGTTAATGCCCAAATGGGTCACTCAAAGTTCGGAAGTCGGCGCGAAATGCCCGTTCAGTCCGCATGGTTAATGCTCACCGCTCATAATAAACCGATAGCTTAATGCCCTCGTCCGGCTTAGCATACGATGTCTAATGGATCAATATAAAGTTCTGATGGTGTTATTGCCTCATTTATTCCCAAAAGATGGTTAATGCTCAACTGGCTCAATAAACCGAATCTACGCTTATCGCCTCTATCCAAATTCAGTAATGGGTTAATACCCGCCGCTCGGCCTAACGCCCGTGATGGCGCTAGAAAGTTAATGCTCTATCCGGCCTAGTAAGGATGATCTCCCGCTGGTTTAATCTAAAAATTCGAGTAAAATTGATGACCCACCAAATTTAATTCAGTTAATGGCCGGCTGGAACGCTCCAAAGCCTGGAGAGGGAAGAGTGTAAACGAACCAGGGGACAATTGCCCAAACCTGGACAACAACATACTAATTACAACATCAACGCCACCCGACCAAGCAAAAATGAACTACTCGATTAATAAGGGGAATCAGTAAAGTCTCAAAATAACACATGCTTCATTAAGAAGTCTAATTACACTTATCAAAATGTCAGGATACCATTACGGAGGCAAAGGAGCAAAAGGTAGGGTTATCGCCTACCTTAGTCCCGGCGGCAGAGGAGAGCTCGACCTCCTCACTAATGTCCGCCTCCTTAGAGACATCAGCTTCACCAGGAACAACACCTGGGGGCATCGAGGATTAACAAAGAACTCTGGAGTTAATAGATTTGTCATGTCCGACATCTCGGCTGGAATCCCAAGCTTACTCCCACAAATATTATGTGCAAGGGCATAACAGCCATAATAGTAATTGAAGATAACTTCAAAGCCAGCGTCATACTTCGCCTTCAAAGCTTTCTTCTCTTTAGAGACCTCTACGCGGAAAACGGATAACTTGTCTTTGCCAGCCTCAAGCTCTATAAGTAAGGAAACTCGCTTTATCTGGCCGATCATTAGTTTCCTCCTCCGTTCCACTCAGCCTCTCCGTAAGTAGTCGTGCCTGGCTGAGCCCGATCTAACTCATACCCACCCCTTGTTGGGCGCCTTCCTCGGCTAGAAGTACAGGCAGCCCCGTTGACCCGGCTAACTCAGATTCCATCTGTGCCCGGGCACCGCCTACCGCTTCGATCTCCAATCAAGCCATCGCCACTTTATGATGAGCGGCATCTCTCTCCGCCTCAGCACGAGCTACCCTTTCAACAGCTTCTCTAGCCTCCAACTCCAAGCGCCTTGCCTTTGACTCTGCCTCCATTAAGGAAGCACTCGTGGCCTTGTCGAGAACGCCAACCGGTAAGGCAGTGGTACTCTCCGCCTCCCTCACCGCCTGAATTCTGATGCTAAAAGGCCATGTTCCGGATAACAGCAATCGCCTACGAAGAAACATATTAATGATATAACAATGGCTAAGAAATAATACTAGAACGAGATATAGCGCTTCCAAGCATACCAATTTCGTCGATTTAGTAAAATTGATGTTGTTGCATCCCATCTTCGATCATTTGTTGAGATCTTCTTTAATAGTACTAGCAGGGACTGAGATGGTATACTCTTCGCCTTGCCCCCCGGCCCGAAATGTTACAAGAATCCGTATCATCACCGGGTACAGATCATGCAAATGGTAAGTTGGAGATTTACCCCGATTGAAGGGCCTCCACCAATCAATAATCTCCTGAGCACCCTCTGGCCCAAGAACTGATATCTCCTCCATGGGGGGAGCCAGGCCGCAATGAGGGAGATACAAATTCACCAACATACGATCGATGTACACCTCCTCACAAATGTGTACTTAGTCTCTATATCCCGACCGCCAATCACCGCTTCGTGAGGATGGACCATGATGAGTGTCTAAAACAATCAAAGAGTACTAATACGGCCTTACATTTTTCGTATTATTTTATATTAAAGACGTAGTTTTTGTAGCCCGATATCCGGGATAGGTGGATTGCTCAGGTGCGTTTAAAAAAGGCGCTTTTGGCATCATTTTGGTACAGAGGGAAGCAATGCATAAAGACGACTGGAACGTCGCGACGTCCCAACGTCGCGACGCCCCAATATCGCGGACGCCTCAACGGCCGCTGACGCCAGTCAACATATAAAGAAGTCGCAAAGCGGCAACGCGCCGCGCGACGCCTAACGCCGCGATATCCCAACGCCACTGCAGTTATTCCTCTCAATTATTAAAAGCAAAGGGGACCGACCAGGGGGATCTGGGAAATGTGGAATCTTACGACAGGCTCGCCTAAAATCGCAGCGTGAGTGACATCCATCTTGGAAGAAGAGCCCGTGATTTGTACTTTCTTGTTTTGATAATAGAACTCGATGTTTTATATATCACATCTTGGTATTTTCTTATTCATGATGTTCTAGATCTATATCTAGGGTCTTGTTGAACCCTGTCACGTTTGAATGGATTAAAGTTTATTAATTTATATTATTCATCGATTTATGATTCATTATCATCTGCTTTACATCTGTGGATCAATTACATGGTGATGTTTGGCCAACATTAGCATGATCATACTAGATATCCGAGATTCGAGAGATGAGGATACCTAGGGATATGAGTAGAGCAGCCTTTGGTTGATTCGGTAAATAGAGATATTTCCGATCCCGAAGGTGGCAATTAAGGTTAGAACATTTAAGCATTTCGGAGTACTGAGTTGGGGTAGAGATACACTCAACTCTACTAGCGAGATAGGCGAATACACCTCGAGAGAGGGTATCTCGTAAGCAAGATCACCTTGCCATGAATAAATCATGAATATACTGAATAATATCATCTTTAAGAAATAATCCATCGAAAGTGGCAGGGGGAGACATAACCCTAGTCTCCATTACATAGTAATTCATTCGTGATCGCTCTTTGTTTATTTACTTCGCATTAGTAACCTTTACAATAACACGTACATCCATAATATTTGAAAAGTAAATCGTAGTCAACTCCACCTATCCTCGTGGATCGATATCCGTACCTATTGGTACATCAGACATTCGGGGCGACGCATGCACTTGCGCACTTAGGCGTACATTTTACACACCACGTTTTCGGCCTGTCAAGTTTTTGGCGCTGTTGTCGGGGATAGGTTTAGAGTGATATAGAGAATAAAGCAAATAGATATTACTCTGGAATTTTTGTTTTTATTTAGTATTACAAGTGCCGGTAATTCGGGCCTCATGTTTCGTGTGCATCGCGCTTAGATTTCAAAGGAGTACATGCACCGACGAGACCGTCAATTCAACATCCGCTTGATCCTCGAACCGAATCGAACTTTACACGTGTAACACGCCGAGAACGTAGAACTGAACAACTCGTAAATTTAGGCAAACATGGAGAACAATGAAGAGCAGATTTTAGCATTGAGCAAACGAGCCACAGAGGCCGACCGGGAATAACGGAAGAAATCAAGCACCCGTGCCATTGATACAAATGCAGATGATCCATTCATGCCACTGAGAGGAGTCGGTTTTACCGCCCACCGTTGTTCGCATAGCCTATCGAAGACCACCTATTCAGTAAACAACTTCAGTCAGTCACTACTTTACGTATGCTTCGTAACATCTTATCTCCGTTGATCGCCTAATGAGAATCCAAACATGCATTCGACCAACTTCCTCAAGTCCGGCGACACGCATCAAGTACAATGGAGTTACTGAAGAGGCACTCAGGTTGACACTGTTTCCACTCTCACTAGGTGATAAAGCCAAACATTGGTTAACAAGTCAGCCACCGGATTCCATTACCTCATGGAACGATTTAGTGCAAAAATTCCTCGACTGCCCTTCCCACTGGAAAATCAAAATAACTTGTGCAAGAGAGATCAATACTTTGGACAACTAGAGGGGAGAACCCCGGGCAGAGCATGGAACGCATTTCACGACCACCGAGAAAGTGCCCACGCATCACGCATCGACCGCATGGACGCAGTCCATACTTATAATGGTCTGAGGAATGCAACGAGAACAGCATCGAGCGCCCTACTGGAGGAGCACTAATGAAGAAAACCACGACCGCTTATGAAATTCGAAGATGCCGCGACCAATACAACCGCTGGCTTTCAGGTGGAGAAGACTACACCAAGAAGTTTCACGGGTGGCACCTGGATAATGAAGTTCTCAACAATTGCTAATCATGCGGGCACACCGATCAAACAGCTTAACTGTGACAAAGAAGGAACCGAATGCCATACGCACTCAACCCATGGGAGTTGTGTGAATCGAGGACAAACACAATAGCACACGTCACAGAAACTGAACCAGAGAGCGTGCCCAAAGACGCGGTCGAGGTTCAATCGTGAGCCAACCAAACAACAAGGGCATTACGGGGAAAACAACTATCGAGCTAAAATCAAGGCCAAGGGGTGGCGTACTAATCAAAATCGCAATGTCACTAAGGATATGGATGGAGGAACAATCAGAACACCATGCCACCAACTCGAGGGAGGAACCACCGGTGAAAAAAAGGTGGACTTAGAACAAGCCCGCACGCATGCTCACTCACACACCGCCTTATGAATGAGACAGCGACACAGCGAACAAAGGCCCACTGGAACAATCAAGTCGCACGCTTGAGAAATTTTGAGGTACTGGTCGAAGTGGCTACCATAACGTAAAGGCAACAACAGGTGGTCCACTACTAAGCAATTTAGAGTAAACTCTGTGAGGAGAAGGGAAAGAGTACTGCAAGGCCATCACTCTAAGGAGTGGAAAAGAGTTGGAAACCCCGGAGCCGAAACTAGTGGTAAGAGAATTGAAAATTAAGGAGCAAGACCAAAGCATCCCAAAAGACCAGATGAAAAATGAGCAACCCCGTTATGAGAGCAAACAAGGATAAGATGAAAAGTGGTGGAAGAAAACCGAGAAATTGCATAAAACAGATGAACCCGGCTATACCAATCCCGTATCCTCGCAGGTTGAAAGAAAGGCAGCCGAGGCAGCTTGGTAAGTTTTCGACATCTTCAAGAAACTACATATTAATATACCCTTTGGAGGCACCGAGAACATGCCTAGTTGTAGTGAAATTCATGAAAAAGATCTTGGCGAGTAAGAAGAAGTTGGAGGAATATGGGACCATCGCCTTAACTGAGGAATGCAGTGTCATCCTGCAAAAGAAGCTTCCCCCAAAACTTCAAGATCCAAGTAGCTTTGCTATACCGTTCTCTATAGGGAACCGGGTATCTGGAAAAGCCCTGTGTGACTTGGGAGCCAGCATCAACTTGATGCCGCTTTCGATGTTTAAAAGGCTAAAGCTGGGGGAACCGAAATCGACCACACCGCCTTGCAACTCGCGCATGTGTCATACCAACATCCCCGTGGAATAAATCAAAATGGTCCTCGAGCAAGTTGCAAATCTGCCCTTCCAAATGACTTCGTCATTCCGGACATGGAGGAAGACTCCACTCCGGCCCCATCATACTTGCGTATCTTCCGGCCACTCTGAAAAGCTCAAATTAATGTGCAAGAAGGTGAGCTCAAATTGAGAGTCCAAGGAGACGAGATCACCTTCCATGTATTCCAGCCCATGAAGCATCCGGACGACGATCCAAATGAAGATATCTCTGAATCGTGACTACATACAGAGACTTGCAAGGCACGCGAAAATTTCTCGTGAATGCTTCATTATCGCACGTAAAGACACCGAGAAGTAAGTAAGGGAATGAAATAAAAATACTTCATCCACCTTGGAAAGTATGGGTCATGGAGCATCATAAGGATGCGCAATATTTCCCAGCTCTTCTAAGCATAACGCACATTGAAATTGGGTCGCTCTAGCTAACGACATTAAACATAGTGCTCGGGAGGCAACCCAAGTTTTTCTTTGCAATTTTCCTTCGGAAGCTAAATTTTTATCGTCATTTCTCGCTATGTTGGTTTGCTGATTTTGTCCGTAATCGGTATCTCTTTTTGGTTGTTTACTTTCAGGACTCGCGAACGCAGGTACTGGAGAGGATCCGTTTATGCAGAGCATTACAAAAGTCCAGAGAGTCACATTTACAAGAGGGGAGGCCCTGATCTGTAATTACGGTTGCTTAATGAATATTTTGTGCCTTCTCTCGTAACGCCGCAACGCTACCTCAACGCCGCTGACGCCATTTGAATCCTCCTCCGAACGCCGCTGACGTGCTGAGATATCAACGTCGCGACGCTGATTTTTTCCATCCTCCGAACGCCGCGACGCTGGCCCGAACGCCGCACGCTGGAAGCCTTCTCTCGAAAGTCGCACGCGCAGATCGAAAACGCCGCGACGCTGTCCCGTTAAGGCCAAACACTCTCCCGCTTTTCCGTTTACCCCGTCTAATCCTTGCCGAACCCTAGCCTCTCGCACACCCTTCCCCGCCGACCTCAATAAGTCCCCTACCACACCTAGTTCGAGGCCGTTGTTTTGCCTTCCGACACCGACACCGGCACTGTCACCACCAGTTCTTCTCTCACTCCCTAGCCCATTGTCCTTGTCTAGCACCATCCGCCACCGCCACCACCACCACCGCAGTGACCCAAGGATCACCAGAGGAGTTCTCTTCACCCTCTACTGTTCTTTTCTTGCCAGTGGGGACAGTGGCTATTTTTTTTGGGGAGGTGTGAGTGGTGATCTAGTGATCGTAGCTTTGCTAGATTAGTACCGTTGCTTTGATTTTCGGGATGAAAGCGGTAGTTTTGTTTCGTTAATTTCATGTTAGTTTGTGTTTTACTTTTCATTTTAGTTTGTCGAGTCATGTGTTTAGTTTCGTTTGTGTCAGAAGTTAGTCATATCTATACGTAGTGGTTTCGTGTGTATCTTTAGGCTCAGGTGTGTGCCATGTTTGAGAATAAAAGATCACTTTTGGGCCGAATCCACTCATTGTCATGGAAAACGGATGATGATGCCTGATGCTCGGTGAATTAGGTTGAATAGGTGGGAGGCTTAGTGAACCACTTCCGGTAAATAAGAAACTAGTTTCTCAATGAGCCTATCACTCCTCACACACAAATGATCTCTAGGTATACCTTAGGTACTAAGCCCGCCTACCAAGGTTCAACAAATCTTGGGAGTCTCTAAACACTAAATAGATGGGACACCGTAAATAAAAGAGGATTGCCTTCAAGCCCCAAATCAAAAAAAAAAAAAAGAAGAGAATGTATATAGAGATGTATCAAGTAGCTCTTCCAACTAATCCCGCACAACCCGATAGGGCCTTCAAAGCCCAATGCCCCGAGCCAACCGGTCGGGAGTCATTTGACTTCACCGGCCTGTTACAGGACAGATGGGGGCATCTACGCCTTAGGGCCCTTAGGCACAGTGGTTCGGGGCGACGCCAGGGAACTCGACGCCTAAGGCTCCTTAACCAATCGGTGGGGAATCACCAACCAATCCCCCGCTACACGGACACTTAACATGAACCTACTCGCACTAGTTTTGTTCTATGTAGTGAGTAGATATAAGAGGTATTACAGAACTGGGTATGCTCCGATCATTTTGTAGTTAGATTTTCCCAATTAGGTGAGTCAACTGCCTGGGGGCGTCAGAACCTAGGTATACACACTAGAGGTCATTTATTCAACGACATAGGGTCTTTGGGAAAGGTTACTAATACTCGTAGGTCGAGGCATTAGTCACTCGCCTAATTAAAACCTAGTTCTTTAGAAAGTTGAACACCCGTGTGCATCCTGTGAACTTCGAACAAACGGCAGCAGCTGAGTCTACCCATTTCTTGACCTTCTACTTATCGCATGTGCATCACTATCTTCGTGTTACTCATAGTACATAGATCGTGTTCGGGGCGAGTCGGGCTTGCTCGAGGACAAGCAAGAAACTAAGTTCGGGGTGTGATGAGTGTCTAAAACACTTAGTTATACCAAATGGGCTTGGCCTTACATTTTTGTATTATTTTATATTTAAATACGGAAGATAGAGTCCGATATCCGACAGGATTGGTTTGTGTGCGTGCGAAAGAGCGCTGGGCAAAGATTTCGTACGTAGGGAAGCAATGCATAAAGACGATCGAACGCCGCGACGCCCCAACGCCCCAACGCCGCGGACGCCCCAACGCCGCGACGCTGGAGTCAACATATAAAGAAGTCGCAGGTCGCAACGCCGCGACGCCTAACGTCAGCGACATCCCAACGCCGCATCGCTGCAACGCCGCGACGCCGCGAGTTATTCCTCTCCCAATTATTAAAAGCAAAGGGGATCTCAGAATTCAGGGAATCGAAACTGAATTGTACTAACCAAGGCGTTAAATCAGAGCGCGAGTGACATCGATCTTGGAAGAAGAGCCCAGGATTTGTACTTTTCTTGTTTCGATAATAGAACCTGATGTTTTATATATCACATCTTGGTATTTTCATTCATGATGTTCTAGGGATCTATATCTGGGGTCTTGTTTAACCCTCACACGCTTGGAATGGATTAAAGTTTATTAATTTATATTATTCATCGGATGGCGATTCATTATCATCCGCTTTTACATCCGTGGATCAATTACATGGTGATGTTCGGGGCCAACATACATGATCATACTAGTGGATCCGAGATTCGGAGAGATGAGGATACCTAGATATGAGTAGAAAGGAAACTTTTGGTCAGATTCTAGAACAGAGATATTCCTGATCTCGAAGGTGGCAATTAAGGTTAGAACATTTAAGCATTTCGGAGTACCGAGTTGGGGTAGAGATACACTCAACTCTACTAGCGAGATAGGCGAATACACCTCGAGATAAGGTATCTCGTAAGCAAGATCACTCACATGAATAAATCATGAATATACTGAATAATATCATCTTTAAGAAATAATCCATCGAAAGTGGTAGGGGGAGACATAACCCTAGTCTCCATTACATAGTAATTCATTCAGATCAGTTTGTTTATTTTACTTTCAGACATTAGTAACCTTATACACAATACGTACATCCAGATAATATTTGAAAAGTAAATCTCTGTAGTCAACTCACCTATCCCCGTGGATCGATATCCGCATTCATCGGGTACATCAGACATTGGGCGACGCGCGTACTCGCACTTAGCGCACATTTTACACACCACGCTGCACCATTACCACTCGGATGGTGGAACCGGAAAGCCTTTCTGGACTCCGCCAAGGTAAAGTTTCCCAGAGCTGGCTGGTCTTTCAAACCCATCTCAGGCGAACCCAAGATGACAATGGCCTGCACCTCCAAACCCCCATCCGAGCAAGGCTGGCTCGATCCTCCGGCCACTTCGGGGACGGCATTAGCCGCTTGCTCAAGACTAGCATCTCACTTCCGCTTTCAATCAGCAAAGTTGTGAATCAAACCAAACATCTCGTCCTCTTCCTCTTCTTCTTCCCAGTTCGGGGAGCGATGGGATATTGGAGGGACCCACGGAAAGAAATCCTCCGCCCCCGCTCCAACAACTTTCTGTCGCCTCAGCGTCCCCTCCTTTTTCTTTGATGCTCGGGGGGTAAGACGGGAGTCCTTTATTGCTAAGGAAGGACGCTCCAAACAACTACCCTCCTCAACCTGACTGGATGCTTAGGGGGCAGGACCGGAATCCTCACTAGCATAGGAAGGTTGTGTGGGTTGAGTGCTAATCACCAATTCCCAACCAGCCGTCTCACTATACGCTTCCTTGGCTAGAGAAGAACCACACGGGATTAAGCTCAGAAGGTTCGCTGTGACAAAGTGCTCACCTTCCACAACCTCTGAGGGTAGAGGACGTGGGATTATTGGGACGCTATAGGGAGATAAGTGGTTGCTTAAATCATGCAAATTCTTCATGGTAAGAAGGACTTCATAATGCCGCTCCTGGTCGAAAATCTCCAATAGCCTCTGGATTTTCGTAAAACTGGCTCTTTCCACCCAATGCACCATTTTGCCCCTTCGGCCTCTCCGTGCGCAAACAACCCACAATAATGAAACACGTGTACATGAATGGGCATACAAAAAATGCATCAGCAAGCATGCCTCATTACTTGCACACACCTAGAAAAGGCATCGAATGATTAACATCAAATGGAAGGTCGAGGGTACCCGGGGTTTCATCTCAAGGCGTCCCCCGATCAGATCACCCCCTTGCCCCACTTCGTGGCAAGTCGGGAGTCCCGTGAATCAATTACAACCAGGACTCTAGGTTGACATGGACATCCACCACCCAGCAATTTCAATGTATGTTTAAACAAACCCTACCAACGAAAGACTGCCGGGTAAAGGTTCGCGACACGCGACCCAATGTAATCTAGATGACGTTTGGGTGAACAGTAAAGTGGCGCCCGTAAAGTGTGAACTTCACCAGAGACGACACAGAAGAGAAGCCCGACGCGCTGTTCCCGAGTGAAAATACCGCTGCTGTAATTCCTTTTACCCATTAGTATTCGAAGTCGGGCCATCCGATAACATAACGTCAATGTCATCAGGAATTTCACAGTAGGCCCTTAATTGCTCCATAGATAAGGAGGAGATGATGCTGCTTGTAGAAGGCGTCCCCCGGGTAGGCGCTCGCTTGCGACCCGCCTAGCTGGTGAAAGTCTCTTCCTGACCTCTCGCCATTCTACAAGCAGACAGACAAAAAAGGGGGAAAACGACAATCAACCCTAAGCCATGATAGCAACCTGGTAAAAGGCGAAACCACTTGTAAGCCTAATAAGCCTGGGTAGGAGTCGTCCATCCCCGGTAGCTTCCACACACACACACACCCCCCCCCCCCACACCCCACACACACACACACTATCCTAATAAAACATAGCCGATAATCAAAATCAACGAACCCAAGAGTAGGAAATCGTTGTTTTACCTCAGAGATAATGGAAACTAAACAAGCGCATGGAAGAAACTAAGCCAACAACACGCAAAGTCTGCATCGAGTACCCATAGAAAATCTCGAAAGCTTCAAGGAAATAAGATAGTCATGATGAAACAAGGCAACCGGTGAAATGGCTCCCCGTATATTAAGCCGCCCAGAGCCTACGTATCGCATTAAATGCGTCGTCGACTAATCGCTCCAACCACTTGAATCCTAAATGACGCCACTCACTGTGGCGCACAATAAACGAACGTGGGCTAGGCTCGTGAACCCTTGGTCCACCCTAATAGCCACGTTCGCATCGGGCCAACCATATTATTCAACCATCCATTTTGAAGCGCATCAAATACCATAGCTCTCCCCCGTAGGACTAAGTCCTTGTCACTAGCCGGGAATTGGGAAGCATGAGCACAATGTGTGCAGTAACACATAAAATTTCAAAAAATGTAAATTCATTAATTACCCCAAAAGGCGTTCATAGTTACACAACAACGTTTACACCAAAGTAATCATACTATGATTACATGATCCATCCAAGCCAAATCTAGAGACCACAAAAAAAAAAAAAAAAAAAGATGCAAAACAAGTTGAAGCAAAGGCTAGGAAGAAGGTCCTACGAAGGTGGAAAGCGACATAAAGATCCCTCGTTGATTCGTAGCCGGTAAGGAACACAAAGACCCCGTTGATTTAGAGGAGTGTTCTCGTCAAGCAGAGGATTCCATTCAAGTTTTGAACCACTCAGAGACGCAGCCAACTCAAGAATATCCTCCCAAGCATAGCAATTCCGACTCAAAACAGTCTTTCAAACTTGTGCGATCCGTACTTGTCAATCACGTTTAACCCTCTTCATTATCCTCGTCCATGCAGCAATCACAGAAGTACAACTCTCGGCAACGCCTAACCAAACCACCCCGCTGACAAACTAGTAATAACCAATGGCACAAAAGAATCCTTCCTCCTGCAAACCTTTTATAGGGACCTCTCGACCTCGGAATCCCACTCTGACCACATCAAATGTGACTTCAAAAAACTAGGAAATTCCCCGGTAATGTGTACATTGGAACACCCCAGCATTAACGATCCACCAATCCCAACATCAAACAGGCCCCAAATATTATCTTTTCCCGCCAATCCCCACATCAAGCAAGTCCCAAATATTCTCTTTTCCTGATCGGGAAAAACGACCTCCCAAGTCGGAAAAAAGGGGCGTTAATAGGTACCATAAGCTTTAGCCCCGAGACCCTCGACCAATAGGCCCAGTCAGTCTACGAGCCTAAAACTTAAACCCACAGAGGCCCAATCTACGAGCCCAATCAACTTCATTTACAAGCCAAGCACAAACATACTTCCCCAGCCGGGTAGGAGATATAATGGTGAGTCTGATCTTTCTGACCAGAATTTACCATATTTAGAAGGCGATGGTAGCCTCTCAGATTGAACAAATAACCACCCATGAGTCACACACGTAACCACCCTGATGGCGGTCAAACGCATCATGGAGTAGAAGATGCGGGCAATTTGGTTATCTAAAGGGCAGTTTGGCTATCTAAAGGGAATCAAAGGTCATAACAAGCAAACAAAGCGCCACCTTCCCTTTCCGTTTCGGAAGGAAATCGTCTACTTCCCCTAAAAAGCGGACAACGGCCCTCCTCCATAAAAGAAGAGGGGGTAACACCATAGAAGGTAAGACATCCTTGACTAAAAAAAGACGAATTATTTCACTCTCCAGATCTCCTGATCTGACTTAGGCATCGGAGAGGCGACAGGCGCACCACCACCGTTTTCTTGTTTGTTTTGCAAGTACATGTTGGCAAGTTGATGCTCCGACGATCTAGTGACTCAGAAAATTCAGGAGACTACAGCTTTTTGTCCTTTATTCTTTGCACTAAAGGTGGTGAAAACCTCGTAGAAGGACGACAACTATAGCCCTTTCTCTTTGATGTGAAAAGGAATATTAAATAGAAGAAAATTGAATTAAACTCGAATTTCTTAAAAAAGGAGACTTCATATTAGCCTTCAAAGACTCTAGGTCTTTTGGTTTAATTGATAGGCGGGTGTTGATAATTGATAGCGAGTTATCATATTCCTAATTTTTTAATTAAAAAAAAAAAAGAAAATCCAAAAGAAAAGAGGCCAAATTATAATTTTTTTTAAAATGGAGTTTTAGGGTAAATATGAAATTTGTCTTAGTATAGAAAGGGTTCTTTAGCTCATATGACCCATTCTTCATTCCATTTTTCTCAAGAGAGAAAGATGAGCTAGAGTTTCAAAGAGGAGATTTTAAGCTTCAAAAACTTCTATCTCAATTAAGTATTTCATTACTCTTTGATTTTTTGTAGTTAGATTTTTTAAAAGGTTAGATTTAAAAGCTTAGAAGCTTCCTAAAGCTTTAAATTTGAAACCCTAAAAATGATTGGAATGCATAGAAGCAAGAATCTTAACTTGAGTTTGATGTTTGATATATTTGAGGTAATTTCTCACTCTTGGAATCTTGGATTTGAAAACTTAGGGTATTCTAAACTTCCAAATATGAAACCCTGAAAATGTAAAAAAGATATAGTATTGAGAAATTTATTTAGGAATGAGTATATGAATTGTTTTGGTGATTAGCAGAATTTCTGCAGAACTTTTAGATTTAAAACCACAAAAAAAGGATTCTACTAGTTACAAGTTACAAAGAATCATTTGTTCATAAGAGATTTGAGGATTTCAACCAAAAATGATGTTTTATGGTAAAATCCATAATTTTGAGGATTTAAGGAATTGATAAATTGGAAAATTGGTGATGTTAGGCTTTTTGAAAAAAAAAAAACCCTAATTTATTTAAAATTCTCAAGTTAAAAAGCTTTTGTGGTTTTGGGTTTTAATATTTTGGGTTCCTAAAAAAGAAAAATAGGAGATATAAAACCTATGACTGTGAAAGAAATATTATTTTTTATCTAATAAGATATTGTTCATATTTTCCAGGTGATTTGTAACTTTTTTGAGGCTTCTTGATTTTGATAATATCTTAAAATACGGTAATGAAAGATTAATGTAATTTCATATGTAAACAAAATATCTTGTTATTATATGTGATTATGAGTTTTAATTTCTATTTATTTAAATCCTTATGCATGGATCAAATACATGTTTTGTATGGAAAATAAATTTGAGAATGTTTATGGTAAATATTGAAAATTATGGAGATATACTTTGTATTTTTGTTAAGTTGGAAACATGAAGGAAATATTTGACTTTGGTTTATACGGTCGTCAATGGATTATAATAGTTGACAAATATGACCCACACAATGTGTTTAAACTTGACAAATACGACTCTGATCAATGGGTTATAAACTTGACAAATATGGTCCATGTCAATGGGATATAAACTTGATAAATATGCCCCGGTCAATGGGTATAAACTTGACAAATACGACCTCAGTCAATGGGTATAAACTTGACAAATATGGCCCCGGTCAATAGGTATAAACTTGACAAATATGGCTTTGGTCAATGAGTATAAACTTGACAAATATAGCCCCGATCAATGAGTACAAACTTGATAAATACGGTCTCGGTCAATGGGTATAAATTTGATAAATATGGTCTCGGTCAATAGGTTATAGTAGTTGTCAAAGTGGTCATCGTCAACGGGTTATAATAGTTGACATTTTATTTGAAACAAATATGTTTTGATAACCAAAAGTATAAATATTTTGAAATGACCATTGTCAACGTGTTAAAATTGTTGACATTTTATTTGAAACAAATATGGTTTTGGGAACCAAGAGATATGACTATTGTCAACGGGTTAAAATAATTGAAATTTTATTTGAAACAAATATTTTTGAGAACCATGAATATGTGTGTTTTGAAACATTTATGGAATTGTTTGAGAAATATAAAATATGATGAACATCGGATTGAAATATATTTATAGATTTATGAGGAAAATAAAAATATGTTATATTTCCAATTTTATGAAATTTAAATATTTGATCCATTAAACTATATTAATATTTTTTTATCGGGCTTTTTAGCTCTGATTCCTTAATGTTGATCATTTTCAAAATTTCTAGACCTTGCTTGTATGAGTGATTTCGGGGTAGACATAGATGAAAGTTGAGAACTATTTTGAGTTGTTGTTTGTTGGAAAGACTTAGGATTGTTAGACTACTTTAATGTTTTAGGATTGAATGTTTGCAAAATTTCATTTAAAGGATTTTATGTTGTTAGAATACAAGTGTTTGATAAAATCTAGTTTCAAATTTTATCTTACAGAAGATGTAGGTTTAATGATATTTTGTTATATTTTTGAATGTTTTATGTCATCGGGGAGAGATTTTGAATTCCATTTAAATTGGTTTAATTTTTCTTATATATTAAGGACAAACAAGATTCATAAGCAAGTAAATTTTGAATGTCATTTATATATAGGCCAAAGTCCTATATAGAGACCTGATAAAGTAACACTCCTTATTGAAGTTTGGGTGTTAGCGCCTATGGTTGATAGTTGATAACAGGTAGTAGCTAATACCATAGTATCTCAGAAATTGATAAACGATTATAGCTCATTTTGTTTGGTAAAATAGCTTATCATAATAATTTACCTACATAGACATGATTGAGAGATATACAAATATAATATATATAAAAAGACAAAACAAGGAAAGACTTTAGGCATAAGTTCGTCTCATTTTTGGAAACTGCTCTAAGCACGCTTGAACACAAAGAACACCATTTTGGTGTTCTTCAAAATTGTTTCGTTATTTGAATTTAGTGTTTTTATTCTTCAGGTTTTCCTAACAAAAAATTTATTACGGTGTTTTTCCTTGTTCTCCTTATTTTTGAGAACATAAAACAATTTTCAAAAACATGAACCAAAAGCCCTTGGGTTCTCAAGTTTTATATCTAGTGATTGATTTTTTTTTAAAGAATTTCAAGTGATTGGATTTAGTTTTATATATTTTGAGAAATTTTTATATTGTTATGTTTCATATAATGTAGTAGATAATATCTATATTATTTTTACCAATTCTTTATCGTTCTGTATAAATGAATATTGTTGATGAAATAGTAAAAATATTTATTACACAAATAAATATTTTTATGTTTGGTGTTTGTTAAAAAAAAAACATTTCAATGTGATATTTATATGATATAGTAATTTATTAAAAGAATATCTATTTTATTTTATCCACACTATAAAATAGTAAAAAATAAAAAAATATTTATGATAAAATAAAAATAAAAAAATACTTGCATTATGATTTAATTAATAATAAAATTAACAAATTTTAATTACGCACCCAAATTTTAAATAAAATTATCAAGTTAAAAGATTTTTTTAACATATTTAATGGTATAAAGAAAATAAACATTTATTGCAATTGATTGATATATATATAAAATAGTAAAATAAATTTGAATGTAATAAATAAAATAATTTATTATTATTTTTCAGTTTTCTTATTTTCTTTCTTTTTTCTTTCTTACTTTCTTTTTAACTGATTATAAAACTAAGCTATTTCTATTTTTCTCAAATCAATATTTTCCCTTTTCTCCCTTTACACTTTCTCCATGTAAATAATAAGATAATGTACATAGTATATAATAAGATTTAAATAAAAAATAATATCAAGTAAAGATTAGTAGCTTCCCATGTAAATAGGGAGAGAAGGATAAAAATAGGAAGTTGGATATTTTAATAAAAAACGTTTCAGAAAAAGCTACTATTTGTAGTTTTTTTTGTTCTATCGTGGAGTTGTTTAGCCTAATCACTATTAGAGCCGATTAATGTATTTATCAAACACCCTATAAAAGCTAATTATGGGTGAATAAGCTATCAATTCATGATAGTTCCTCCAATCAACTCAACCAAGTAGAACCTAAATTAACTTAAGCTCATCTAAAGATTAGGACACTTAATCCAATCAACTTAAGTACTAATTTACTAATTAACTATATTATGATTCAATTAATCATCAGCAAATTGATGATAAAGTCTGCTCTACCACCCTACCAAAATTTCAAGAGCCTCTCAGCGATCGTAAAATTTCGAAAGCCACCACTAGGAGCGCCTCGGGGATCCTCCACCGCACCCCAAAGAGATTAGGCCCAAATGCTACCACCAAGAACATGGGCCAACTCACCCAAAGGTTTTGACGCCTTTTTACCTGTGTGTTACTTTCCGACTAAGAATTCCACTCCAAAATGAAGTCACAACTGGCTTCTTCAAAAGTTACAAGTGGTCCCTCCCATGATCCAACCTCCTGCCTCTGCAAACAGAGCAGGAAAGCACCATAGCTACAAATTTATCGAGAATAAATGTAGTTATGTGGGAAAATAAATAATGGTCATCTTTCCCTAAATAAGAGCCACCTCCCCCTATCATTATGGGAAGAAATCGTCTACTCTCCGAGCAAGACGGATCCCCTTTCTCCTTCCATAAAAGAGAAACAAGTCACACCAAATGAGGTACGAGATTCTTAATCTAGATAATTGTCGTTTGGCCTAAGTCTTCCAGAAAAGACTAACTTTGCCATCTGAGGGGCTTACCTAAACACCACCGTCGTCTTCTTATTTGTTTCAAGTGTCATAGCCCAAATTTCATAAGCTCCACGATCCACTCACCCAGAATCAGAGATCACCGCGCCGGCCCGTGGAAACGCCGAGCAAGAAATCTCGTGAGGCCGAGCTGGGTACACCCACTCCCAGACCCCGATCTCCAAAGCCTTTGCAATTCTCAAACATCCCACCGCACTGGCCGTAACTCATCGGCCATGCCTGAAGAACCCGCAAACCCACCATTGAGGACCGCTTCCTCCACTAAAGACCAGGATGGAGGCAAAGCGTATGAGCAGATCCGATGACGGGTTTAATTACAAGAACGGGTGGACCATTTGCAGCAGGAAAATGATCGCCTACGAACACGCTTAGAGTCCAACAAGCCTGGGAACCCCCAAGGTGTCGCCCAAAATGAGGAGCCCCCAGCAAAGGCAAGAAGGGAAAGAGCCCTACCCGGCCATGATCATCGCCGATAACGAAGCCTCTTCTGGACAATTTTCTCCACTTCCCACGCCACCACCCCGAGCAATGCGGGAAGCCAAGTCCGTAAAGAGACCTCCTCACCACCAACCGCCACGAGCGGAACACACGCTGGTAATGGCAGAGGCAGGATGCACCGTCACACCCAGCCCTCGAACATGTTAAGTTACCCGAAATGGGGAACTACCCCTCCATTTTTACATGCACTAGATCCACCGAGCACTCCTTTCCCCGCGATGCTGCCTTTATCCCTCAGTTGCTCAAGGACCCTACCACACGTTGTCCCCTCCCCTTCGGGGCTGCAAGATATTTTGCACTATGAACTCCTCGCGGATTCGCTTATTCCGCCATTCATGTGTACGATGGATCCTCCGATCCATACGATCACATGTCGCACTCACCAATCCGCCGGTGGCAGATCTCAACGCCGGGGATGAATGACTTATATGTAAAATGTTCTGCCAGGCCTCAATGGCTCCAGTTTTCAACATGAATTCCACAAGCTTCCTGAGGGTCAATAAACTCGCTCAAGCGAAAGTCGCGTTGTGTTCGCCTCCCCCAAAGATTCCAGGTTTCGCTAGATAGAGAAAGGGAATACTCCCTCCGTGCTATCCTAAACGAAGACGGATCCATCCGGATTTCACACGCAGGTTCTAATAAGTCGTACATGATATTGATATTTCATGGGGTGATGGATGCACCCTACAAAACTTCCGAAGAAGCTTGCATTCAACCACCCCGTTTCTTCCAATCTTATCCCTGCAGATCCGCCCACAACCATGGAAGAATTATATCGGCGGGAAAATAAGTTCCCCACACTGGAAGATAACATTCGAGCCGCCTCGCAAACTGTAATGATAACCACCCAGAGTGGCAAGTCGGCCGCCAAGGCTTATCCGAATAGAAGAGCAACCACAATAAGGTCGGGCGCCCACTGGCAAATCGACATAAAAAGGGAAGTGAGCTCCCAAATCACCTTCATCACGCTATGACCGGCCTACTCCTCATTCTGACCTCCCCGATTTCAAGTGGTACTCCTCCTATGAGGGTCTCTACCAGCCAGAATAGATCCCTAAGGCATTATCATAGGGACTATGACCACAAGACCAACCACTGCCAAAGCTTGAAGTTCCTAATAGAAAAACTTATTCGAGCTGGGCACCTTAGGAGATATATACGAGAGCCGGGCCCAACGGTAGCACTACTACGCCACAGGTCGTTATTGATACAGCATGTTTCTGCCCTGCCAATTGGTCAACTTTATACCGGGGGATCACATCAGCCTAGTATCGCTCCAAAAAGGTAGAAGAAAAATGCTCCAAAGGCTCTGGCCAAAGCCAGTAACACTGCTGCCAAGGGAGAACACCACAAAGAGCTCACCTGATTGACTACCCACATCCTTTCCCGTTAACCCTACTCAAGCCGATTACCTCATTATGATGCACTTACATCACGAATTAACTGCCATGTGCACAGTGGTCCTCCCGCTCGATCCAGCAAGCAGTGTACTCTATTTATTACACCTCCCAACCTTTAAGCAGATGAGAGTCCCAAATTGATCACTCCAGTTCCGCCTGCCAGGTTTCATCGGGGTTTAACGGGGGCTACCACATCGATACTGGGATACGCTTTCCTGCCGTGGCGCCCTGACTTCAACAAACGTTCCTGTAGTAGAGGACTTCAGTCCATAATGCCATCCTGGCCTGATGGCTACACGCCATGAAAGTCATACCCTCCACATACCATCAAACCATCAACCACTCCGATCACACCCCGCAAGTTGATCTTTCGTGAAGCTAACTAGTCTAGCATATCAACTCTCACCGTGCGATTACGGCAAAGCGAAAGTTCCAAAGGAACTACCCCTTGAGGATCAACCTCCGTAAGGCAACTACGCTTCATCCGCCAACACCTCGAGGAGCAGAGAGCGGTAGCTGGATCCCTGTGGTTACGCCCTCGACGCCTGACATATGCATCTACGTTAGCACCCTCCACGGGAGCGAGAAGGTCTCGCTATGTAGTGTGTGCTGCAACAACGTCGATACCGCTGGATCATGCCGATATGACAGAATAAGCCCATGCAAGCTCCTCACATAGACTAAATGTCGCCATCCGCCTAAACCGACAAAGTAAAAGCGAAGCCATCCAAAACCGCCTACTTAGTAATCCGTATCAGGTCGATAATCTTCAGAGAAACTGACGCCATCAAAGTCAGTATACCCGCATTTGTCATTAACGTGGTGGTTGTCCCAAAAATTGGGAACAAGTGGAGAGTATGTGTGGATTATACGGTCCTCAATGACGCATGCCCAAAGGAAGCGTTTCCTTTCCTCCGTCATTCCAATAAATCGCTTTATGGACGCCAGGCCCGCATGGTGTTATCTTTTCTCGATGCCTTTTCGATTTCATCAGATCCCTATGCACTCCTCAGATATGAAAACATTTTCATCACCCCATGGACTCTATCGTTACAATGTGATGCCTTTCTGGCTTGAAAAAATGTCACTACCTATCGCAGGTTGGTGACGGCATGTTCCGCTGCTCTGGGCACAATGGAAGTCTATATTGCCGATATGCTGGTAAATCCATGTGTCCATATCATGCCA